>JACGCK010000201.1:0-80961 GCA_014925825.1 Pholiota molesta
GTGCCGCACGGATGAAACCCTTCTTGACCTGGGGCTCATGTACTTCGACGGGTATATCAGGCCCTGTACGGTTCGATATTCTCTCTCGCTCAGAACTTCTGCCTGAACATCCACCACCTATACGACAGTCCGAGCCAACAAGGGTCGCACACCCATTCCTTCCGAGGATGTATCTCGTCCTTCGTTCGATACGATAGCTGCCATGATGAACGACACGTTGGACACGGGTCCTCCATCCCATACCACCGCGAAAAGAAGGTCTGTCTTGTCAACTCTCGCCTCTCATGAGGAGTCGCTCATCGACATGGAGCAGGCTCTTTTCCGCGATGGACACCGTTGCGTCGTGACCAAGGGATACGACATACCTTCCTTGATCGCGATCCGGGAATTGCGAGATAGGTTGAGCTCGGACCCACCCGATACGAAGTCCGGCCATTCTTTCACGGAATGCGCGCACATATTTGCGGAGGCGAATAATGCGGATATCGAACCGCGCTCAGACAAAGTAAGCAACCCTGCTCAAATAAAAAACAATCTAGTAACCTTTGTCCATGTGAAGCAGGGGAATGCCGCTACGATATGGGACATCATGATGCGGTTTGGGTATGGAACATTACCTGAAGACTTGAATGGATCCAAGGTCCATCGTTTGGAAAACGTGATGACCTTGGAAAAAATTATGCACGAGTCTTTCGATAGATTATATATTTGGTTTGTCAAAGTTGTCCGTTCTGTGTTCGATTATAATTATTCCGGCCATGCTAACATGATTATGCACATTAGGAGAACAAGGACAATACATACACGCTCGAATCCGCACATCCTCGCTTTTATCCGCATCTTCCCCAGTCCGTCACATTCACCACTCCGGATCCCCGCAACTATCCCGTTCCGTCTCCGACGTACCTCGCCATCCATGCTGCGTGTGCGAAGATCGCCCATCTGTCGGGGGCAGGCGAGTATATCGACCAGCTTTGCTGCGACATGGAGGCGGGAACGACGCTCAACCCCGACGGCAGCTCTGCGGAGGTGTTGGAACATGCGTTGTTGCTGGTACGCTGAACGGGAATTTTGCGCTTCTCTCCGACGGTGCTGCCGGTGCGCTTGTCGGCGTCGATGGTCGATGCTGCACCTGCTGTGAATGTTGACTACACAATGATGCCAGCATTTATGGTGTATCCATCACGACTCCGTTTGTCCGTCGCGCAATTTTCTTGTCTGAGCGTGTTCAGCATATTCGTCGACCGACCCCGCCGAGACCAGGTCAGCTTCTTGATGTGTATCTGCGAGAAAGGCTGCGCCCTTTACGCCTCAGTATATGCATAATGCACCTACGCTTTCTCTTGCTACAGGTCGACCTCAGGACACCCTTTCCGAATAGCCACCAATGTCAGAGACGGAAGAGTACGCCAAAACCCCTCGCAGCACTGTCAACCGATACAAGCAAAGAGGTTCGTGGCCGACGCCCGCTACTCCCGACGTGCGATCTACGTACTGACTTCCCTTCCGTCCATCCAGCCGTGTACGACCATGCCACAGTGCATGCCATCGTCGACGCTGCGCCTGTCGCCCATGTATCCTTCAACCCATCGCCCCTCGACGACGACCCATTCCCGACCATCCTGCCCATGATCGGATGCACGGGCTCTTACACCGCGCCAGGCGCCGCAGAAACGTCCGCAGTGGCCATCTACCTCCACGGCCACGCAGGCTCGCGCCTCATGTGCCTCCCCGACACCCCATCGCATCGGACGCCCAGCCCACCGCCGGACTGCCCGGCGCCCCCCGTCTGCGTCGCCGCGACCCTGTTCGACGGCGGCGTCCTCGCGCTCACGCCGTTCAACCACAGCTGCAACTTCCGCAGCGCCGCGGTCCACGGATAGTACGCGAACACCGTGACGGATGCGGAGGAGAAGACGTACGCGCTGAAGCTGATCATGGACAACCTCGTGCCTGAGCGGTGGGATAACTCGCGCGTGCCGCCGACGGAGGCCGAGCTCAAGGCGACGACCGTGCTCCGCGTCGATATTGCGAGCGCCAGCGATAAGGTTCGCGGATACGCGGCCGGGAACGACAAGGCGGATCTGGCGAATGATGAGGTGAGGAGGCGCGTCTGGACGGGCGTGGTCCCCGCGGCAACTGTGTAGGGAACCCAGTGCCGGCAGAAGAGAATCTCGTGCAGGTACCAGAATACATTCAGCGTTTGGTGGACGATGGGAATAGCTCTCGACAAGCATACTCGGAGCAGGTGGAAGTGAAAACGGCCCTTCTCCTATCATATGACGAGTTCATTCATAATCCAATTAATGAAGTATAGGTACATACCGTCACATCTATAATTACAAAGATTGTATATAGCTAGGATCTACTTACAAGCATAGGTTTATGTTTCTCCTAGCTGGATATATGATAATTTGAACAGTGTTAGCTCGCCCTGAAGTTGTTTATAGCTGACGAACTGACTTAGAACCAATACAATACCATTCTCATCGGCAAAAACATGGCACCTGTGTTACGATAATGAATAGCTCTGAGCATAAGGCAATTGAATCGGTCATCGCCAGTGAAATAATTAAGCGCCATGCGGATCAGCACCAGCGCTCAAGTACCATCAACAAGAAAATAAGCGCCTCATAAAGCAATAGCAGTCACTGAGTTATATAGGAATTAGAATTAGGCAATGCATGATTGACAACAATGAAAGCAAGGAAGAAGCAGATAAAAGCTACTATGGTGTTGGCATCCTAATCTGAAATCAGCGTGGGCTTGGACTTCCAAGGTTTAGCGATGCCAGCTCGTTGTCGGAGAGATCTTCCCTGAAAACGGGATCAGCGGTGCTTGTGTGTGCTCGAATGTGTAAAAGCACACGGCTCGTCATCGTAGAGTGAGCACATCTTGCCGTTCTGAATTCCATCAGCAACCAAAGGTATTAGTGAGAATGAAAGGGCGTACGACGTTAGAAGCTGCGAGTATTGCGGCTGTGTATTAAGATGTAAGACCAGGCACAATAAAGCCAGAAATGATACTTACTGGAAGTGATCTCGCAATAGTTATGTTCACACTCGATAATACTGGTTTGCGTTAGTTTCACTCAGTGTAATAGTGGCCTGAGCTTACAGAATAGATAGAGACAGTACAAAGCACCTGCATGTCGTGAGTTCGGTCTCACTAGTAGGGCGAAGGCCAAAAAACTATACACACCATCGCGATACAGAACCTTGGCTAATGCGGAATTTCCACCCTCCTTATCTATAGAAGATTGAATCAGTAAGTACGACTCATAAGTAAATGACTTGGAAGGATACACACATGCCCGGAAGAGTGGGACCATCATAAGTCCTAGTACAGCTTTAACAATAATAGCGTCAATTATATAGTATTTACAGTCATTGAAGGTGGCTGATACGCACTGGCATCCCAAATGAAAACCACAACCCAACACATTATCAGAACATGACCGGCGCGTGTAACATAACAGCCGACGAAAGGGTAGGGCAATTCCGTAACTGAAGAAGAGTAAGGAAAAATGATCAACAAAGGAAAGGGAAATCAGTCATTACGCGAAGTCTATACTCACATCCCAAGGAGCGCAAGAACATAGCGAGAAAAACAAAATCGGCCACCCAGAACAAAGCGTATGCGATGGGGAGGAGGATGGTCAGGCGACGATCTTGATTCCACACTGCCCAGGCTCGTACTGTCAAAATCGCTGCATAAAGGAGTGAGAATACACAAATTTAGCTCGCTGTAAAATAGCCACTGTACCTTCTGAAAAAGACATGCCAATAATAATCATAGCTGTTGAAAACATCAGTGCAAATCACAATGTGGTATTAAGACTTTAAACACCGACATCCACTGGTGAAATACAACACTTTGCATTCCGCTTCTCCCAAATTGCCTTTTAATTGGTCTGGGATTTTGAGCGATTAAAATCTCACAATCAAAATAATTAACTTACGATAAAATACCAGCCCAACTGTGTCCACGAAAGGCAGATACCGTTGCACAATGTACACGACTTTCATCGGGTTCCATCGTGCCCTCCACACCAAATCAAGCTCTAATGGGAGGGTGAGGATATAATCCCAAACAAAGAACGTACATGCCGCGACTATTCCATAATGAACACGTTAGCAAGCACTATACATTCCCCAGGTAATGCGGCGCACCATCGAAATACTAAAGGCGTCTAAGGTTCAGCGAATGTCGCGCGAGAATAGACCACTCCATTGAAGAAACCTCTCACCGTCACAGTACGCAGTGCGCGCATGGCTTGCGTCAGTACTTCGGTCGAGTCCATGACTGCTCGTCACTAGTTCACTAGTCTTGAAGGTTTTAGTCACCTGGATGGTAAGGGAACAAAGAATTTATTCTACACGTCGCATATATGGGTAGTTCATATAAGTTCTATGAGCGCTGTGCACTGACGGCATGTGTAATACCATACTGCCCACGCAGTGAAAGCAATCCACGTTATGGTGTGTTGAGGAATCTATAAAAAGCGACACGACTAATAATGATCATGAATTGATATTGAGTCCACATACACAGATACTGGGGTGTCATATTGTCCACAGACATGATGTGCATGTATGTATATAGTTAAGCGCTGCCACGCTGAAACTTTCAGGGAGCAACCAGAATCCAGATACAACACATACCCCGAATTGGGACAGTCCTAGCCTGCTGAAAGCAGAACAGATCGTCGAATGTTAAATGTTAACCATGGTCCATTGATATGGGTATATAAGTAGATAATATGCTGGGTAGTCGTCCGAATCGTTTAGACGACTCAACTGACGCCAAGTTATACATAAAAACCATTATTTACAGTGAGTGCAAGCGGGGACTGATGTTGTTGAAATACCGTCGATGGAATCTAACTATGATCGCTGAGTGTTTGAGCACGCAAAATGATGCATGATAGTCCAACTCACAAGACATTTAAGTTCCCCCTACTTTGAATGCCCGCGGTGCATTGAAGCTCACACCCCTGGCCACATCCACCCACTCCTCCAACACACCCAACACCTTCGCACACTTCTTCAGGTTCACCTCCGCATCCTCCCCCAGGACAAGATACGGTGGCCACGCGGGCCCCTGCGCCGCACCCTCCCCTCGAACAACATCGACGATGGCCGTCGCAGCCTTGTCCAAACAATGATGGTGTTGGTTAAATATTATATACAGTTGTCGAAGGTGGCTGCCAGTGATACGCACTAGCATCCCAAATGAAAACAACAAGCCAACACATTATCAGAATAGGGCCGGCGCGTGTAACATAACAGCTGGCGAAAGGGTAGGGCAAGTCCGTAACTATAGAGGAAAAAGGTCAACAAAAGAAAGGGAAATAAATTCTTCCGCATAGTCTATACGCACATTCCAAGGAACATGTTACGCAAGAACATAGCGCGAAAAACAAAATCATGGCAGTTGTATTTGCACTATTCTAATTTCCCTGAACGCCACGTCATCCACAAGTCCGCGAAATAAGAATATGATTCTGATGGGACTTGGAAAGTAATGTTCGTCGCATTCCCGGCGCATGTTCGAATACTTCTCGTTTCGAGTTGTCTATTGGTCCTAAGCCAGTGGTCAATTACTGTGATTGTTTTGATAGGACATGCGGCGTTGTCGAGGTCCAGCCAGCGGTTACTGGAAAAGAAGGCACTGTGAGCGAAGATATCCCAGACTTTTCCTAGCTCGATTTCATTGTGAGCGCGCCTGATATGCAACTCAAGTTGTAGATTGACTAAGTGAGGTGCACAATGCCAGATGGGCTGCGGCGCGACGTCTCCGGCCCCAGGGAGGGTCCCTGTGGAGTAATTGAGCTCGACGGGAGAGAGGTAGAAGTATTTCCGAAGGGTTAGATTGCTGAGCGCCGGTGCAGACTGCAGGATGGTACAGATGTCAGGAATGCCACGATGGTCCCACCACTTATCGACCACAGAAGATAAGAAAAGATTCTTCAATGCGGGTAAATGGAGGCCCTTAAAGAGTGGCCCCATTAAACAGTTGTCTCCGTCGCCGGATTCGATGACCAATTCGGAAAGTTGCGGAAGGGTACGTTTGGTAGGGTTCATGAATTGGTCGACATCAGCTAGATACTCAAAAGCAATGTACGCCCATTGCAGAGATGGCATGGCCGATGTTAGGGGAATCCAGAAAGAAAGAGAGAGGTAAGATGTTGATATTGAGAGGTGGGTCAGTGACGAACAATGGAATGGGATACTGATGTATTCATCCGCGTCGGGCGTGCCGGCTTCAACAATGGCTAGACGTCGCAGTACTGAGAGAGTATGATTCGATGCATGCCCTATGGTGGATTGTATAGCAATGAAGGCCGGTGGCATGCTGTATTCCGAGGGACTCGTCACCAGAGTATGAAGATTTGGGAAAGTGACCCGGTCTCCAGCGTCCAACATTGGTTCAACTTGGTCGGTCCAAAAGATCGGATCGGTTTCTAGATGCTGCGCCGTGGTCACATACTTCATAACAAAAGCCATTCCGTCTCCTACAACTTGTCCTGACTTTGAATCGGTGAATTCGAATTCAAGGCGGAGAAACGGCGGAATTGAGCCCTGATTCGTTTTCCACCATCGAATGAACTCGATTTCATTCTGGAGAAATGCCCAGCCTCCCAGATCTTCATGAGTTTCTTGTACTTTGAAGCAAAACGACAGATGAGACCATAGGGCAGGAGTTTCGAGTGCGATTGTTCTCCAAGGAGAGCAAATGTGGCACAAGAGAATGGGTGCGATCGTCGTGTTGGGTTGGCAAACGTTCAAGCGATCTTGGGGAAGACAATGGTCGAAAATCTCGAGGAGAACGTCGTACGGAACCGTGTCTATTGGGCTCTTGGTTGAACGTCCGATATTCGATAATAGCATCGTCGTACAATTAAAGGCAAGAGAGAGCAGCAATGTGATAATAGTTGAAATTTGAAATCGGAACTCGGCATCGACAATTTAATTGAAGGTAGAGTAACAACCTTGTGACCGGGATTGTCACGCTTATGCTGACCTGGGCCAGAGCTCTCGACATTGCGTCAACGTCAAGGATTATAACACTGCTGGGGGTCAACTATTACTAAGGATGAAAAACGCATCGAAAACGGGTTTATATTTAGTTAAAATTAATACAGTATCAAATATAGTGTTTTTGAACAATTGCGAGCAGTGAAAAAACAATAGGAATCAGAATCGAACTTAAAATTCGGCTCAAATTCTGAATAGTGCAGATTCTTGCCTTTTTTGGTGATTTTTTGACCCTCAAAATGCGATCAAATCTTGGGGTTCTATTCTGCTATTGTTCTGATTTTGTAAATGGGAAAACACAGTGTATTGAGCGATGAAAAATCCTTTGTGAATGCTTAATTTAGAAATGGGCAAAATTTCGGCATTTGGACGCATTTTGGATGCATTTTGGATGCATTTTTCATCGGTTTCTCATTGGTTTTTCATCACCAAAAATGTCATCAAAATTTGGGATCCTACAAGCTGAAAAACCCATTAACCTTTGCAAAAGCCATCCCGGCAAAGGTTAATGGGTTTTTCAGCTTGTAAGATCCCAAATTTTGATGACATTTTTGGGGATGAAAAACTGATGAGAAACCGATGAAAAATGCATCCAAAATGCATCCAAAATGTGTCCCACTGCCGAAATTTTGCCCATTTCTAAATTAAGCATTCACAAAGGATTTTCCATCGCTCAATACACTATGTTTTTTTCCCATTTACAAAATCAGAACAATAGCAGAATAGAACCCCAAGATTTGATCGCATTTTGAGGGTCAAAAAATCACCAAAAAAAGGGAAGAATCTGCACTATTCAGAATTTGAGCCGAATTTTAAGTTCGATTCTGATTCCTATTGTTTTTTTCACTGCTCACAATTGTTCAAAAACACTATATTTAATACTGTATTAATTTTAACTAAATATAAACCCATTTTCGATGCGTTTTTCATCCTTAATAATAGTTGGCCCCCAGCAGTGTTAGCGTGGAAGTCCTTTCGAGATGGGCTAAACCTGTCAAGCGACGGCCCATAACATTATTGACATGAGTTCTTGAGCGCTGGCGCTGATGCGCAAAGCGCTAAATCGTTTCCATGATCAATCCATGACCGTTTCAATTGCGCATGCCTTAGTATGCTCAAAGATATTCATTATATTGTGTTATCCAGGCCCCCGTATTTTTGCTGATGAGAATGACTATCGTATTAGTTCCATGTTAGTGCGTCAGCTCTGTAGTACAAACTTCACGCAGATCTATAAGTAAAGCGACCGTGATTCGTCGACAAAAGCAGAACAAATCGTCGAATGTTAAACGTTAAATCATTGTTACTGAAATCTAAGTAGATAATAATACGCTTGGTAGTCGTCCGAATCGTTGAGACGTCTCAAATGACGCCAGGTTACATATAATATATATAAATCACCATTTGCAGTGAATCAAAGCGGGGACTGGTATTGTTGAAATACCGTCGATAGAATCTAACTATGATCAATGAGTTTTTGAGGCACAGCAAAATAATGCAGGCGGATAGTCCAACTCACAAGACATTCCCCCTACTTCGAATGCCCGTCCTGGGGCGGCGCATCGAAGCTCACACCCCTCGCCACATCCACCCACTCCTCCAACACACCGAGCACTTTCGCACACTTGTTCTTCACATTCACCTCCGCGTCCTCCCCGAGGACGAGATACGGCGGCCACGCGCGCCCCTGCGCCGCGCCCTCCCCGCGGACGACATCGACGATGGCCGTCGCGGCCTTGTCCGGGTCGCCCCTCTCCGTCCCGGGCACGCTGGCGAAGCGCTTGATGCTGGCGGCGCGCAGGGCGTCGTACGCCGGGAGGGGGTTTTGGGTGAAGTAGGACTGGCCGTAGATGCCTTCTGTGCGGAACCCCCCGGGTTGGACGAGGCAGACTTTGATGTTGAATGGAGCCACTTCGCCACTGAGCGATTCCGTCAATGCTTCGTTTCATGAATTTTTGTTGATTTAGAAAAGCCTTCCATGAGAAATAGATGATAGGCACTCACCATGTACAGCCGCCTTTGACGCAGCATAAGGCCCAAGTCCCTATATCGAAGTACAAATAGTTACTATGACAATTCCGCAGAGACACATATTTAGGAAATGCGGAACTCACAACAACTTCAGCTGTCCAAGCAGATCGGCTTCCAACAACGATAATACACGCGTCTCTGCTCTCTCTTAAATAGGGTAAAGTCGCAGTGGTCACATCTATGACGCCGAAAACATTGGTCTCGAATTGAAGACGCAGTCGTTTGCTCCTATAATAAATGAGAATAGGCGTGAATTTGCAGTTTGACATCTATTTGAAGTTTGTGCAACGTACCCTCCTTCTTCTAAAAGACCCGGGAGGCCAAAGCCTAGTGCATGTCGTCAAGAATGCTTTGTTCGGCGTGATAATATAAGAAACATACCAGCATTATTGATAAGAACATCAATCCCACCCCAGAACCCAGCCATCGCATCGACTTTCGCCTTGATCGCGTCCTCGCCTGCTGTCAAATCCAGCACGGCCTTCCTCAATCGACAGCGATCGTCCGGTTTGAGTTCCGCTTCGAGTTCGTCAAGCTTCGCCTGCGAACGCGCGGTAGCTATCACGCGATCGCCCCTCTCAACCGCGATTTTGGCAATGCGTTTGCCAAACCCTGAGGAGGTGCCTAGTGCGAATGAGGGATGTCAGCGGTGCGTTGAACCGAATGGCTTGGGGAGTAGATTATATGACGGGTATTTGCCTGTGATCAACCACACTCTGCTCGGCTGAGGTTCGGACATCGTCAATCTTCTGTTTCGCGTTTGAAATAGACTGATGCAAAGGTAGAGTTAAGCTTCCGGTCTCTGTGAGTTCCAACTTGGGAACGCTGGTAAACTTGCAGTCGATTCAGATGGGTGAGGTTGGTGGTAAATTGGGGTGGGGTATCTTCATCGTGGTCATATTGAATATATATCGGGGCGATTGCAGCACTGCCGGATAAGCGAAGATACGAACCTGAAAGCAAATTCTAGACGGGGCAGTGTGGCGAAATGCTGAGTCAAAATCTGAAGCGGAAAACGACGCTGACGCTATCTCGCGGTACCGGGCATGGGCGTAGTGCGATCCGGTGTCCGGGAAAAATGTTAGCCGAGTGCCGGATGCGTCCATTTGTGCACTTCCACTGCAGGGAGTTGTACCCAGGCACGGCGCTACTTGGGCGCTACTTGGAAGTTATGATGTACTGCTCAATATAATGCAAGATTTCGAAGACTGCGTTGAATACCAGTAGTTCAGCTTCAATCACTGGCACCTTGGTATAATTAGAGACGCGTCCCATGATCAACGACTTCAAATTGACAATGACATCGTTCAAATCCACTCTCCGATACATCCATTAGCAAACTTGAGAGCGTTGACAGCAGGAGAGACATATGCAGTGATTGACATCGTAAACGCCGCATGACATCACCAAATGCACCCCTCCAAGGCAGAGATACATGCATTTGGATCGCCAGAGCGTCGCACGAGATAGAAAGTATTCGTGATATGATATAAATCGCAATATTAGTACTCCACAAAATGACTTCCAACTGCCAAGGTTTATGACGTCTGCGCAGTCTGAAATTGCACACGCGTAACTAAAGACAATAAGAACGAAAGTAAACGTTGACGTCGGACTGCTTCACAGCCCCCCTGACGATCCCCATCGACATATCACGCATCCTCATGTGCTTTGAAAAACTCGGCTGCGTAGATATTATGAGAAATTCGAAATATCTTATGAGCAGAGTCAATATGGCCACTCACACAACGCAAATGCAGAACGCTTGTATACTCGGTCAAGGGTGGTGTAATTCACATATTGTATCCCGAACCTGATTAGTGGATCATTAACGAAATCCAAACATGATTTCGTATTCAGGTAATTACTGACTTTGCGCTAGTTCCGCTGCTCCATTCAGCATTATCGATCATCGCTAGAAGAGAAAAATATCAGACTTTAGGGCAGTGACATATATAGGCCAGAGCGAATAAATACCCCAGGCGAAGAAACCAGCAATCGGTATCTTGTCCTCGTGAATGGATAGAAGCATTTCACCAAGGAAGTTCATAAAATAATCTGTATACAATGGATCAGTAAGATGCATAAACAGATTCAAAGCGCTTTAACTCACTAGTACGCGTCGCATCCTCCGTAATACGGAACAACTCCGTCCTCAGCTCTTCAAACGGCTCGACAAATCCGAACTCTGATATATACTTTCCAAAGCGCACAAGTCCGCAGCATCAAAAAAATCTCCACACCCAGAAGTAGCAAAAAAGACATACCATCTTCTTAGCCGGCCAGCGGGTATGCAGCTGCTGCAGATTCTGGCGGACGAAGTTCGGCGTCGCCTGGAGCCACGCGTCGCTCGCCGGGTCCGGCGACAGCCCCGCGGCCCAGCCGTGCGTGTCGAACAAAACGGGCGTGTGGCACTCCGGCCAGAGGGGGTGCGACGTGTTCGCCACGCACGCAGCGAGCCCGTCGGCCGGGGCGGTGATGTACTGCACGCGATACGCATCTGTGGCAAAGAAGTCCGCGGATCCTGGCACACGAGAAAGGGTCCGCGTCAGGGTGATGCTTAGGGAAGTCGGAGGGCAGAGACGTTGGATTACCTAGATTGTCCTTCTTTTCTTGCTCTGTGAATCGTGGAAGGTACGATGGAGGCAACGTGTCCGTCATGATCTTCGGCCAGTCGCCAGTGGTGTAGGCTGGATCAGAGAAGGCGCCGATCCTGAAGGCGGCATGTCGCTCGACGGCTGCTATGTCATCGGTATTGTTCGCTCTCCATGGCATGCCCCTGAAGAAAAGTTTGAGTGGTATTCTCAGAAGGCGATGCCCTGGGTCTACGAGCACTCACACAAAATCATCGTTTTTGAAGGATATCTCGCCTTGGATCTTTAGCGCTCGGAAAGCTGTATATTTCTCGATCACTCGGAGGTATCGGATGAGAAGTGAATATAATCGTACCCTTCACTGCCGCAGCATGAGCACGCACTGGAAATGAACATTTCGTTTTAATGTCCACAAATCGTTAAGAAGCCAGTACTCACTCAGATTATATGTACATTGATAAGGAGCCGTGGCGGTGGTCACGTTCGGAGCAAGGGTTGAATCTGCAAGGTCAGAGTTAGTCCTTGCCCACCTAAATGACCTCAAAACGTCATTCTTTCGTCTGGGATACTCACTGAAAGGGTAGCCCCCGAGTTGGCTGCAGTATACTCGTGGCTCATTGAAAGTGTACCTGAAGCAAAATAATAAGATACCTACAACGTTCATATCATTAGCCCGCTCACCATGTTTTTACTCTGCCATTGTAGGCTTTGAAAACTGTCGTCGCGTAGCTAGATAGGACATTAGAATGGTGCCCAAAATATTCAAGAAAATTAATGCCCACTTCACGAAATCATCGACGACTCTGGAATCGGTAAATCCACCATAATAAGCCGCAATGGATAAGGGAGTATCCCAGTGAACTGAAATTCGATCCAATATGAGCCCGATGCTATGAAGATCATATAATGCTGAACATATACTCACAGAGGGTTGCCACTGGCGCTACTCCGTTTTGAATATGATAATCGATCACTATTTCGAGCAGTAAATTAGTCGACGAGAATTTCGGAAAAGGTATGAGATGGCAATTCACAGTCTGAATAATGCTGAATACCAGCTTGGTTGACAGGAGAATTCGCAGTCGCAAACGGAAATATTCTCGCCCATGAAATCCTAATCATATACAGTTATGTCCAATGAGCAACATCACAAATGCGTGGGGCGAAACTTACGAGAAAGAATGTGCATTGAGACCGATGGCAGCCACTCGGGCGACATCTTCCTTATATAAATAATACTGGAGATCAACCACATCACCTACAAAAAAGGTTGGGTCAGTGATCGCGAAAAGTTGAGGGTCCAAAGCACAGTACCTGTTGTGTTATCAACGACGCCGTTAGGCTGTCGACTGTTCCAGTCCCACAAAGTAGGTCCTTTCCCCTCATCCTTCACTGCGCCTTCGACTTGATATGCAGCTGTGGCAACTCCGAAGAGGAATCCCTTAGGGAGCTTGAGATTTGGCAAGATGTTGGAAGGAGTTGGCGCGAACCAAGAAGGATATATCGGAGGTGGCGCAGATGGAATTGGAATGGGCAGTTGGGGTACGCGGGTAGTCGTAAATGGAGGTGGCTCAACAGGGCCAACCTATCAAATACCAAGCAATCATCGATCATCCCGCAGTTAGACGACATAGGTAGTAGGAACATGATGATGACCAAGATGAACTTACAATGTCCCAGAGGCGCTCTAACCCTGCTGCAGAGAAATCCTCGTTCACAGACCCTACCGGAGGAAAACTTGCGGCGCTGGTAGGGGTTGTCGCCACCGACGTTGATGTATGTGTAAAGGTAGTGGATGTGGGTGTTGTTGGAGGTGTGACAGAAGAAGTCCGAGGTTGACCCGAGCTGGGTGGCTGTGCCGCTACTTGCTGCAGAAGAGCGATCAGGAATATCGCGGTGCGCAATGATGCGAACGACATTTCAGGCCGCGAAGAGTGGCTAAAGGCGAGAAATAAGCTTCCCCAGTAAAGGGTAATAGATCGTAGTGCGTCTTTTTATGCGTGAACAAGAAGGATGTTCATTTGAGCCTGCCCGGTCCACTAGCTTCGACTTGCAGTCCAGGTGATCGTCTCGGTCCGTCTACTCGCTGTGTAGTGGCATCAAAGTGGCATTGAGACAATACAGATCCTTCGTAAACTGCGTTCTTAATATCAGAAGATACCGCTGACACTTGGGCAGCTGTGGTCACATTATCTTTGATTCCTCGTTGATTCCTCGCGGAAAGAGGAGCCACACATGTACATTACATTTCCTGAATAATGCTTTCTAAATTTAGAACATGAGTTGAAAGGCTTTAAGACGCAGCTAGGAAAGCAAACCCGAAGCGAGCGTCAGAATATTAATGCTTCTGAAAAGTTGCCCATCTGACAAGCCATTTACTTATTTAAATGCATTTGAATATCCTATCAATTCCGCTTGAATGAAAGAATCGCGTCTATGGTTGCAATATTAAAATGCAGATTTGGACTGACCTCGCTTCTCCAATTGGGGTCATGTTCTGTCATGTTCTGAGTATAACCGAATATTTTGCGACGACTGCTAATTTCGACAAGCACCAAGTTCAAAAGACAGGAAATGATACTGTAACCTTTACTTACCGTCTTGATCACCGATGGCGGATTTTCTGAAATTGTTATTAAGTTAATCCACCATTCTCTTGTAACACATTTCACCAAATAATGATTACCATCCAAGAGTTCAGACTCGAACAGCGCTCAAGCCTTCCTTCTATCATGTTCCGCAGACTCATTCCACGTCAATTCCCATTGCCGACTCAAATCCTCGATCAAAGCCTGCAGCTTTACTTCAGACACCGTCTCGTCCCCATCCTTTACTTCTTCGAATCTTGGAGCCACAACTGATACCAATCCTGGAACCCTCGGCGCCTCCAGCACGCGGTTTCCCTCAGGACAGGATTTGGACGCCCAACCTTATATTTTCCAACATACTATGATCAAAGAAAAATGTGAACGTTAGAGAATAGAGAATCTGTTGACATTAAATTTAATGTTACTAGTATAAGCGTTGTAAGGCATTTGTGCGATCCGTAGACCTCGATTCTCCACATCCTCATTGATGTCCTTGCGAAGACGACGATGTGACGTAGGAAGACGTATTTTCGACTGTCCAGCCTGGGTTTAAAATAATGTGAGGAGTCTACTTGATAATCACTGAGATAATATTTTTATTAGGTACTCGCAGTATGTATGTGGCATGCTATTTAAACGGCTCATAGATCTTGATTGGGTAGTTATCGACAGTATTTTTTCTAAAACGTCAGAGACAAAGAACGCCTTGAGCGCTTGAGCGCTCAAGTGCTCAAGGCGCTTAATCCTGAAATTTATAGAGCACAAACAAATTGCCGCAGCTCCCAACTAGCGCTCAAGCGCTCAAGGCGCTTATTCCTGAAAATCATAGAGCACAAATAAATTGCCGCAGCTCCCAACTGCGTACAAATATTCACGCTCATGTTCAGCATGGCTCTATGTTCATCTACTCTATTCCGGATTTATAGGAATAGATCATAAGGAGAAATGATCATATGTCCCCAAGCCAATCGATTTATCTCCTCCAAGAATATGGCTTAGTATCAGGGATAGATGCGCTAGGTATTGAACTTGTTATACCGATGGGTTTATCGATCTTCGTGACGTTATACTTTCACATGAGAATTGAGTGAATTATCCCACGAAAACGGAATGAAAATTCATCGGTTTTTCTGACAATCGTAAACCGGCCCGTTCCCAAGTAAATCTCACTTATCAGAAGGCAGATTCTTACGGTATGCACGCCTTATCGGAAGTAACACGCATAGGAGTGAATGTGAGATAAAGAACCCGTTAATTCATGAAAAAGTAGTCAAAAAACTAAAAACTATATGATACAAAGTTGAGGCATAAGAGCAGGCATTAACGTCGCGCTATCCAGGTATGAATCATGTCATCAATCAGCATGCTCAGTCGAATGCTTTTCGGAGGGTGAATCAGTCCCCTTTGGGCGCTAAAAATATCCGAGTCAAGTCAGCAACGGCGAACGGCGAGAAGAAAGAACGCATCAGTTCGAACTAACCTCGATCTCCTTCGATTTCTCAACCACCTCCGCGAGCGTCTTCTTCCCCACATCCTTGCCGATCTTCCAGGCGGTGAACGTGTGGCCCTGCTTGAAGATCTCCTCGACTTCCTCGAGCGAGCGTCCGACGGTCTCGGGGAACATGAAGAACACGTGGATGAACGCGGCGAAGTTGAACGTGCCGAAGATGAAGTAGGTCTTCCATGCGATGGTGTTCAGACCCGGGGGAACGGCGAACGCGAGGGCGGTGTTGAATGCCCAGTTGGAGGCCTGGCATTCGGGGGATCAGCATACCGTGAAAATTGGAGGATAGGAATTGCTTACAGTTGCGAGAGATACAGCCTTTCCTCGCACTTTGAGAGAGTACTGCGAAGCAACATGAGTTATAATCACGTAGACATGAACATGATATCGTACCAGCTCAGCAGGGTACGTCCAAGAAACAGGTCCCATCGTGATAGCGAAACTGCAGACGAAGAGGTACGAGCACACAATCACAGCCTTGGTCGCAGCCTGGTTGTCCTCGATAACCCAGATAAGGCTGCCACTCTGGTCCGACCAGTGCCCAAAGCGCCCTTGGATGCCGCCGACGAGGAACATCCAGAAGCCCATGAGGAGAGTTCCGACAAGCAGCATAGGGCGACGGCCCCATTTGTCGATGTAGATGATGGCGGGGACGGTGAACGCGACGTTAAGGACATATTGGACGGACTGCGTTGGGTAGAATTAGTACTGTAAAAAGGATACAGAGGAACTTGGGCTTTACATCGGCGATAAGGTTGCTCCGTCGTCCAGTCAGACCAGCACCCTCGAATACGTAAACGATGTAATACCTGATAGTCGCTCGTCAGTATATTGCCAACTGATTGGGTAGATTTACGAACATCATGATATTCATACCGCAAAGTTGCGACCACATCTGCAAACTCATACCGAGCATCACACGACGAGGGTTGCCGCCCTTCAGGAGATCGAGGTAGGACTTGGCACCTTCAGTGCGTTCGAAGTGAACTTGCTGCTTAATTTCCTCGTATTCTAGGACGACCAGTTCATCTTCGGTATTTCCTCCGCCGTGCAAGTCGGCAAGGACTTGAAGAGCTTCGTCGTCGCTTGTAGTGGACATGCATTAGGTTCCGTGCACATCAAATCAGAAAGAAGTCAGGCACTCACTATCCGTGATCAAAGAGCCAACGAGGACTCTCCGGGAAGAAAATCATTCCGGCACTGAGAATAATAGCAGGAATCATCTGGAGACCCCAAGGGATTCGGAAAGAAGAAGTGCCATTGATGTAAGAGCAACCGAACTGAACGAAGTATTGCAGGAGGATACCCCAAGTGATAGACCATTGTTGAAGAGAAACCATGCGTCCACGAATAGCAGGCGCTGTAATTTCAGACTGATAGATAGGAACGACGGCACTTGAAAGTCCAACGGATAATCCTGAGATGATACGTCCGACCACGAGCATTCCTCGATTCTAGGAATGGCAGTCGATTGAGAGGAAATCATATGGGATGTAGCGGAAAGTGCTTACGACCGACGCGCATTGGAGGATAGAACCGATAACCCAGATTAAGCCTGCCAAGATGATGGTCTTCTTCCTTCCAAGTCTGTCTGCCAACTGAGTCACGGCGAGAGCACCGACAAGAGATCCAGCAGGCATGGCGGCAACGATAGCTCCTTGGGCAGATGGGTTGGGCTAACGTAATTATTGTCAGTTCCGCGAGTAGAAAAAAGAGTCAATTGGACACACATTGCCGAAAGTAGTCAGATAGGCTTGATTCTGAAGGAGAATGGTGAGTTGATCATCGATGACGTCGAAGCTCGTCAAACAACTTACGTTCAGGACACCGGACATGGACGAGATGTCCAAACCGAAAAGTCCACCTCCAATGCATGCAAACGAACCCACGACATACTTGGATACAGGTTAATTGACTTTCGTTAACCAGAGCAGCTGTTCCGACGTACAGGATTGGATGCGATTTTCGCATTATACGTTGTGAACTGAAGGAGAAGATGGGTATATCACTATCAGACGGGCATAAAAAATACCATAAAAACTCACCACCATGATGACTTGCGCTACTCCCTGGCTCGAGCTTGACTGGTAGAGCAGAAGGCAAGAGGTGGATATGCACACACGAAAATATTCTGAGTTTATAGTTCCTTCCCCGTGTCTGGTACCACTGATACCCCGCCTGGTAGCGATCGATTTAACCCCAAAGGGTAGAATAAGGGGTCATGAGATGACGATTGCCATACGCTGACGCTGCTACAAGGTGATGGAGAAGCTGATGTTTCTTCCGTATTCACATCAGAGCCACCGAAAATGGACGCGGTTCATGGGAAGTTATCGGTACCGCTCCAACGTAGGTAAAATTTATGGGATCGAGTCCGATCTGAAGATCTGGGTTGCCGTTCTCATGGGCATATGTAAGTGGGGAAGCTTGCAGAGTGGAACATTACTGTCGCTCCCGGAATACATACAGACGCGGCGAAGTTTCGGTGTATGCTCCAGGCCCTCCCTATTCTATATCCCTTCTTCTTGCGCGTTACAGGCGGACACTGGCGAGAGAGCACGAATCTTGGGCCCATGAAAGAACGGCAAAGCACTGTGAATGCGAACTTTGTTGACTACGCGGTGGGGTGGCTAAGTTTGTCGGCTACCAAAGAAAAATCAGGTGCGCTGGACGGATGTGGGGATGGCCCCAAGCTAGGAGCTTAAAATTGGATGGCGGAGCTTGGCAGAGCGGTTGTCTCGACTCCAGACCTCTCCAGACGATGTGGACGAGTTGTCAAATGACAAATTCTGGACATGTGGTCTCCTCCGGGAACAAGCGGGCCGGCTTCCGCCAATACAATCTTCGTCGCGCTGTCCCAGAAATATCTCAGAAACAAACAAAGGTGGGATCTCTGTCCAACGATTGCATGCATTTTTGTTGTGGTGCCATTCATAACAATTAGCTTCATTATATAGCCACCATCTTAGCAAGTCAATTAGCCACCCAGGTAATTATCCAAATGCTCGTACGCTGGCAATTATCGACCACACATTCTGTCTTGCACTCAACAGATCAGGTCAGGATTATGGATACTAACTCTTGCGTTATCGATGGTGCACCTATGCTACGATCACACAAGAACATATCAAACGATGAACAATTTTGAACACTGCACTTGCTTCAAGACGAGGACTCAGGAACATCTCTATTTTTACAGATGGACAAACTTGGACCACAATTTCGAGGGCTAAAATTAGCCCCAAAGAACACGCGGTGCGAAGTCAGCGGTCCCGACGTAGAGGCAGAAGGAGGCAGATACAATGCATAGTTGTTTTGCGAGTGCAGGACGAGCTGTCTCTGAGTGATCACTGATAAGGCCGTCCGATCTTGTGGTGCGTACTTACAACCTACATAAATTAGCACAGAATTACGCACCACAGAAACCCCTACCAGGCTGATAAACAATATCTGTCTGATAAGATTCCTTCCATCCTATACGGTTATTTAATGCCAATCTTAACAAGGTCTATTTTTCATAAGGTCTACTATCAACCGATTCATTGTGCTATCCCTCCTGAGAGAAGTGACCAGGCAAGTCCATATCGTACATTGCGTGCGTAGTGATTGGTTGGTGTAGAGTAATCGAAGGGTAGGTTCTGATATGGAATATATAGCCGCCTATGAAATGAGTGGCATCGTTGTTAGAAAGAGTGATGTAACAGTATTATCTTCTGCTGGCATCTGCCATCTACAGAGGTGTTCACGGGAGTTGATATTCTCCATATACTTCTCTATGAACGGAGCTTTAGTTTTTCTCTAAATTGATGGGTACATAGCCAAAGCAATTCACCTGTCAATACCTAATTTCACCATGCGGTAGTGGTGTGCATTATAATAGAATTATTCTCCTCCGATTCTTGACATACATAGCTTTTATGAAACGACCTGGGAACGAAATCCTCGGTGATGAAATTTTGCTCAAGATAGCCAGAGGTAGGTGGGACCCTTTGGGACTTCTGAAGGATCAATTCAATCAAATCGCATATATTTGGAAAACTTCTTTCCCAAATAAGCGCTTGTTTATTTACGGACGGAAAACCCAAAACCCAATGCATGCCTCCTGTGTTCCAAAGCATGCAACCTAAAGACCTAATGAGTGACTTTGTGTCTGCCTTCCCAGCCATTACACCGTTTGGACTGATGGTAGATGTGTCTTAGATCGCATAGGCAGAGGACCTTGGTAACAGGCGCTTAGATTGAAATGTGTGTACTTATCGCGGTCGAAAACTACCTCCGAAAGTTGCACGCATTGTCAATGACTTTGGCTTCTGTTCTGCCTGTAGATTTTCCTGCGGAAATTAAAATTCTCTCGTCCAAACACCCAAATACGTTGAGTGTCAACATGATCACCGAGCGATAAGTGATAGTGAAAAGCTGTGAAATCAAGGCTGAGCCGTATATAAAGGTTAGGGGACATGCTCAGTATCAGCAACAGCCCTACAATCGTCCCCACTTAAAGCCTCAGCCTCACTCCAAGCAACGATGTCTTCGACTACCCAGACAGAATATATGATTCCAGATCTCCTCGCCGCATGGCCGTGGGCTCGGGAAAAGAACCCCGCCTTGGATCAACAGGCTTTGGACGACGCCAATGCCTGGGTAGCTTCCCTCGATCTATTCGAGGCCCCACAACTGAAGAAATTCATGGCATGCGAATTTAGTGAGGCTTTGCATGCTTGAATTTCGAACTTGTGCATATGTCTAACTTGAATTTCTAGACCTACTAGCGTCCCTTGTTGGGCCCATTCGTGGAAAAGGTCTGCATCACATTTGGTTCGAAGCCATAATTAATTACTCATGGGACTATGTAGAACACCTGCGTATAGATTGTGATCTCATGAACTTCTATTTCGCATTCGACGAATATACAGATGTGGTCAACGAAGACGAGGCCATGAAGATTGCTTCCGACGTCATGCAAGCCTTTAGATATCAAGCATCTTCTGCGGGTAACTCCAAGATCACCGAAATGGCGCGACAGTGCGTGATGTTCCCTTTCGTGCTCTTATTTCAAAATAACCTCATTTTCTAATTTGATTCAGGTTCTTCGAGAGGACTATTGCTCTGGTCGGCAATGACTCTGAGGGAGTGGACCACTTCATCGCAGATTTCGATGCATACGCGAAGTCCATCATACAAGAAGCCGACGATAGAGTCAACGAGCGGATCAGGAACGTGGAAGAGTATTTTATCCTTCGACGAGATACATGTGGTGGGAAGCCCAGCTTCTCGTTCTTCGGATTGGGTCTCTTCATCCCCAAGGAAGTCTTTGATCATCCCCTCATGGTATCGTTGACGGAGAGCGCAACGGATTTGATTGCAATGACCAATGTACGATTTCGAAACAACACACCCACCACTTCCTTTGAGCTTATCGTCATCGTCATCTAGGACTTGCATTCTTATGCCCTTGAGCACGCGCGCGGACTAGATGGGCACAATGTGATCACCGCGATCATGCATGAGCATGCCATAGATCTTCAGGCAGCGCTGTTTTGGCTTTCTGGTTATGCCAGCAAGACGATCTCTAAATTCCTAACCGATCGCAAGGGTCTTCCGTCCTGGGGCGAGAAAGTCGACATCGCAGTCAACGAGTACATCAACAGGATGGGACGATGCGTCCGAGGGTATGATGCATGGAGCTACGAGACGCGCAGATACTATGGAGGTAATGGCTTAGAGGTGCAGAAGACACGTAGGATTACCTTGAAGCCCCGTGAAATTGGCTACATTACTAGAGAGCAACTCGAGATAGGCTCCGCTGCATAAAATTAGAATAATTCAACGATAGACTTGTAGCGCTTAGCTATTATCTTAGCCCGGGTTTTACAAAGGTTTTAGGGACTAATTACAATCGCAAATCGATTTTCATTGTTAATTTGTTAATTTAAGCGCTCAGCGATAAACATCGAACGCACATTTCGCTGGAACTGTTCATGACCGGGACCAGCCGGCGTGGCCGGGTGAGCAGGAGCCGGTCCCGAACAAAGTGAACGTGGCAAACACATTTCAAGTTGTTGAACGCTGAGCGCGAGCCTTTCGAGTAACCTTCAGAGAACCTTTGCCGACCTGGTTCAAGGCTATAGATCTGTCTTGCGGCTTTTCTCATCTGAACCTACGACGACCACAACGACTTCACTAACAACATATATTTACCACCTACAGCAACTTCACAACCTTGGCCTCTCGCTGACTTGCAATTTCAGCACCATTTTGCTTCCACCACGATCCAGTTTTCAAAGCCTCCCTCTCTCAGAACGGACGAAGAAAAAGGGAAACCTCTCTGGCCTTATATGGCCTTGGCTCTTGACGAAGAGCCTGGAATATTTCTACTGACGAGCATAATGACCCAGCACATAACCAGGAGCTTGGTTCTAACCGTCATTCTGGCTTTCAGTCTCCTTCTAAATCCCTTTCTGGAGGCTGGATCTAATTCCAGTGCTCATATCTCTTCCGCCGTTTACTTTCGGAATGCGCAGCAATCTATTGTTCCTTTTCTTCCATCCTACGCTTATGTCCGAGCTACCTTCACACATTATGTTCTTGTGTGGCGTACTGGTACGATCGCCGATAATATTTCTCTTTGAGATCTACCTCGAGCTGCGCATGGCATCGGCGTATTCTTGACTGGGTTGATGACACGTTTGCTGAGAAGGTTTTGATCCTTTTATTTCGGAGAACGTTAAGTACCTACTGCTGGCCTGCCAATTATTCCATTTTTAGATCCTATGGAAGCAACAACTGGCATACGAGCGAGAGCCGCGAACTCTGCTTCAGAGACCAATTTCAATCCTATACGCAAGCTCGTTGTGGGCCCCAAGTGGGCCCTAGTGCAGACCGAAATATTCGCTGAGTGTGAAATATTTGTAAGTCCGCATGTTTACCCGAATCAATCCCTACTCCTCTCTCTTAGCTTGCTCTTAGCCTTTTCCTGGCCTTTTCTCTCTGTTGACCGATAATGTCTATTTCTCCGCACAAATACCTTTCCAAAGCCTTGATTTCTGATTCTGATCTTGAATGCGATGAGTTCTCAGAGCAATTTGTGGAAAAAATCCGCAACACATTGTTCGATGGCCATCAAGACCCCGATGAACCGCAAGCGGTCCAGCAATGGTTCAAAGCCGTCACGCAGGGTCCAAACGCCATTCGAAGCATGAGTAGGAACGATCGAATGAACAGCCGCCTCATATCCTGGAAGACGGGCAAGAAGTTCCTCGCTGAGAACCTCTTTTTCCGCACGGTCGATACGTCGCGACTCTTGCCGATGGCGCTGGCCGATTTCCGCATCCAATGGTATGCCCACAAAGAGAAATGGGCGTGGATCGATGGGCGTGAAGAGAAGAACGGACAGCCGCCCAGATTACATTTCCAGCTCTTGACGCTGGCGGGACTCGTACGTGCTTTGCCTTTCTCTCTCTATTTCGTTGTTTTCATTGATAGGTGCACATTAGATGTTTCCGTTTCTCGTGATGCGAAATATGCATGACTACGGTGGTGGAGACATCCCTCTGATTGTGACTAATTGGCATGCAGACCAAACCGCCCGTGCACTCGACTATTGGGTGGAGATTAGCAAAGGCGGATTATCTGAAGATGAAAAACGCGAGAAATGTAGCTATCCTCTTCTCAATCTGCCATTTTACTGACCTAGTTTCTTGAAGTTCACGAAATGGATAGTTCTTGGTGCCTCCGCACCGAGCCTTGCTTCATGCAGGTCGATCTCCTTGTTCGCTCTCTGTTCTCCGATCCCGCTGTTGGATATGTCCCGCGATTCATTGTTTTCGTATCAACCACTAAGAAAGGCAAAGCTTGTGCTCTCTTTGCTGATCCCTCTTTCCGCCCACCTCAAGAGCTTACAGCGTCGTACCCACGTGGATGCGGAGCTCGCAATTGCAAGGATCTAGACTGTGAATTCTTTGACTTCAATGCTTGTCGATCTTTAGCTGCAGGGAGCAAGATGGTGAGGAGGGATAAATTTCCGAAGGCCATTGTTCGGTGCAATGTGTGGACATGCGAAGTTGAAGAGAAGGAAGGTGCCAGCGGACCAAGCAAGTTCCAAACCTGCCAGAGGTGTGGGGAAGTCTTATACTGCTCAAAAATGCACCAGGTAAGTTATTCCACCGTGTATGTATTCAAATTTGAAAGACTCGCTCATTTAACTTCAGGAGCAAGACTGGAAATCGCATAAACGCGTATGCGAAGCGCGTCCTGCCTGAAACTGTAAATTTCATTATTCATTTCGCGTATCAACTTGTGTTTTTTGCTTAAACGTTCATTAATCACACATATCTTGCCGTTGAGGCTGTCCCTCCTTCTCAGTGTTCTGCCACTCCAAATTAATTTGGTGGAGGTGTGCTCTCTTCCCGAGCATTCTGCGTTGTCTTCGGGGCACACAAATCCGTTCTCGGCTGCCCCAATGTCGTTGTTAAGTGGTCACAGAAGTGGGTGTTTCCGTTTTCGGCACAGCCCATGGCCTCGAGGCCGCCTCGCCCCACTCCTCATGTTGCACATATGACTTCGGCGCCCTCGCAGCGTTTATATCCTGATCACCATATACATAGGACCTTCGGTTCGGCGTTCGAATCCTGTTGTTCCACCCATCCGTCATACTGTTTCCATCCATTGATTCAGGAGCTGCTCCACGTTTGAGGCGCTCATTACCTTTCTCCTTCACTTGACCATTTTTCTCTTTATTAGCGCAGACCTTGCCTGCCTTCATTGATCCATATCCATGGCTGATTACCTCGACCATCGCTACTCGAGCCATGATCCTCATTCTTACTCAGGAGGACCGTATCATCCCAGTGCGGACGAGGACGTCGTGCATCGGACCATCACACGAGGCTCACATCAAAGCCAAGCGAGTGTTAGCGCCAGCACACGCTCGTGGGTGATGTCGAACCAGGCCAATCCGCCGCCGCCGCCAGTGGAGTCCAGCGTATCGACGACGTCGACCAAGCCCGTCCGTGCTTCGCGGCCGCTGCCGCAGCCCGACCCACATTTTCGCCAGAGCCGAGTGCCCGTCAACTATGGGATGGTCAACTTTGGACCCGATGGAGAGGAGGCCCATGACTATACTCATGCTGAATTCGACCAGTCAAGAAACCTCCCATTTGGATATTCTAATCAAACGACAGGACGGGTTGTACCCGAACACGTCGTCTCTCCGGCCCCTTCACAACCGACGAGGGAAGGTGGGCCATCCACTGGGAATCGCTCATTTGTTGGAGGTTTCTTCAAGGGTCTCAAGCGGTTGCCGAAGGTGTTCAAGGGAGGGAATAAGGGCGAAGAGCAACGTTTGCAGCGGAAAGGCACGTTCGGAACAGACGGAACGTCGCCGACAGCTACCGCCATGACCCGAGGCAATACGCTACCCCGCTATCTCTCCAATCCTTCAATAGGTCCTTCGAATCCCCAATTCGCCCACCGGCTGAGTATGGCCGTCGCCAATGGCTCTCTTCCTCCATCTGCCACTATACCTCCTGCAGAATTTCAGATTCGGAACAACCCTGCTGGCCCACAATTCCCTCTAGTTACCGTTACACCGCCTTCCGATGGTATCGTCGAGAGGAACACGCGGACTTCTACGATGGACCCGCTGCGGAATATCCGGGACAATTGGACGATATTTTGGAGCACGAACCACATATCAACGGAAGAACAGCCACTGTTATGATCTACGGAACGGAGTCACAAGCGCCCACGATAACGACACATACGCCAACACCACGGCCTACGACTGCACCCACTACTCGGGTATCCTATCAGACTGAGCTACCTACTCGCGCGAGTGCACAAGCCCAACCGGACTCACAGATGCATGCACCTACTCCACTCGCTCCTATGTCCCCAATGCGCACCGGTGCCTCGATGCAACGAGCTATGCAATCGCCCAGCTCTCTCCTTTCTCCGCCCACAACATCTCGGTACACGATGTCCAGCGTTGCATCGCGTTACGATCCCTCCTTCGCTTCTGATCTCGGCCCAATCGAAAAATTCTTCAAAGGATTCTATAATCTTCCTTGGATCTCCCCCGACCGTGTTACTGTCGACTATCGACCAGGTGACTCGGATAGAGCCAGAAAAAAAGTGAAGGGCGGCATCAAAAAGCCCATGGCATCGTGGTACCGTGCCATGTTGACGAGATCGCGAATGAGTCGCGACTTGGACCTACTAAGCAGTGGGACGCGATCCCATGGGACGGGCACCGTGACAGGGAACAGTATCTCCCAGCTCGGGTCTCCAACGTCACGACGATCTGGGCGATCGTCCAACCACAGGCGGACGCATTCTGGGAAAGCGAAACATCCACGGCGGAATCGCCGGAGAGTCATCTCCGATGCAACGACCGACACGCAACAACCACGCAGCGCCAGCCCAATTATACCCGCCCCGTATCCTTACGCTTATCCAGCTGTATACCAATACCCATATCCTTATAACGGCTACGTTCCTGTCCCACAAACGACGCCGCGTGGGCCACGCACCCATCATCATCATCGACGCAAAGCCTCGAAACATCCCGCTGGTGGCTACAGCGGTTATCAACCTATGGCCATGCCCCCGCCGCAACCTATGCCTCCGCCTCCTGGTGCGCCAATATACTTCATAACCCCTTCACCGCCTCAAAGCCAGACGGGGCCCCCCGAGGCAGGCGCCCAGGGCGGGGCACAGAAGGCGCAATATCAGCCTCAAGGTCCTATGCAGATTTCACCCGTCATTATGCATTATGTTCCGGGTGCCTTCAACCCGAACCCTTCTATGGTGTCTCCCCCATTAACACCCCAACGGCAAGCAGCGCAGGCTCCGTCGTAGTATGTATGTATTTAATCTCATGTATAAGTATATTTAAGTATGACGGACTCTTGAGCGAAGTGCATTACTGACGAATTTCATGACATCCAACGCCTTGTGTTTCTATTCATGTACAAAATGTGTAGAGCGCAGATTCATGCCCAGAAATTAAACATTGTAAACTCTATGATTCTCATTCTGGAGTATAAATAACAACACGAATAAAGAGCAGAACCACAGCTGCTACTTAGATGCAAATATGCAGGGACCAAGGGAAGATGATGCTTGCTATGTATAAAGGATCATAGAAATACGAGACAGAAATTGCATTATTTTTTGTACGCAGCTATCAAAGGAGAAATAGTCCATCAAAACCTATGCCAAAGGATATAAAGGGGAAAAACTGGGGTAAATGCAGAAGGAATAGAAAAAGCGAAGGTATAAAAAGAAGAAAAAAGTGGTGTATTTAATAGGAAGAATAGTCCCAATAACAAAGCAAATTTTGAGATCGAGTAAACGAGTGTGATGACGATGGAAGCCGAAGTGTCGAAAGGAATTGAAGACATGAACACATATATACGGTGATAGTGTGAGGATCTGCAACGAGAATGAATAGAGAACCCAGAGGTTTGATTCGCGCCGTGGTTATTGTTCGGTCGGGTACGACAAATCGCGTCGGCAGCGGACGCTCGGTGCTTACAAAGCACATAAAGGAGAGGGGCAATTAAAAAAGAGCAGGTAAGCGTAAGCGACAGTATAGTCCATTGCAGCGGAGGGTGGGTATGCAAGTTGCAGCGTGGCGCCAGGTGGATGCGGGGCGAAATCGTACATGTAAGTAGTTGTGAGTAAGGATATAGAGCATGCGGCGGGATGCGGACGGTCGTTCGATGGCAGGCATAAAGACGGATGGAGGAGCGATGACGAGTAGGACGGGTTTCAAACGAGTGAGACAAGTATATCGCTGACGAGCATGACAGCCAGGAGATGCCGGCGGTGGAGGAGGAGAGATGAGGTATCGATGAAGGTTGTCAGATAAAAGCACAATGGTTCCTGTGTGGGTTATACGGATGAAGAGTGGAGCATTCGTCCAAGGAGGTGAGTGATTAGCAGCCATCATACTATAAAACAGCACCTCATTAGTACAAATCATATACTTCTGAGAAGCATACATACCAGGGAATTTTTTGGCTTCTGGTAGGGCCACGTCGTAATGTTAGGATCTACAAACAGCCATCAGAACAAAGCGGCGCGAAGAAGTCAACAAAGAACTCACTTGAATACGCCTCTGGGTGCGAGTTGATGTAATTCATAGTAGGATAATTAGGCGGATCGCATCCCACATTCGTCTGACCCTTCCTCTGGTATACACGAACATAATCAAACTTGAGCTCTGCCGGGAATATCATCGTCGTCAGATCGATTGTCTGCCAATTTTCTGTAACGAGTACCTCAGTATATCTCAAAACATTCAACGGTGTAAAGAAAAGAAAAACGCACGCGAAATACCCAAATTCAACACAACACTCATCGGCTCCTCCGGGATCAGCCTCTGCGACACGCCCGTCCCATTGGGTAGGGGATCGGGGCCAACGGCGCCGGCTGTGATTTTCTGCGTCTGCTGCCCATCAACCTGCCAAGTAATCACCCCCGCATTCCGATCGTTCTGATCTGCCCAGTACTCAAAACCTTTCCGCCAAACAAAACGTCAGCCCAACCCACCAACAAAAAAGGGAGACTCGGGAGAAACGCACCCAGCGTGTGGAACACCGCGCCCGACCCCTGGAACATGTCCGCGGGGAGCTGCGTGAGCCCCGAGATGCTCTGCTGCGCCGCGCTGCCCCTGAACGAGTTCGCGCGCGTGAGCGGGTTGTTCGAGTTCGACCAGTCCCCGGTATCGTTCAGATACAGGTAGTCGTGCGTGAACGGCGCGAACTGCGCGCTCTGCGACACGACCTGCACGAGCGGGACGTCCTTGTCCTTCTCCGTCTCGAAGATGTCGATCTCGGGCGCACCGCGGCCGCGCGTGACGGAGGGGCCGGGGTGGTCGCCGCCGGGACATGTGCATGCGCTGTAGGATGGGCCACTGTCTGTTAGTTCATGCAATGGAGCTGAGGATGGCTGATTACGCACGAGACCCGCTGGCCGCTCAGCCAGCTCAGCTCAAAGTTGTTCTTCGCGCGCGACTGGTCCGAATGGAGGGCAGCCGCAGGGCCTGATCCGTCTTTCAGTGTCTGATTAGGGAACGTGCCGACATCGCAGGAATCGTATCTGCGCCAGGCGAACAAAATCAATGTCAGGAACGTAGCTCAAACATCTGGGGATGGATGCGCAGTGGATACGCACGTATAAGGCCACATGCCGTCCGTCGCAGCTCCGTATCCTGGCCGACCGAGGTTGCCCATCGTCCACGCTCCAGGCCACTGCGCAACGCAAAAGATGATCAGCAACCCATTACCAGCTCCATCGACATATGAATAAACAGATGAACGCGAGACTCACGTATCCTTGCGTCGACTGATCCGGGCCCGGGAAGGTCACCGCCACCTCGATATACCCCGTCGTGAAACAGAACTTGTTCCACGACTGCAGCATCCCCGAGCGGTACCCCAGCCCGTGGTTCTGGTCCGCCGTGAACGGCGCCGTCGACCCCGGCGTGAGCCCGGGCTGCGTCGTGTTCACCGAGTCCATGGTGATCACCAGCGAGCCGCCGCGCGTCGTCACCTGCTGCGGGTCGTACCACTCCAGGTCCTGCGTCGAGCCGTACCACAGGTCTACCGCTTCCCAGAAGGGATCGTCGCCTGCAGAAGAAAAGTCGAATCAATGAGTACGAAGATCATAACCGATCAAAAAGAAGAGCAAGAAACGAAGACGAAGGGAATGCAGATTCATGAGAAGAAGAAGAAGAACGGGCGCCAAAGAATGCTATAACCAAAACCCGACACCAAAGGCAGAATATGCGCCATCAAAAACAACATGGAAAACCAAAAATAGGTCTGCAGTGCAGCCCTGAAATCACCACATCCTCGACATCACATCACGCCAACGCCCATCGCCGGCCAACGCCGTCAGCTGTCAGCCAGCAATGCTCCAGTCCCTGTGCGTCAGTGCATGTGCATGCCACGCCCGCCGCACATTCAGGCATCCGATGTCAGCGCCTGCTCCCCGCAGTTTGACCAGCGCTAGCATCGGCGCCTCCGCGTGCCCCACTCTCCCACCGCACTCGGAAAAAAAAACCCCGAATAATAGCCCACCAAACCCGCACATGAACACCTCCCACTACCAAAAAAAAAAGCCAAAAATAGGAAACAAAAAAAGGAACACCAAGGTCGCATGCACATCACCCGCCAGGGCCCACCGCCGCCGCGAACCGAACCAGCTCGGTCGCATGCATGCGCGCATGGCACCGTCCCACCAGACGACCGCACGCCCATCAGATACTGTCGTCGCAACCGCACACCCAGTCAATAAGACACACACGGACAGGCAGGCCATGAATGCCCGCCCCGTACCCAGCACCCAACCAAAAGCCTGCGCACCACGGATCCGCCGCATCCAGAGCAACCGCACATTCAGGTACGCCAGCGCCCGGTATCACCAACCCCACCCACCCCAACCCCGCCATGGCGCGTCCTCGCCGGCGTGGCAAATGCAGGCATGTGCCAAGGAAGCTGACTGACTGGCACGGGCACCCCTCGCCGCCAGCACACGCGGGTGTGGCATGTGCGGGAGAACCACGGGTGCAGGAAGCGGGGGCACTTCCCCGGCCCGGGTCGGTAATGAACACACCCAAAACAGGGAAACGGGAAGGCAAAATCCAGAACCGGTGTTGGAACTTGAAAGGGCGAGAAACAGCCGGAGGAAGTAGCCGCAACCGCAGGGATACGTGGTCGGTGGGAGGAGGGAGAAGAAGAGAAGCGGTGGGAATACGCAGCGCCGGTGGTGGGTGGGAAAGACATGCGGTCCAGAAAAGAAAGAAAAAAGAAGGAAGAAACGAACGAGGGGATGGGAAAACGGGCAGAAATAGAATGAGGTCATAGAACCAGCGCAACGAGGAAAAAGAACATTCATCGTTGCATAGAGAATTCACCCAAGTCAAACGTGTTCCAAACGTGTTGCACAGTGCAAATCGAAAGCAGGTCAAAGGACAGCAAAAACAAAACAAAGAAAAATGGAAAATCCAAAAGCCCAAATGAAAGCGAAAGACAGAAACGAAACGAAAGAGACAGGAAAGCAAACGCACCAGGGTAAAACGTCCGCCCATCCACATTAAACTCGTCCGAAAACACCAGCTCGTACTCATACCCGTCGAAGCCCTGGCGCGTCTTCGCAGCGCTCGGCGTATCCTTATCCACCGCGTCCGGCATCCCGAATCTAACACAGCCTTCAGTCCCTCATCCCAAAAAACGACAACACCCAAAAAAACGCGGATACGCACAAAACAGGCGCCTGCCCCGTCGCATTAATCCTCACATTCCCCTCGATCGCACTATTCCTCCTCTCGTCCCTATAGAACGTCAGCACCGGGTACACGATGAACAGACAGAGCAAGGCGAGCAGCAGCGCGAGCAGCATCGCCACGTTCACGAGCCCGCGCCACGGGAAGCTCCGCGAGCCCTTGTAGCGCGTGCCGTCGGGGCGCAGCATGCCCACGCCCAGGGTCTTCCCGCCCCGTCCCCCGTTCCCCGTCCCATTCCCGGTCCCGTTACCATTTGCGTTGCTACCGCGCCCGGATGGAGAGTGTTTGTCGGTGAGCGACGCGCCGGGGTCGTGCAGCCAGTCCTCGTCGTCGAGCTCCCCGTCGTCCGCGGTCGGGTCGTACGCGTACGGCACGAGCCCGCGCACGCTCCCGCCCATACTGCCGAGCCCCGCGTCCCCGCCCATTCCCATTCCCACTCCCATCCCCAGCCCCAGCCCCAACCCCAGCCCCGCCCCCGCGGGGCCGGCGAGCGACGCGATGGAGTCCCCGGACGACGACGCCACGCTGTTCCTCTTCGAAGTAGATCCGAACAGGCGCGGGGGCTGTAGGAGAGGCGAGCGGCCCCCGGTGGAGGAGGTGGAGGCGTGCGAGGACACGGTGCTGTCCGCGAGGCGGTAGAGCACCATGCTGCCCTGCGTCCCGAGCGACGCGGGGAACGCGGACGTGTGCGCCCCCATGCCGAGGCCGAGGGAGGTGAGCAGCACGCCGTCCGCGGAGACGCCACCGCCGTCCTGTGGGTGGGGCGCACCGAACTGCCCGGGGTTGCGGTTGAACGAGGACACGCGGGAGACGGGGCGGGAGGAGGAGGCGGAGGCGGAGGGGTAGAATTGGGGCGGGCCCGGGTGCACGTGGCGCGGCGCCGTGCCCAGCGGCGACGCGGGGGTCGGCGCGAAGCCGCCTGCGCTCCCGCTGCGCCCGACGCCGGGCGGCATCGGGCGCTGCCCGGCGTGCGCCTCGATCCATTCCTGCGAGCTCATCTGGCGCTCCTGGAGCTGCGCGAAGGAGGGCGTGCCCGCGGCGGCGGGCGAGGCGAGCAGGCGGGCGTCCTCGCGCGGGGTGGGGGTCGCGATCACGGGCGTCGAGGGGGAGGAGCGGTACTGGTTGGGGTCGGGGAGGCGGGTGGGGGCGAAATCGGCGTAGTGCCCGTCGTTGTTGGGTGGGGAGGTGGGGCGCGGGGGCGAGCGCTGTGAGGCCATCGTTGGGCCGTCGGTCGGTCGTCCGTGGGTGTTCGTCTGTCGGTCGTCGTCGATCGCGGGCGAGAACTGAGTTGAGCTGGCGCGTCTGTGTGCTCTGCTCGTCTATTCTCAGTTTACGCTCAGCCTCGTCGGGTGGCGGCGGCGAAGGCGGCAAAGGGAGGGAAAAGGAAGGGAAGGGGAGGTGGAGAAGAAGAGGGGTGGGGAGGACAAGAAGGGTGGGACCGTGGGACTCTTCTTCGCCACTTTGCGCTGGCGAACCATCGCCGACCCAACTCACATCCTCTTTATGTCAGCAGTTCGTTTTCGGACATACACCCAGCGCTTATGCACATCTCTCGCGCTTTTGCTCGACTACGCTCTGAATGCTTCCTAGAGCCCCCTATTACAGTGTCTCTCCAGGCCACCTACCATAGTACTGTCGCCTCTTCAAATCGGTCGCCTCTTCGGCATGGCCCCACAGGTGGCTTCGCTTAAGCCTGATAAGCGTATGTTCATTTTTCCGCGCACAGGTCTCTAACGCCGCGTTTCAACGCGCGCACGCTGACTACTATGATATGCATCTAGTCGCTATGCAATATTCCTTTCCTTTTGTACTGACTAGACTGGCCTGAGCCACAGAAGTAACAAACGTCAACGTTAATTAATTCCGGCATCATCATTCATGCTCTGCGCCAACGCCCCGCTGCTGAAGTTCGGTGGATCGGCATGATTCGACAATCTGCACCACAAAGAAAGAAGCCGGTTTTTAGTTCGCTATTCACGCCACTCTCATATGGCGTCGTGCGTTTAGTACCGGAACACCAAAATCGGAAGAATGCAAGTGGTAGGTAGTACGTGAGCAGTACCTTCCGTGTTGGGCGATAGCATGCAGACGTCATCGCCACGCCTTATCTCTCCCATTCCTCCCCTTCTGCACACGCACTTCCTTCATTTCTCTCAGATAAACACAAAGGATAACAGAGATGAGATTATCAGTCGAGCTAATCTGTGATAATGGTACATAGTATCCATCCTCGACTGCTCACAACATCATACTCAGCCATGCATGATCATGATCGATGTCATTTGTGATTCAGATAAGCACCTAAAAGTAGATCAAATATAGTCCAGGTAAATACGAACCGTGATTCGCTCCCTCGACACCGCCGATCCGTGATACAACTCTGATATCTGCACACTTAAGCGCCACGCTAATAACCGCCAGCAGTCTAAGCGCCCGTAAAATGCGCCACCTACGCGCGCTTATATCTGATATGTCCACACAGCGGAGTTCCTCGTCCACAGTCGTCCCATGGCCACTCTCCCCACCGCGCGCATTCATGCCCAGCGAAAACCGGTTCCGCGGGTGGATGAGTAGTTCTGCGTGACTCTGCTCGGCGCTGCGGCATATACGCCCTGAGCTGCAAATTCTTAGAATGCCGCAGATCGCCTTAGATGTCGTTTTCATGACTCGGAATGTGGATTGAAATCTTTGGAATTTCTGGTTCAACCACAGTCAAATCCGTGCACATTGAGGGTGTGACAATATCCCTAAGAGCTATCAATCCGACTCTCATCCATCCAGCTGCACGACATCCCGCAACCCATGTTTTGGTAAGTATGTAACTGCCCCGCTTTCTGAGCGCATATAATAATGACTTAGAGTCCTAGATTGGACTTGATCATGGTGTAGGTGAGTACCCTTACAGTATTCTTGCCAATGACTGTGATACCTGCAGTGTGCACACCCAAGCGCCACGCTAATAACCGCCAGCAGTCTAAGCGCCCGTGATATGTGCCCCCGACGCGCGCTTATATTTGGGGTGTCCACGCAGCGGATAGCAAAGTCATTGTCAACGCAGCATCGAGAGAAACGTGCCGTTGACACTGACAGCAGACAGTTCCTCATCCCACAGTCGTCACACTCACATCAAGATGTCCAAGATTGATATTGAATAGGCAAGTAAGTACTTGCCCTCCTCGCTGATTCGCTGTTTACGCCACTTGCATATGGTTTCATGCGGTGCGCTCCCCGGAATGCACCTGCCCGGCCGTCGGAGGGCTTGCAAGCATCCAGTAGCTGGCCAGTACCTACCTTCCGACGTGCGTGTGTTGAGCACTAGCACGCAGACGGCATCGCCATGCCTCATCCCTCCCATTCCTCCCCGTCTGCACACACACATGCATACTCCTTTCCGAGTCGTTCTGGTCTATCAAAGGATAGAAGTGGGGTTCGGTGTAGTAGTGGCCTCTGGCCCGACTCGCCCGAGCTGACCGCGACTGGTTAGCGATTGGATTAGATTAGATATCATCGATTCATCGGTAGCACATCGTGTCCGTTTGCAGACGCGCGCGGTGTTGTGACGAAGAGACTTTGCCTCTGCCTCATGCCTTGTCGACGCGTTCCCGAGCCTCGCCAGACCCCAAGCGGCTAGACTAGGCTAGTTTGGCCTACTCCACCAACGCCCACGAAAAAAAAATGGAATAGGAAAAATGGCAAGGTTCGGAATACTATAGACCAGGCGGTGATCTGGTCAACCGATAAGCCTGAGTGCGCTATTAAATATCACACGCTCCGAGTCAGATATTTCCCAGCTTTTGTCAATTGCCAGCCAGTTATTCTTTGAGGAGACGATAATTACAATGAGCGCAACCTTGCAGAACAACGCTACTACGCAGGGCCTCGGTGTGCTCGGCAGATGGGATTGCGGATTTCGTTGCGCCGCTGGCGCTTGTTGGACAAAAACCTCAGTCAAGCGTATCTGTGTTGATGGCATAAGTATAGTCGGCCTTCCTCGAAAATGCACTGCGTGGTTTCCATTAGGATTTGTCCCTTTTGGCATCGATAATGTCAACGCGCAATCAAGGAGCAATCAAGAACGGCTTCTCAATCAAGGACAGTATCAATTGCACGGCACTATCAGAGCAAAGAGCGGTTATAATGGGAGTACAGAGTCCCTCGAAAGGATTGGAAGTCAAGGCAAGGCAAGGGCAAGAACGGCTTCCCTGAAGATATGTAAATCGTAGTACGACCCAATGGAGCAAAGAGAGGTTATAAAAGAGGTGTAAACCTTTGTATCTGAAGTCGAATCCCATTCCATTCAACAACTACTTTATTCTCTCTGGGCGCACCGCGAAGACTAAACTTGATTGAAGGGGTGAATTCGGCCTCCATTACGAGCAACAGTGCGACCACGCACAATCAAGGACGTCGGCTTCTCAATCAAGGACAGGATTAAGTGCTATTAATTGCATGGCACTATGAAAACAAAATGCGGTTATAGAGTCCCTCGAAAGCATCGGAAGTGAAGGCGAGAGCAAGGGGCAAGAAAGGGTTCCCTAAAGATCTGTAAGTCGTACGACCCTATAGGAGCAAAAGGAGGTTATAAAAGAGGTGTAAGTTTCTGTATCTGAAGTCAAATCCCATTCTAGTCAACGACTACTTTCCTCTCCCTGGACGCACCGCAAAGACTGAACCTGATCGAAAGGCGAACTCGGCCTCAGTTACGAGCAACAGTGCGCCCCCCTTTTGATTTAAGTTTTGAAAAAGTGTCCACTAACATAACAATATACTCAGTCCATGGCCATGGAACATAGCGAGAAGCAGCTCATTCGCGGAATTGTAGACGGCCTTCTGCGGAAAATCAGATCCCCATTTACTGTGTTCCCTTACGCGCAAGACTTGCACAATCTCTGCTGCGCGTTTGCCACAGAACATGGATACCCGATGGGAACAGATCCCTCTGAACCCTCATTGCGACTAAGTATGCATGCCACCCGGAGTTATCTTGGCCTCCGTTTCTTATGGCTATATTGAGGACGACGCTACACGAATATTCATATCCATTAATTTACACGGCTTTCATGACTTATGTTGACGATGCCTACACCGAGGATAGCAAAGGTGTTTCAGTTTTCACTGAGCGATTCATACGCCGAGAAAAGCAGCTGGATCCTGTTCTCGATGGTTTCGCGAGTTTCTTGCTATCAATTCCAGATTACTATGGGCCGGTCGAAGGCAACATCATATTAGCGACCACTCTCAACTTCATTAGTTCGATGATATTGGATATACAGACTCAAGGTATCAAGGTAAGTAACTCTATTCAAGAATTCATCTCCAAATTTGTATCAACTCTCATTTTTTGTAACAGGTTTCGTTACATGCAACACGCTATCCAGAGTTCATGAGGCTTATGAGTGGTTTGGCCCCCAGTTACATGATAATGGCATTCGCTCCAACCTTTCCAGTACAGACGTATATTCAGGTAAGTGACTCCCATCGGTTGAGACTGTAGGGTGCGTTTTAAACTTCTACATCATGACTAGTGCATACCTGAAGGCGCAAGATATATAAATTTCGTGAAGTGAGTATCGATGTCCTCCGTTACTCAGCTCGAAACGATCACCCATATTTCCTGTCACAGTGACGTTATGTCCTTTTATAAGGAAGAGCTCGCCCACGACGCTTTGAATCATATCACTGTCGTTTCTAGAATCGGTGGCATTTCGAAGATGGAGGTCTTTGAACAAGTGGCCAACGATGCCGTGCAAGCCCACGAGCGGGTGTGCAAAATCTTGGAAGCGGATCAGGAGGCCTACGAAGTGTGGCAAAAGTTCAAAGATGGATATGTCGGGTTTCATACATCCTCCAAACGGTACCTTCTTGATGACCTGATGAACTAGAGCGATGTGCTGTAGTTTTCATATGTTCAGTCAATGTCCAGTGAACGCACTTCCAATCCCAATAGCATAATAGCCTTGTCAACGCGGCTTAGGAACGTTGTACATTGGATTCCGGGTCGGAGTGTTGTCGATGATGCTTAGCTTGAAAGGTGGTTGCTCTTTGGACTTTCACATGTTGTTCCTGCATATTCTTTCTCCCTGCTTTAACTGGCTTCGCACAATGTCAGTCCTTCGTTCAAGCAATGTTTTTTTGTAAATCGTGATACTTTGATTTTGAACTTCACTAGATAAATCGCTTCGCTCGATCCTGATAAGTACTTCCTAAAGAAGGGAAGAGTCAACAATACAAATATGAATACAAAAAGTAAGTACAGTCTTGATCATAGATCGATATCTAGTCCGAAATCGTATACATCCAACGTTATCCAAGGATTGAGATCATAAAGGTATGAACCTGATATATTACAATGTGAATTGGCGTTGCAGATCCTATACGAAGCACGAAATACATTCAATGATACGACCAGCGTAATAAAACTGTAGGAAGATGCGCACCACAGGATGCGTCCCCGAAATCTGTGCCTTCTGGTGATATTTGGGTATAAGTGTTGCTCTATAGAGGTCAAAATCAATCTCCCGCTCGCGGAGAGTAATCAAGGAGCGTCGGCAGACCTTAGATGCTGTAATAGTTCGTCGTATGTCTGATTCTTATTCTGTTCTAAAATGTGAAATATTAACATCCATCTCCACGCTTACCCGAATTATTCGTCTATAACTTCACCTAGAGCCTGAATGAAAGCCTGCATATAGATCCAACATCGATTAGCCATTAGCAATACACATATAGCATGCTAAATACTCACCCAACTCATCGCACCCACCGCCACCCCTCCCTCTCGAGTATCCGCACTCGTCTCATCGTCTTTACACGCGGCGAGGCAGATCTATATACACTTTGTCAATATTACAGCATAGAAGAATAGAATAAGTGAAGGATAAGCGGAAAATGTACCACATCACCAGGATCTGAGGTCCCTCGCTGCTGAGCGCGCTTGCTGATATGCCCCAGGCTTCGCAGCCTTCCGTGCGCCGAGTGCAGGTACGGTAAATCTAATCATAGGAAACATGAGTTCTGCGCGTATATAAAGAAGGAAGAAGCCTCGGGAAAGGGTGGACATAAACTGACCAAGTAGAGTTCCGGAATGACAAGACTATTAGAGAAGTGAGGATAGATATGGATGAGCGCCGATCGTAAATTTTTGCAGCAGGTTTTACGCACGTCAAACAAAGCCTACACGAAAGTACAACTTATGAGCATCTCCAAGCATTCCAAGTGAAAATAGGACACACACCGTCAACCTCACTCCCGGTGGCAAATTATGGACAAGGGCTTCATGCAATTCCTACGTGACATTCACAGGACATGGAGCAGAACGAGAAAATAGAAAGTATGAGTTAAAGAACAAAGGAAAACGCTTTCACGAAGAGTAGCACGTACATCGTCAATAATGTCTCCTGGACCATCGCCGTGATTGTCGTCGTAATCCACTGGGAAGATGACTTCATCCATGCCATCCTTTTCCTTCCCGGACGCATCCGGCGATTGACCACCATGCCCGGAATCTGTCCGGATCAACAAACAAAACGACCAGAGTTCACATAAATTGAGAAAAAATACTTAACGAGGAGAGACGTACAGTGGAAGAACAGCGAATCATGCGGCCGCGCGTCGCTGATAAGCCACGACATCGCATTAAACATCTCCTTCCTTGTCGGCCGCGGCTGGCCAGGGTGCGAATACTTGTCATCAATGAGAACGAGGATATCCTGGGATTTGAATCCGTAGTTCTCTTGACGAGGGCGTTAGTATCGTATCGATCATTTAGGCGCAAACAGATGAACCTACTCACTGATCAAGAAGTCCCTCATGTTCTCCGCGTCGTTAGCACACCCGTGCAGCTCATCCTTCTGACCTATATAATTGATCCCGATCTACAGAGAGCATACAGATTAGTATCCTCCTACTCCAATTTCATGATGCGAGATAGGTATGAACGACAACTAATAACAAGGAGGTTGCGTCTATCGTTGAACAACGCTGAACCGGAACAAGTAAGAATATCCGATGTCGCACTGTGGCCTTGACTTTCGGCAAAGAGGAAAATGAATCCGACACGGCACGACACCAGTGTTCAAAAGTAGCGCTCGTCTCTGCGCAAACGCAAGACCTTGGAAACTGCTCTCACGACAAGCCAGGAAGCCAGAGCTTTGGCCTGGCTTCGACGCTGGAAGTTCGGAGTTTCCGAATCCTATAATGCCATCCTCACGCGCGGCTCGGGCCATTTCGTAACAGCGCACAACCACGACTGCCCAGCTCTCCAAATCGGGACGTGATACCTAACAAAAGTAGGTCCATCGACCCAGCAGGGAAAGCGAAACTCGCTCTCCAACGACAGGCTAGATTCCTGCGTAAAGAGCATACCGATGATCCCATGAAACCGACCAAAGAAAGAAAAGCGACAGGTAACGGAAAACAGCAACACATGATACGGAACAAAGGAATGGAAGGAGACAGCTCACACAGACCGCCCTCTTCCTCCCCGTACACTTCGAGTAGAAGAAATTCGGCGCGGGCGGCAGGACCCTGAAGTACTTCGCGATGTCGTCCAGGATCCCCTCCCGCTGCGCGTAGTGCAGCAGCGCCTTCGTCGCGGGCGGCAGGTGCATGCCCGCGAGCGGGTCGCTTCCAAAAAACTGCGAATGAGCATCCGATGGCGGCGGTGCGCGCCCGCCGTGCGGTTGCGGTTGCGGTTGCGAGTATCCGTTCGACGACGCCGGATGCTGCGCGTACGGCTGGTTCGAGCCCTGGCTGAGCGCGTGGCCGAGTGCGGATTGGGCGAGCCCCCCGAGGAACCCGTGTTTCTGCTGTGTACCGCTGTGCTGCGCATATGAAGAGGCGGCCTGCTGGCCCAGTTGCGCCATGAGCTGCTGCGGATTGGGCGCGGGATGGTAGTTGTCCTGCGAGGGAGCATGGGAAGAGGCGTGTCCATGCGATGGCGCGTAGTCGTTCTGAGATGGGGCGTGCCCGTGGGGCGAAAGGTAATCATTTTGCGATGGGGCGTGTCCGTGTGGTGGGGGATAGTGAGTTTGGGACGGGGAATGTCCGTGTGACTGTGAAGGGCCCTGAGATTGAGAGGGGCCGATGTGTCCTGTATCAGACGTTGGATACACTGAAAACTGGCCATTTTGGCGCGAGCGGGAGGCGTATTCGTCCCTCGCACTACTGGATGGTCCATGTGGTGGGGGATAATGAGTTTGGGATGGGGCGTGTCCGTGCGACTGTGAAGAGCCATGAGATTGAGAGAGGCCGATGTGTCCTGTACCAGACATTGGGGGATAATGAGTTTGGGATGGGGCGTGTCCGTGTGACTGCGAAGGGGCATGAGATTGAGAGGGGCCGCTGTGTCCTATACCAGACATTGGAACCGAATACTGGCCATTTGGGCGCGAACGGGAGGCGTATTCATCCCTCGCACTCCTCGGTTGCCCATGCCGTGGAGGTCCCTCAGACGAATAACCCCCATCAGACGAAGCGTCCTCGCTGTCGGGCCGCCGGTGCGAAGATCGAGGATGCGCTCTGCTCCGAGAATAGTCGGGTGAATCTCGGTGTCGTTGATCCATATAGCTGTCGTCGGAATCGGAGTCTGAGCGGCCCCTTGACCCATCCCGCGAGTCACGTCGATGACGACTCCACCAGTGGTCGTGCCGACGTCGAGGTCTTCTGGAACGCGTATCTCCGTAGTGCGCGTCACGTCGTCGCCCGTCGTCCCGTTCCGAGTCGCTATACATACCACGATTATCTGAGCGCGCGGATGATGCGTACCCGTCATCGTGTTTGCGATGGTCCCGCGAGCGATAGTCATAGTCTCCAAGAGAGCGAGATGGAGAGTCGTATGACCCTTGGGATAGTTCGCGCTTGTCATAGATCGGAGTCACCATCAGCACCTGCGGCATGGGGTAGAATCTGAGCACACATATAAGCCATTCCTCCTCTTGTTCGGTTCGAACGTATGGTGGGAGTCTAAACGAAATGCTGACCTAGGAATAGGCTCATCTGGCGGCCTGCAATCTTGGTGTTAGCAAGGAGTATTCGCAAAGGCACAGTAACAAGAAGGTACGGACAGCAAGAGCTTCTGGCGCGATGGATCGAGCGTGATAACTCGAGAGGAGGATGCCATGGTGGTCGGAGGGAAAGAGAGCGCTGTCAATGCCACTAGCGCGTCTACAATATGTATTCCAGCTGAACTGTCAAACATCGGCAAATACCTGACGTCGACGAATCACAGCCGGTATAATTAAAGTTATAGCCAAGTTGTTTATAGTTGACGAATTGCTGCCGAACTAAATTAGAACCAATACTGTACTATTACGACAGGACCCCGGACAATAGCATAAAAGGCTCGATCCCAAAAAAAAAATTTATGTCCGGACAAGCTCACCCAAAAATGCCCTGATTTGTCCGGAAAGTATTGGGCCTACCCCAAATTTTCCCAGAAATGTCCGGATTTTGGGATCTGACCAAATTTTTGCTCAATTTCCGTTTTTCTGTCCGGATTTTCAGATCCAGCCTCATAAGAGTGGCGAAAATGGGCGAGAGCGCTCCGTATATGCAAGAGTTGAGCACATTAGATTAGCAGAACTATGTAACATCATAATAAAACAACTTTTAAGCCAGAAAGACAAGCAGGTCAATAACTAAGTAATCAGTCTTCGAGCCGTCGCTTCCTTGAATTTTTCAGCGCGACAGCAAGAGACCTTTCACCTCTTTTCAGATCCTGGTATCGATCCAGGTCCGTCTGGGAGATCTCGATGGTATGCTGGGAAGTGAAGGGGATCTTTGAATCCAGAAGGCACAACAGTTCGAATGACGGCGAATGTTGAAATCTGTAAGTCTGCAGATAAGCCATCGACCCCGGAATCGCACGAAATTGCCGCGCGAAAAAGTGCTCAAATATCTGGAATCCAACATAGGAGACAGCAGCGATACTTGATGACTCGGAGACAGCGCAGTGCTTTCCATTCTTGCCGCCAGTCTTTGAATATAAGGCACAAACTAGACGTGATAATCAGCAACTCGGATTGAAGCTATGCAAGAGATAATTCATTTATATACCTTGACCAAGCATGACACCGGAAGTTGTCCAAACAACAGCCCAATCCTTCAATTGTAACGGACGAAGTACTGATATCCGAGCAGTTATGAGCTCGTTGAGTCGAGGTACGGCAGCATTCGTCAGAATTCGCTTGCGACGCACTGCAGCCTGTAGTGAGATATCTCAGCCACAATGCCGTAAAACAAGGAAGTACACAGCTCACCGCTTTGGCAACAGCATCAGCACTTACGGCGGCATTTGCTGAACTACCAGCTGCGAGATCTGGTGCTGCTATGCCTTCTATCAGCCCACCTCGTCCACCAGGCGCTGGGGCTCGCCACCTCTGCTGTCACTCCAAGCCAGTCCCAACAGCCGCCGTATCTTGAGCTTCCTTCAATGCGATGTGCATCTCACGCAGAATTTGAGTGCGTAGAGCTGTCGACGCGTCATCGTTTGTCGATTTCGAGAGCTTCGTGCGAACTCCTTGAGCAGCTTGCTTTGTTTGGTGCTGGCGCCGCATCTGAACAAGAAGATCGAAATCGAGCCTGTCAAAGCTAAGCGATCCGTGACCCGGGGCAGTCAAAGACGTTGCTTGATCAGGTAGATGGAGGGGAGGAAGTGGCTGCTTGAACCGGTTTGCTACTGCATGGACTTGTGAGTATTCATTAGCAATTACTTCCTCCAGCCTTTCGGAGTCGTCTGCATCTGCAAAGTTGTGGCTGAGAAGAGAGTATATCATTAGCTTGCAAGTACTGCGTTTACACGAAAAGAAATAAAGATTTGACGTACACACGAGTAGCTTCCTCAGCGGCCAACGCGAGTGCTGCGGAAGTAAGGCGCATGCATGTCTCATCAACCTTTTCGCTTCGAGACACTGGGCTGTCTTCTTCGCGATCCAATAATTCTTGCAATTCATCGGCGACGTTGGAGCTGGCATTATCATAAACAGATGAGTCATAATCAGAATCGTTGTCGTTGTCATTCAAACTGAGTGGTGGGGCCCATGCATCAATACTAGGGAAAGGAAGTGGGTGAGCTGGACTATGCAAGGCATCTGCTTGAACACCCAAGAGAGCGATGAGACTGTCAGCCTCCTGGAATGCTTCTTGAGAAGCAACTTGAATTTCCGCATCACTCGGGAATGTCGATAGAATGACAAGATTGAGACCGTGATTATCGAAGTATGTATGTGAGTACCCAGATGCTGTTGCTTTTGCATTCAATGATTTCCCTCGGAGAACGGCCTCATGAAGCTTGACTCGAAGCTTAGGGATCATGTAGATAAAGTCCAGGAATGTGAAATCCTTGACAATGTCGCGAGATTCCCCAAAGACGTGCTCGCAAGGCTCACTTGAGTGAAGCCATGGCAGTAATGGTACCTCGCCTTGAAGCTCGTCACGATATATGATGATCAGTGCGAGAAAACCTTCAATGACTATGTGAAGGATGTCGACAGCTTCACGAGACAGGAAGTATCGGTCCTGAGGGTAATTGTGTTTCTGGAGATAGAGTTGCCATGAGTTGAGGAAGTATCGAGCTCGCAGGACCATTTTCACGCGTTCAATGTGAGGAAGGCTTCGATTTTGGTACGCGTCAACCAATTCCCCAAAAACGAAGAGATAGACAATGTCGCCGACGTAGTTAGGGTGATGGTCCGACAGATATTTGAGTGCATCTGCCGAGAAAAGTCGAACTGCCGCGTTATCATCCTGTTGATCCAGATTTTCGACATCCCGCTTGTAGAGAGGAGTACCATCGCCACGAGCGAGTTCAAGAATGTGTTGATACACCATTGTGAAATTGCCGAAAGTGAGTAAACGTGCGCCAGAGAAGAGGTTATTTCGCAAGGTCTTGAGAGCATGCTTTGAATCCTGAATCATACAGATCACATGTTCTCGACAGATGCCATAGGTGACATGTGTATCGGATCCTGGTCGAGGACTCTTGACCGTGTATGTTCGCTGTTCGCATTGTGCAAGGAAAAGTCGTTGGACAGCGCGTTCGACCTCAGTTCCATCACAAGCATAGGATGAGATGTATATATTTCGGTCGAAAAGGCCATCAATGACTTTCGTGAGCAGGGAAACTAGTGTTGGAGCATCGAGACTTGTCATTGGAAGTGCGGCGACGATGATGGGACTGATTTTTGGAATGGGGAGTGTTAGGCACCAAACGCGAACCTGAAACATAGTCAAAAAAAAATCAGAGATTTATAAAGGTAGATATAAGGCGAAAATACCTTTGTTGCTTTCTCTGCCTTCGCAGTCTCAATCACTTCTTTAACACTCTCAGGATCCGTCACGCGCAATGGACCATCCGTTCCACCAGCCAAAAAGTAAGAATTCTTATCTGAGTCCCAATAAAGACAAAAAGTTGCAAATAGTTTTGTATCGTCGCAGGAGAGAGCCAGAGGTCCGTCATAATCAAGGGATTTGAGATGATCTTCAACGAGCTCAAAATTTCGCTCAGTTATTCCCATGGGAAAGCGAGGCTGGCGGGCTTCCTTTCGTCTGAGATGCAAGTAGTCAAGTCAGAGCATGAATGTAAGGAAACATTGAGATGCACCGTAGACTGCGCTCATCGGGCATCGGAAAATACAGTCTGAGCAACTTATATGCACGCGGGCTTTGAATACGAATAATGTGGCACATTTCCTCCCATGCTGGGGCGTATTGAAAATTTTGCTTGCCAACACCACGCTCTTCACGGTCAAATTTCTGTACCATCGCCTCGACAAGGCCATTAAAGACTTCATTATTGTATGAGTCCTTCTTGTCTGGATTGATGGCGCCTTCAGCAAATCGAATATAAGGGTTCAACATCGGATTCTAGAGTGCAATAAGAACATGTTTCAACTCATACAAGAAACCAATGACTTACAGGATGCTCAAGGATTGCTTTTACTCCCACTGTACGTGCATATATCTTCCCAAGCCCATGGCTACGATAACGGTGATTTGTATAGATAAAATTCTCATCCTTTGGGGTCGGGCGGCGAAGAGCATTCTTGAAAAGCTTGCTCTTGAAGACTTGGGTACAGTCTGAGCATGGGCGGAGACGAGCAGGAGATGTGTCGATTACGTTTTGTTGACAGGATACTGAGAAGACACGCAAATTCCCATGGTCGTTCTTCCATGTCCACTCAGCCATCTGTGTATCGAGTACGCGCTTCTTGTCTTTCTTCTTCTTCAATTTGCTGAACATCTTTGAAAACAGTTCTTTTGCAATGCCTGGTAATGACCTTCCACCTCCTCCTTGCACCGATGTGTAGGGATGCCGAAGTTCGGTTCTGTTCGGTTCTCGACCCCTTCAGCCAGAACCGAGAACCGAACCAACAGAGAACCGACAGAACTGAGAACCGAACCGAAGCAGAACCGACAGAATCGGTTCTGTCAGTTCTGTCCGGTTCTGGAACCGGTTCGAACTGATGAACTGGCACAACGCGTCTCCACGCCGCACAGTGCTGCATATGCAGCACTGATTGTACGTGTAGACGGTGAGTGTGCGTGGGTTGGAGTGGACGGCGCGAGTGCGAACACAAGCATGAACGCACCGCGCATGGATGACGCGGCATGCCGCCAGCGCCTCGTCTGTCCGCAACTCCGGCTTAGACTGTTGCATTCACAGTCCACCCGCATCGCGTCCTGCGCGGGACGACGTGGCGCGGGTGCGCCCGGTGGGTAGCCGTCGTCGTCGTGTGCGGGCATCGCCGCAGTCCACCCGCATCGCGTCCTGCGCGGGACGATGTGGTGCGGGTGCGGCCGGTGGGTAGCCGTCGTCGTCGTGTGCGAGCATCGCGGAACGACGTGGCGGGCGCGTGACGGGTGGGCAGGGGTGTTCGTGTGCCGCCGGATGACATGGTGGGCTGGGGGGGCATTGTCGTGGTGTGCAAGCAGCACGGTGGATGATCGACATGCATGGGATGGAGCCACGAGAGGGCGGGCTCGTTGGCGGGCGATGCGTCGAACAGAGGTGCGAGGGTCAGCACCTCCACCGCGCCATACGCCACCACCATCCGCGCGAGCGTCTGCGTGATGTCCTCGACCGCACAGCGGCGGCGGGGGCACGTCGAATGCGAGGCTAACAAGCGGCGGTGGCTGCGGCTCCTCGTCGCCGTGCAAGGAAGCTGTGGGTAGGGAATGAGTGTCAGTGGCGAGCGAGGATGAAGGGCGTAGGGGGCGTACTGGTGGGTCTCCCACTCCCGGGGCTCCCCTTCCATTCCTACATTCCTTCGTCCATCGTCGTGGCGGGCGTCGTCGCGGCACAATGTGGCGGGTGGTGGGGTGGACGCGGTGCATGCGTGGGCGATGTGGTGGGCGGGTGACGTGGCGGGGGTCCGTCGACGTGGTTGGCGTCGTGGGCATCGTTGAAGGCTGTATGTTGATGGTTGAAGTTCGATCAACAAACAGTCGATGCCGCATTTCGGCAAATGCCGTCACGTGCCGTGTTGGCGCCGTGCGCCAATTCTCGCCGGTTCTTAATGCGTTCGACATATCTCATGCAGTTCTGGGCCATTATATCTGAAAATTTCAGCATATGAAGCTCGGTTCAAACCGGTTCGAACTCGGTTCGGGCATCTCCAGGATCCTCAGAACCGAGAACCGAACTGTACAGGCCAGTCTGTAGTTCCAATGGATTCACCTGTTATAACAATAAGCTATAAGGTGATGGATAAAGCCCAGCAAGTACAAGGGATGGATTCCCTACTGTACTGCTGTTGGAATTTATGAGCTTAGCGGTTAGCGTAGCACGTGACGTAGTTACCTGTAGGCACATTTTGGTTTCCTTTCTCTTCACTCAATTACTACGGCGTTCCCGCAATCCCACCTCGCAGCGACGCGACCCGACGAATTCCAACATAATTGAGTGATACCCGGTGGGGTATTGAAGAATACACGCTTGACGGCTCGCTCTCACGCCGTCTGAAGTCCTCTCTCACGGGGCACCTCGGAAGCCGCTTCACAGCGCACTCGGAAGCCGCCAGCTAGGCGCAAACTCGGAAGTCGCCAGTCAGGCGCACCCTCGGAAGCCGCCAGCCAGGCGCACACCCCCGGAAGTCGCTCCCCAGCGCAGAAATTTGAAGTCTCCGACATTGTCCGGAGCACGTGACCGCGATGTCGTCCACGAAGGATTCGAAGCGTATCGCGAAGCTCGGTAACGACAACTACTATGCGTGGTCGTACCGGATGGAAATGCGGCTCCGCAAAATGCAAGTCTGGTCGCTCGTCGATGGAACGGAGAGTCGTCCGGATGGTTCGGATAGATCGAAGGTGGTGAAGGCTTGGAGCACCCGGATGGATTTGGCGCTCAGCGAGATCGTTTGTGAGGTCGAGGATGGGCAGTTGGTGCATACGCGGATCTCGAGGGATCCGGCAGTGGTTTGGGCGAGGCTGGAGTCGATCCATCTCTCGCAGGGTCTCGGAAGCGCCATTTCGACATGGCAGAAGCTCTTCCTGATGAAGAAGAACTCGACGACCTCGATCCAGGAGCACGCCGGCAAGATTCGCGAGCTCGCCGACCGTCTCACCCACCTCGATGACACACCCTCCGACTCACTCCTCGTTGCCGTCCTCATGCTTTCCCTCCCTCCTTCCTACTCTTCCCTCATCATCTCCCTCGACTCTCACTCCAGCAAGAACGATTTCGATTTTGTTGTCCAACGCTGCATGAATGAAGAAGCTCGACAGGCCGGGGTGGAAGCCACCAAGCAGGCTGAGCACGAAAACCGTAACGAAGCTTTCCTCACCGATGCGAAACCCCGACGCGATCGAAAAGATATCACTTGTTTCAAGTGTGGCAAGAAGGGCCACTATCGTAACGAATGTCCCGAAACGGACGAGAAGGCGAAGGCTGAAGAACCTGCCAGTGCGCAGACAGTGACTCTGAAGATGAAGGAGAAGGAGGAGGATGAGATCTTCACTGCGGTATGGTAGTCTCACGTTTGAGGGGGTACATTTAGGTTTTGTTATATTCTTTTTATTTCTCTTACTTTATTTCGATGATCCCTGCCCGCTTGCGCTCGAGGGGGTATGTTGGAATTTATGAGCTTAGCGGTTAGCGTAGCACGTGACGTAGTTACCTGTAGGCACATTTTGGTTTCCTTTCTCTTCACTCAATTACTACGGCGTTCCCGCAATCCCACCTCGCAGCGACGCGACCCGACGAATTCCAACAACTGCTGCTAGCCGATGGATGCGGCTCCATTCTGCTATCCATCCAGCTGTCCCCTCCGCGCTTGCACGTGCGCGCACGTGCCCGTATCCATCCATCTCACTCCATTGCACACGCATTGCACCTCCATCCTCCTGCCCATATCCATTGCCCGACTTGAGTTGCGGCGCGTCGTCCCGCCTGGCGGGCGCCGCATCCATTACGCCAAAATCCATTGCCCATCTTGGGCGCTGCTCCATCCTCCTGCCCACGCCCTGCATCCATTGCGCCACGATCCATCCTCCCACCCACGCCCCGCATCCATTACGCCACGCCCGCATCCATTGCCCGACTTGGGTTGCGGCGCGTCGTCCCACCTGGGCCCCGCATCCATTGCCGCCCGCATCCATTGCCCGACTTGGGTTGCGGCGCGTCGTCCCACCTGGGCCCCGCATCCATTGCCGCCCGCATCCATTGCCCGACTTGGGTTGCGGCGCGTCGTCCCACCTGGGCCCCGCATCCATTGCCGCCCGCATCCATTGCCCGACTTGGGTTGCAGCGCGTCGTCCCACCTGGGCCCCGCATCCATTGCCGCCCGCATCCATTGCCCGACTTGGGTTGCGGCGCGTCGTCCCACCTGGGCCCCGCATCCATTGCCCGACTTGGGTTGCGGCGCGTCGTCCCACCTGGGCCCCACATCCATTGCCGCCTGCATCCATTGCCCGACTTGGGTTGCAGCGCGTCGTCCCACCTGGGCCCCGCATCCATTGCCGCCCGCATCCATTGCCCGTCTTGGGTGATGTTCCATCCTTGTGCCCACGCCCCGCATCCATTGCGCCATCCATCCTCGCGCCCACGCCCCGCATCCATTACGCCACGTACGCATCCATTGCCCGAATTGGGTTGCGGCGCGTTGTCCCACCTGGGCCCCGCATCCATTGCCGCCCGCATCCATTGCCCGACTTGGGTTGCGGCGCGTCGTCCCACCTGGGCCCCGCATCCATTGCCGCCCGCATCCATTGCCCGTCTTGGGTGATGTTCCATCCTTGTGCCCACGCCCCGCATCCATTGCGCCATCCATCCTCGCGCCCACGCCCCGCATCCTTTACGCCACGTACGCATCCATTGCCCGAATTGGGTTGCGGCGCGTCGTCCCACCTGGGCCCCGCATCCATTGCCCGTCTTGGGTGATGTTCCATCCTCCTGCCCACGCCCTGCATCCATTGCGCCATCCATCCTCGCGCCCACGCCCCGCATCCATTATGCCACGTACGCATCTATTGCCCGAATTGGGTTGCGGCGCGTTGCCCCGCCTGGGCGCCACATCCATTGCGGCACGCATCCATTGCCCGACTTGGGTTGCGGCACGTCGTCCCACCTGGGCCCCGCATCCATTGCCGCCCGCATCCATTGCCCGTCTTGGGTGTGGTTCGAGTTCGATCCTCGCGCCTGGGCCCCATGTGCGTATCCATCCTGACTCCATTGTCCATAAACTGACTACACCCATATAGAGCTTCCTCTCCTTGCCGTGGTAGGAACTGCGGCTCGGATGATGTCAATCAGCCTATGCCCTAGCTTCACACATCCATTGGCCATGTAGGACACGTCATCCATCGTGCGTGGCCGCCCTACCTCCCCACATCCATCCCCCCTCTGATCACGAATCCAATCACTCAATACGGCGCGCAATCCAATGCGCACGGCCCCTGCCCATCACATATCCATTGCCCATATCCCGCACCCCATCCAGTGCACTGGACCGCGACTTGCGTTATCACCGCTCCTCTTGCGACTTTGATTCGCATCCATCCCATTCCCATCACCCATCCATAGACCATATACTGCGCCCAATCCATTCTTGCCATTGTATCCATCCTTCTTCCATCATACATCCATCATCCATATGTTTTCCTTAAACGGCTTGAATCATGCCTGTCTGCCGCGCCTTTGATTTGTATCCATCCCATCTGTACCCATCCCCCTCCCACGCGCTGTACCGCGGCACTTGGTGCCCCGCTCCGGATGTATTGCAATCCATATAATTTGCGCTTCCCATTCCGGACATATGTAGATTATACCACTTATCATGTACCTTGCACACACCACCTTTCCAAGAAATATAAATATAATATTGAACAAGATAATAAGAGCCACGAATTACACATAAGAGAACATAAACAGAGTACAAGATCAGATAGCCAGGAAAATAATATGGCAAGATACATACGGCAAGATAGATAATGAATAACAAGATAACGATAAAGCAAACTGATCACAAGAAATGTCACATAGAGACAATGATTACCTTCGTTGTCTTTTGCCTTCACCCAAATCCCCACTACCACTAACATCCTTTCGTTTCTTTCCACCCACCATGTAACTTTCGACACATGAATGTAAATCGACCACTGCCGACTCCCACCGAGCATCAGTGGTACGGGCTGAAGCCCACCATGCGAGGCTGGCGATGACAACAACTAACCCACTAGCGCCGTGCTTCCTCAGCATACAGACATCTTCATTCGGCTTTGCAGACGACAAGGGCAGAGGGAGGGTGTTGGGGACTGTGGAGCGCCTCCATGTTGGCTGGATGCTATTCCACCACGAGACCCACTCGTCGGCGAATACTTGAACATCTGGAAGCGATGGTATTTGGTCATATCTACGCTTTTGGATCCAGTTTGAGAGTAAACCCGGGCGCAACGCAGCAGGCATGCGGTGCTGAGAGAGGGAACATTAACCACCGAGCAAGGTTCATTAGACACAAAAATACTTACTGCCGTTGTAGTTATAGCACCGTGTTCACTTTCGAACTTGATCCAGTCTGCGACGAATGTTTTCCAGATATCCGAGTCGACCGCTTCAGTGAGATATTTCGACGCATCCTCGAGCCATGGTGGAACAACCGATTTGACTGATCTCACCCGCGTAGATCGATCAGTTCGGCCTTCGGGAGTGGCCACATCCTCGTCGCTAGCTGCATTTGGAGCGGGCTGGGTTTGTGGGGCGAGAGCGTCTACGGAATGGTTTGAGATGTTGTTACCAAAGCCACGAGGCAGCTGCGTGCCGGCTGCTGCTGCTGCTGAAAGTCCAATTACAGATCCAATGGTAGGCATGGGAGGGGCGCCAAATGGAATGGCCAGGTGAACAGAAGCCATCGGCACGATATCGCCAGCGGCTTGAGTAATCGATGGATTGACCAGTGCGACTGTCCCAGTATCCGTTTCCAAAGAGGGCGTGCCATATGGGTTGAGATACGGGGTAGTCGCATGGGCTACGGGATATGTAGGCATTCCTAGGCACAAACTATCAGTCCGAAAGAATCAGTAAATGGACACAACTACGCACCGCTGGTGCTCGCCGCATTCTCAGCATTCCAGTCACCTCCATCCATACCATTGGATGTGTCTCCATCTAAGCGCATCCAATCAGTAGTCCCTAGGATTTGAGACACTTCTTCATCGGTCATGCCAGCCGTTGGATCACGAACCTGCCCAACTGGCAAGGTTTTGAACAACCCCTGAGGTCCTGTTCCAGTCAGCCCGTCCGAGTTCCTGCCCGGAGCATCACCGATGGATTCGACGGGAGCATTGCCAAAGCCGTCAACAGGAGGCGAAACGATGGACGAGGAGTTCGTGGAGGTGTGGGAGTCGGAAGAGCCACCAACCAGAGGATCAACGAGGGATAAAGCAGGAGACACCGGGGAAGCCTGGCCGCAAGGCGAGTCACTGTCTCCATGAGCATCCTTGTCCGATTCTTCATCACCGGGGGCTGGTAGAGCGCCGGCCTTTGGGGCATCACCGGGGGTAGCAGGTAGTAGAGCGCGGGACTGTCGTATCTCTTCCGCTATATGTAATTGATATATTTTAGTTCAACAAAGTAAGTATACACAGCTAAAGGAAACCTTACGATAGCAGGCATGCAAAAAGTCCGAGAAAGGACGGAGAACTCTCGTCTCATAGTGTGGAAATGCTTCTCCAAAGGACAGGGAACACGGGTTCCGACGAGAGTGCAAACTACATGTGAAGATGTCACCTTGAGCGTGGCGAGGATCGGGTCCACCAGCGAGCAGAGTAAATGACCATCCTGTCAATATTGATAGCTGTTGCATGAAATCGTCCGCTAATTCAGGAATCTTGCCGATCGAGCTGAAAATCGAGATCAGAGTATGTTTTAAAAATAGTCAATCGGGCCTACAGCAAATATTCCTCCGGAGTGCGTTCAAGAGACTTGGCTTCCAAACAAGCAACCTCGCGATCCATCTCCGCCCTACGCTCTTCCCGCAGACGTTTGACTTCGGCTTTGACCTCTTCCGACTCATTCAGATAGGCTTCTTGAGTGAGTTTATTCACAACCGACAGACGCATTTTGGAATCCACGCTCAGGGGATCGAGGTCCACCAAGGGCTTGACTCGATCCTTGAAGAACACCTTCGAATAGATGTTCTTCTCAGACGGGAGACGGCTGGTTGTCGCGGTGGCATTGATCACCACTTTTTCTTTGGCAGTGCGATTGCGTTGACCGATAGGATGGTTATTAAACCAAATCTTGATTTTCTATAAATCCAATAGTTAGAATATGACAAACGCAATAAATAATCCAAACACACCTTTTTACGATCGAATGCCCACTCCTCAGTGGTCTGGAAAGGTAGTTGGACAATAATCTGAGGATCTGAGGAACTTGCAATTCCAGCCGCCTCGGCCGCTTGAGACGGCCACTGCTGGAAGAAAAGTCGGTAGCATTCAGTCCTCCAATCGCGAAGAGCATTGGCCCCGGCCTGTTTTGCGGCAAAATGCTCGGCACGTTTAGACATGAGAAATTCATGCTGTTGGTTGGTGGCCCAAGACTTTGGCGCCATGATACGCGCAACGGATGCAAAAAAACTGCCGTAAGATGGATAGCGGGTAAAAGTTAAAAGTTTAAGCGACTATGAAAATTTCACTCATGTCCTGTGGTCGTCCGCGTAACCCCGAACAACTGTATAGCCCACCCTTGCATCCATCCTGCATCCATCCCCACTCCCCCTCTTCTTATTTTCCTCCATGGACTCCATGGCTCTTAGAAATAAATTTATCAGTCGTACCATCAGAATTTCCAATGGTACGATTAGCTCGTATATAATCGTGTGAACTGGAACTGTATAGTTAATTTCAGCGGGAGTTGGAAAAGCCTAAAAAAGGCCGACCCTGGATTCATCAGAGTCTATTCCAATACATTCCCCGGACCCCACATTGCCTCCGCAATCGTCTCACCGAAAAACCGATCCCATGGCTCAGACACCTCGCACTAATCCAGACGGGGATAGACCCCAAACCGTTGACGAGCTTGTAGCGGCGCTCCTTGTCTTAGGCATCGACGTGCATTCCGCGCGCGATGGGAACGCTGCACGTGGTAAGTTCATTTCAGTAGATATAATCCTTTACCTGCATCTAACACATTTTCTGGCAGCCCGAGCACCCCCCAACGCTCCTGCTGGCGGCGTTGCCGCCAACAGGGCCAACAATGCAGCCAACGTAGTCGTCGCGTCTGAGAGCGCCACTGAGACTGCCACCACCACCGTGGCTCCCAGCACTGCCAGTAAGCCGCGTTTTCTCATAGTTTAGTTTCAACTTTTGACGGATTCCTTGTCTAGATGCAGATGCAGCCTCTGAGGCTGAGGGTGGCTCGACTGCTGCCTCCGTGGTGACCGATTGGGCAGATGATTGGGACGAGGATGAACAACCCCGTCGCTTTGGCGCGGCCCCCACTTCTGCAGCGGCCCCTACTCATGCAGCTGTCACCACTGGCACGGGCGCGTCCACCACGCTTTCCGGCAACGGGTACACTTGCTCGTTTTGCCAGAACTTCAACACCGTTCGACCTTCAGAATCCTTCTATGTTGTCACAATTGGCCTTCAAGTGGGCATTTTCCACCAGTGTCTGCTAGTCTCATGCATGAACCCTATGGCTATTACCCGGATAAAAATATTGCATCCAGAGAGGTAACTACCCATCTCACCTAGCTGGCTTTGAATATTTCCGCCCATTCCTAGTGCTCGCTGCTGATCGCTGGTGGCAGTGTTGTTGCTCACTGTGCTCAACAGTGTCGAGCACTGCTTGTCGCTGTTTTCAGGGTCGTCCCAAAAAGGAAGCAATCAAAAAAATTCCAAAAGAAGAATAACAAATTTGTAAGCTTTTTTCCCCATCATTTGTCAGCACTTGACCATCTATCATTAGATTTGACCCATTTTGGGACTTTCTGCTCATTGGCCCATCAAATATGCCATCAAGGACCAAACACATGACCTGGTACCTAACCACATGACCACACATGACTGCAAATGAGGCAGGGACCCTCCTAGGGGTGGGAAATGCCTAAAATAGCATTTTCCCAATATTATTGGAAATGCACCTGGGTAGCTGGGGCACCCTATATGGGACCCACAGGGACCATATTATACCAAAGATGCGGAATTAAATTCTAAATCCACCTGTGAAAGATTCATATGGATAGCTTTATTGGTTCAGGCCCTAGAAGCGAATTACTATTTGGGTGAAATATGCACACACATTGATGGCTGCTTTCCTCCGCAACCGCTGGGTCGTTTTCTATAATCAAAGCAGCTGTCTATAGGTATCAAACGCGCGCTTCTAACGCGTTCTTGATTATAATTTTCCGTCCGTTCCTCGCTCCGTAAAACGCTCCGGATATATTTGCGCTCGCACTGCATTAGCGCCGGCTACGCTTCTACTATCCGCGCGTATATTATACCATAAAATAGGTTAATAAAACACCTTTCCAACGGTACCCTACTCGTTGTGATTGAACCACTCTCCGAGGCCCTATAAAGGAAATGGTTGTTTGTAAATAGAATATTAACCGCGGATCGCGCCGGAACGCGCGTAGGCTTGTTGGATTCCCTGAATTTACCGGATTTAATGACACCCTGATTATAAGGATCAGACGCCGGGAAGGCACTGAACCGGACATGAGGTTGGGCTGGATATTGCTTTGCTGGCTGGAAGATGCTATTTTTAGCGCTGCCGAGCGCGGCCTCACCCAATCCGGGCATGAAATGGTGGCACTCTCCCCCTCCCCCTCATATTGGAAATTCATTTCCTCCCTCAATTCCTATCCAATTGCTTCGTTCTTTTTTCTAATATTCAACAGAAATATGGTACTATGGGTCTATACTATTTGTACAGCACTATAATACATGCAGCATTTGTTAATTCGATATCTCTGTATTTTGGACACTGCATTTGGGGTTTTCACTGTATTTATGATGCTTATTGGCACATATAGAGCGGTGGAAAGCTAGAGGTAAATACCTACTACAATTCCTGGTAGTTTAAAAGTTATCTGGATACTGTCTATAGATCCGCACCCATAAAGAGAGACATTACTGTATATCCTCTTTGATAAATCCATATCTCAACCAATACTGTAGCTATAAACAAGTTAAAGCGTGCATTAAAGTATTAGACATGTCTTCTTTACTTCTGTTACTCAAGAATTCTCTTCTCAGAGCATTTCATTGGCCATATGACAAGAATGGTTAAATATAGCAGAAATAGAGGTATTTGGCCTATAGCAATTCACATAAGCACTCTAAAATTCAATGGAGGTAGGATGTTATAGCTCTCATTAATACCTTCAATTCAAGATAGGCCGGAAGGAAATGGAGTAAGTGTGTGGAAATATATGGTGGAATTAGTACTCAAAACATCGGACTAGGTCAAGGCTATCTATGTTACTTATCATAGACATGTTTACATCATGTTTCAGTAGAATGTTTCCACCATATCTTTCCACTCACTCACTCTAATTCTTTCCGGCCTATCTCTAATCGTAGATATTGATGAGAGCTATAATATCCCAGCTCTACAGAATTTTAAAATGATTATGTGAATTGCTATAGGCAGAATACCTCTATTTCTGCTATATTTAACCATTCTTGTCATATACCGATGAAATGCATTGAGAAGAGAATTGTTGAGTGGCAGAACTAAAGAAGACATGTCTAATACTCTAATGGATGCTTGAACTTGGCTATAGCTACAGTATGGCTGAGATATGGATTTATCAAGGAGGATATACAGCAATGTCTCTCTTTATGGGTGTGGAGCTATAGGACAGTATCCAGATAACTTTTAAACTACCAGGAATTGTAGTAGGTATTACCTCTAGCTTTCACCGCTCTATATGTGCCAATAAGCATCATAAATACAGTGAAAACCCCAAATGCAGTGTCCAAAATACAGAGATATGAATAACAAATGCTGCATGTATTATAGTGGTTATAAGTGTATAGCGCATAGTACCATACTTATATTAAATATTAGAAAAAAGAACGAAGCAATTGGATAGGAATTGAGGGAGGAAATGAATTTCCAATATGAGGGGGAGGGGGAGAGTGCCACCATTTCATGCCCGGATTGGGTGAGGCCGCGCTCGGCAGCGCTAAAAATAGCATCTTCCGGCCAGCAAAGCAATATCCAGGCCATCCCCATGTCCAGTTCAGTGCCTTCCCGGCGTCTGATCCTATAATCAGGGTGTCATTAAATCCGGTAAATTCAGGGAATCCAACAAGCCTACGCGCGTTCCGGCGCGATCCGCGGTTAATATTCTATTTACAACAACCATTTCCTTTATAGGGCCTCGGAGAGTGTTCAATCACAACGAGTAGGGTACCGTTGAAAGGTGTTTTATTAACCTATTTTATGATATAATATACGCGCGGATGGTAGAAGCGTAGCCGGCGCTAATGCAGTGCGAGCGCAAATACATCCGGAGCGTTTTACGGAGCGAGGAACGGACGGAAAATTATAATCAAGAACGCGTTGGAAGCGCGCGTTTGATACCTATAGAAGCTGCTTTGATTATAGAAAACGACCCACCGTTGCGGAGGAAAGCAGCCATCAATGTGTGCGCTTATTTACCCAAATAGTAATTCGCTTTAGGGCCTGAACCAATAAAGCTATCCATATGAATCTTTCACAGGTGGATTTAGAATTTAATTCCGCATCTTTCGGTATAATATGGTCCCAGTGGGTCCCATACAGGGTGCACCAGCTACCCAGGTGCATTTCCAATAATATTGGGAAAATGCTATTTTAGGCATTTCCCACCCCTAGGAGGGTCCCTGCCTCATTTGCAGTCATGTGTGGTCATGTGGTTAGGTACCAGGTCATGTGTTTGGTCCTTGATGGCATATTTGATGGGCCAATGAGCAGAAAGTCCCAAAATGGGTCAAATCTAATGATAGATGGTCAAGTGCTGACAAATGATGGGGAAAAAAGCTTACAAATTTGTCATTCTTCTTTTGGACTTTTTTTGATTGTTTCCTTTTTGGGACGACCCTGAAAACAGCGATGAGCAGTGCTTGGCACTGTTGAGCACAGTGAGCAGCAGTGGCAGCTACAGTGAGCAGTAGCGCTGCCACCAATGACCAGCAGCGAGCACCAGGAATGGGCGGAATTATTCAAAGCCAGCTAGGTGAGGTGGGTAGTTACCTCTCTGGATGCAATATTTTTATCCGGGTAACAGCCATGACTTCATGTAGAATATTAACAGACAAGGCTGGCATTTTCTCCGACTGGTACGTGATTTCTCTTATTCTGTTACTTGTTATCCCAAGCTGATCATTCCTACAGGCACATCGCACAGCCCCTCGTTTCCGGGGTCAGCGGCGCCTGCTATCGCAGGTATTCGTCCATGGCTGCAGCTCAGGCTGCCTTCGACGAAGCTCTCGCGGCTGGCCTTGTCATGGTGGTCGCCCCCGGCCCTGTCACTCTTCCACATCCCGCATGTGGAAGTCGCGGTGCCTAAGTGCACGCCTTCCTGGTGCATGCAACTGCTATGTAGTTCTCGTCTGCAATGAATGTCCGTCTAGAAAATGTCTGATAAAAATGTACCGTGCTTGTTCATCTATGAAATATATTGCTTGTGCCCTCGACTTCCCTCTATGTGCCCTGAAAACCGTACTTGCCCTCTAAATATGTTTTGAACACATTCAGGTTATGACCATCCTCCAACAATGTATACAAAATTTCATCAATCCAACTTATGACCATCCGTACTTCTCTGGAAAGCTCGTCAACTTGTTCCAATTCTGGACCCACTCCAGCAAGCTGAAGGACCTCGTTGTGGCATTGCGTTATCGCTGTTTGGACCTCCTCGAGTTGGCGAACGTGTCCGTCCAAAGGTTCTGAGTTGAGGGACAGCATGTACTGTTGGCAGGCATCGTTGACGAAGGTTTTCGGTGATCCGTTGGTAATATTATTCAATCGCCTCTTCAGGCGCTCAGCATGTTCCATCCAAACAGTGATAGGACTACGTGTCTCTTGAGTGACGAGAGATATAGCTGCGCTCTCTCGCAGTTTGGCTGTACTTTAAACGAGAATCAATATAATCAGAAACGAAATAATATATCACATTGTATACTTTGGGTGTGTCTTTCTATATGTTTTGCGTCGCTGTGCATTAATTGCCGCCTTGGATCTAGAATAAAGTATAAGCAACAACAGCCAGAAATGTGTAGTATTGCATAATAAGTACTTGTCATAGTGCCGTTTGCTCTTAGCACGGTTTGCTTCGCGCTGGGCCTCAACGGTCAGATGAATTTTCGTTCGACCCATGAGCGTTAGTGAGCAAGGATATAGAAATCGTGTTTGCCTTCGATGCAATCCGGTGCGTCGTCTGACTTTTATTTCTGGCAACTAGACTACTGCTCCAAATAGTATCAACAGAAAGGTAATAATCCAAAGGCTCTGATTCTGATTTTATTACTCTGTTTGAATCATCCTACAATATATGCAGCATTTATTCTTTTATTTTCTGTCTTGGTCTGTGCGCACCAGGGCGGACTTAGTAATCTCGAGAAGCCAGAGAACCTGAGAATCTGGATGGGCAGTGGATGGGTCGCCTTATTTCCCCCCCCCTCTCTAACTCGAACCATATTTTTTCGCCCTGCCAAATCCTCTTTCCGTGTTGCAGCAACTGAAAACTCAGAATTTCTGCAGATGTGAGTACTTATTTTTTTTTGGTCAGACGATGCTGACGGCATCGCTAAGATTAGATGTTGAACCTGGTGCAGCCTGACGCGAACCCAGCCGAAATTCAAATTCAAATCGATAAACAGCGGTTTGTCCACCGCATGGGACCATACTATCTCCAAGCATATTCTGAGGGCACAGCACAGGAGGCCGAGTTCTTCCAAGCCGTCTTCCGCCACCACTGCGATCGATGGCCGGTCAACGCCAAGGACTATCCGGATCTGGATTTCATGAAGGCCGACCTTGAGAACCAACGCAAGGTATGTGTGTTTATTCATTAACGATCTATTCTTAATTATTATCTTTAGGCTTTGATTCGGTTGATTAAGAGCTGGGCTGGTTTGGGCGCCTTCGCTGCGGACAAACATTGGTCCGAGTTGTTCAAACGTAAGGTTGTTTCGGACACTAGTGATTCGCTGAGCAAGGAGGCAAGAACCTTCACTGTTGTTTGAAAACAATGTTATATTGGGCTAATTTTCTTTACTAGAACCAGTTGTCTGAGGTAACCAAGGAAGCAAACGAGTCCGACTCTGTTGGTGGCTCCATGGACAATCCAATCGACGTGGTTAGTGTTGGTATATTACCCATTTTCACAGCGCTAACACAATTACATATATAGGATCTTTTTGCATCTCCGGGGAGGAGCCGCATGAATCCAATCAAAATTGTAAGGTTCTGCGTGTTCTTCCCTCTGATTTGAGCTGACCTACTAGTAGGATGCGACTCCATCCAAAGAGAAGAGGGGGGACAACGATGCTAATCATGGCGGTAAAGTCAATCCACGCCATATCAATGTATTCAAATGAGCAGCTTCCGGCCCAGTTTCTATCTCCTAGCACCGTAGGTAACGAAGTGAATACTGTACACAAGCATGCATCCGTCGACGAGTAGTGTACCATTTGTGTAGAATTTGTAAATTGTGTAGTTATCTGATGTATCGTCTAAGTACGTGTACATGTATTGGTAATCAGATGTATACATTTGAATATTGACCGTCGAATTTGAGATGATAGTACTTCAATAACTATTAACGAGATGCCCCCGAAGAAACGACCTCCAATTATCATGGATGTGCTGGCCAAGCCCAAGCCAGCGCAGCTTAAGCCACCCAAGCGCGAGACCCAAGACCGTCTTGAACGTCACATTTCCTATGTCAATGGGGAAAACGTATCCAGTTCATTTATCTCTATCCCGCCCTCCCCTCCTCGCGGTGCTCGTACATTTCAGATGGAAGAGCCTGCATCAGGCCCTCGACTTTGTTTATCCCAAGAACTGAAGACGACATCGAACGTGTCGATGACGAGACTCGATTACTTGAGATCGAAGGTTTAGGGCATCTCTATGACGGCTGGTCGACACAAAATCCTCAGGAGCCCGATGAACTACCTCCCGATTCCATGCGCAAACGCAAATGAACGGATGCCGTGGGTTCTCATTTTCAAAATCAAACAATGTATTGACGCCTTTCCTAGGATAATCCACTCCTCCTTTGGGTGCCTTATATTGATAGATACGTCGAGGAATTGCTTCGACATGAAGGACGTGGGGACTCCACTGGTGCTGACAGCTGTGCAACTGTGGACTGTCTTTCCCCCCAGTCTATCGCTGCACGGACTGCCAAGATCCACGCATGTTCTGTGCTGCATGCATTGTCGCACAGCATCGAAGTCTGCCCTACCATCGTATTCAGGTATGTGTGGTGTCCGGTAACACAAATATATTGCTAATTTTATGCTATAGCTTTGGAATGGACACTTTTTCGAAAAGACCACACTTAAATCCCTTGGATTGCGCGTGCAACTTGGTCATCCGCTCGGAACTGCATGTCCAGTCTCGGTGGTACCATACAATGATGAGTTTACTGTCATCGATTGCGATGGCATTCATCAGATCTCTCTTCGCTTCTGCGGGTGCCAACATTCTCTCCATCACACTGTTCAATTACTTCGTGCCCGGCTTTTTCCATCAACCACAACCGATCCTCGGTCTGCAGCAACGTTTCGTGTACTTGAAACATTCCAAATGCTGAGCTTTACCTCGAAAATTTCCGCTTACGAATTTTATAAGGCCATAGAATCGAAGACAGATAATACAGGAACATCCTCCCCACCAGTAGGCTCTTTCTTATTTCTTAAATTTCCATTAATTGACTTGTATTTTTTAGGATCGCTACCATGTTTTCTTACGGGTTGTTCGAGAATGGAGACATGTACGCTTACTAAAGCGCATGGGTCGGGGCCATTCCAGCTCGGGCGTCAAGGGTACTAAAGAAGGCGAATGCGCGGTATTGTGCCCGGCGTGTCCACTTCCCGATATCAATCTACCTCCTGACTGGAAGATGAGGCCTAAATCAGAACAGTAAGACTTCGCTGTGATGTATCCAAGAATTTTACTGATGGATGTGTACCTATTTTAGGTGGTTGGATATGCTTTTTGTGGCTATCGACGCGAACTTCCGTCTCAAGCGACTGAATGTGTCAAGCCATCAACGGGACCCAGGACTTAACCATGGGTACGCATATGTCGTTGAAGAAACCCGTTTCAAAGATTATCTTTCGAAGTTCGACACACGCATCGGTCAAGAGAAAAGTTCATGTGTGGATCACGATGCAATTAAAGCAGCGATGAAGCGGGGCGGAGAGGGTACAGCTGCAAATGGTACTGGCACAGCCGAATGTGGTCGTCATGATATGAAACGGGCTAATGGTGTTGGTGATTTGCAGAAGGGTGAACGGTAAGCAAAGATTTGATATCATTCGTTGACATTGGGGGCTAATGATGAATTTGTAGCTACGTAAACATGGATTATTTCTTGCTGTCTAGTTTGAAGATCAATACTCCCCCCGGCTAGTCGTATCGTATGACATCGCTTGTCAATGGTCGCGCAATCTGTCCAAACGTGTTCAACTCTATCCTCCGAACCCGCTTTCTGATGGTCAAATGAATGTGACCACCCTCGTCCCAAAATTTCATCTTCCAGCTCATGTCCTAGAATGTCAAACCAGTTTCTCTTTTAATCTGGTCCCTGGAGTCGGTAGAACAGATGGGGAGGCACCAGAACGGGGCTGGTCAGAGATTAATGCCGTCGCAACAAGCACGAAGGAAATGGGCCCTGGTTCGCGTCGCGATACATTAGACGATCATTTCGGTGCGCGAAATTGGCGGAAAATTACTCAAATTGGTAAGTTTAAGTGTTCCCGTATATTTCTTCCTCGCTCTAAGCCCGAAGGACCTTTTAGCACCTACATTTGCACGGAAAGCAGTGGAGGCTTTGGCAGGACGCGAGGAATATGTGGCAGCTTTCCTCGAGTTCGATGCCGCGCTTTCGATCAAAGTAGACGATGGCCTCGTTCATGCCATAGTTCCGACAGATGAATGGACGATAATGTGTCAGAAATGGGAAGCAGATCGTGCGCGAAATCCTAATCCCTTTGCAGTTATAGAAACAGGTAAGTTTTGGATCGACTCATTTGAATTTCAGCTAATGTTAGATATAACAGTCATAGATGAAAAGGAAGTCCGTCTTCGACTGGCGCAAGCAGACGCCGCAGCGATTTCTAAAGGACAGTTTACGGCAATACATGATACTATCTCGCCAAGTGTCCTTATCTGTCAAGGCCTTGAAATCGAAGATCTGCAGTGCGTATCCTTTCTCAATCCATCAAGTGCTTAAATTAAACATGTTTGTTATTAAGACGCAAGTTAGCCATTGATACAGCTGAACTAGGGCCTCATTCAACGGATCTACAGCGGGCGAAGATTCTTGAGTGATCGAACTTCCTACGTCGCAAGATTGAGGCGTGGTGTGAGATACAGCATCTCTATGTGCCCGCAGTTGCTGTCTTACGCGCTCATGCTGATTCAGATGGAGGGGGATCACTGGCCGTCCACGATTTGCAGCTTCACCTCCCCTCAAGTATCATAAACTCCGTGGCGTGCAACCCGCGACTCATCGAAGCAGAGTGGCAGCTGCGATACGCAATGGCAGACCACACACTCAATATGCTCCGATCACATCTCCTCCTTCGCACTCGTCTCTATAAATCGAAGGACAAAGAGTCGCGTGGGCAAGCAATGAATACTCGAAGTCAAACCTTGATTAAGAACATTGAACAGCGTATCCGTTCCTCTGCTGCAAAATATCGCTATGTGCGCCGTGCGATGGTCGCCCTTTCGGCTTCTCGTGGGGATGACTCAGATACCTGGCAGGTTACCTTTAAGGAGTTAGATGACGATCATGTTCGTGGATTAGCATCAATGGATAGCATAGGGAGAGGCGAGGGGCACAGATCACTCTCGTGGATCTGGAAAGTACAAGGCGCAGGTGATGGAGTTGACGAGGGGACACAGGATGGTGAGTTATAATCTCAAGCTTTTTTTTCTACTCCTGATGAAGCGAGATAGCTCTTCGCATTGAATGGTGTCGAGCACGTGCACGTGCTCATCGTTGGCAAGAAGAGTGTCTCCTTCTCGCGGAGGAGATGAAACGGGTTCAAGCATACTTTGCATGGCGAGCAAAGTGGTGGACAGAACTGTCATTGAACCCACCAATGATTGGTGTTGGCAAGTCAATCGTTCGCACAGACCAGGCAATTGTTGACGGAAAGCATGCCTATGCCCTGCGCCAGGCTGAAATTCAACAGAAGATACAAGATTTTTGTCAGTCGAAGTGGGTTGGTCTGTCAGAGAAGCTGTTGACGATGGATGGCAGAGATGCTAAGATAATGGTAGAAAGATCATAGATTGTAGAATATTTTGACATAGTGATATATACATGTGAACAATTAAATAAGACATCGTACAGGCTGCAGGTGATGGGATGGGTCGCAGCCGCAAGGGGGTATGAATGCACCGGATACAGATCGAAGTCGCGGGCGGACGGGCATGATTCAAGCCGTGGTTCGTACCGCGGTACGGCGCATGGGGGGGATGGATTAAGGAAAATATATGTATGATGGATGCATGATGGGAGAAGGATGGATACATGATAATGGCGATAATGGATCGGGCGTAGGATATGGTGTATGGATGGGGATGGAGATGAATGGAAGCTGCAGGAGAAGCATCGATAACGCAAGCCGCGGTGCTTACCGTGGCAGGATGAGGGGGAAATGGATGGCGAGTCGTATATGAACAATGGATGTGTAGTTTCAGAGTTGGCGGAGGTGTGCATGGAAGGCCTGGGCAGATCGATGTGATGCAACCTGCGGTCTGAACCACGGCAAGGGATGGTGGAGCGGGGCACGGCATGGGGCACGGGATATGGGCAATGAATACGTGATGGGCAGGGGCCGTGCGCATTGGATTGCGCGCCGTATTGAGTGATTGGATTCGTGATCAGAGGGGGGATGGATGTAGGGAGGTAGGGCGGCCACGCTCGATGGATGACGTGTCCTACATGGCCAATGGATGTGTGAAGCTAAGGCGTAGGCTGATTGACATCATCCGAGCCGCGGTTCCTACCATGGCAAGGAGAGGAAGCTCTATATGGGTGTAGTCAGTTTATGGACAATGGAGTCAGGATGGATACGCACATGGGGCCCAGGCGCGAGGATCGAACTCGAACCACACCCAAGACGGGCAATGGATGCGTGCCGCAATGGATGTGGCGCCCAGGCGGGGCAACGCACCGCAACCCAATTCGGGCAATGGATGCGTACGTGGCGTAATGGATGCGGGGCGTGGGCGCGAGGATGGATGGCGCAATGGATGCAGGGCGTGGGCAGGAGGATGGAACATCACCCAAGATGGGCAATGGATGCGGGGCCCAGGTGGGACGACGCGCCGCAACCCAATTAGGGCAATGGATGCGTACGTGGCGTAATGGATGCGGGGCGTGGGCGCGAGGATGGATGGCGCAATGGATGCGGGGCGTGGGCACAAGGATGGAACATCACCCAAGACGGGCAATGGATGCGGGCGGCAATGGATGCGGGGCCCAGGTGGGACGACGCGCTGCAACCCAAGTCGGGCAATGGATGCAGGCGGCAATGGATGCGGGGCCCAGGTGGGACGACGCGCCGCAACCCAAGACGGGCAATGGATGCGGGCGGCAATGGATGCGGGGCCCAGGTGGGACGACGCGCTGCAACCCAAGTCGGGCAATGGATGTGGGCGGCAATGGATGCGGGGCCCAGGTGGGACGACGCGCCGCAACCCAAGTCGGGCAATGGATGCGGGCGGCAATGGATGCGGGGCCCAGGTGGGACGACGCGCCGCAACCCAAGTCGGGCAATGGATGCGGGCGGCAATGGATGCGGGGCCCAGGTGGGACGACGCGCCGCAACCCAAGTCGGGCAATGGATGCGGGCGTGGCGTAATGGATGCGGGGCGTGGGTGGGAGGATGGATCGTGGCGCAATGGATGCAGGGCGTGGGCAGGAGGATGGAGCAGCGCCCAAGATGGGCAATGGATTTTGGCGTAATGGATGCGGCGCCCGCCAGGCGGGACGACGCGCCGCAACTCAAGTCGGGCAATGGATATGGGCAGGAGGATGGAGGTGCAATGCGTGTGCAATGGAGTGAGATGGATGGATACGGGCACGTGCGCACACGTGCAAGCGCGGAGGGGACAGCTGGATGGATAGCAGAATGGAGCCGCATCCATCGGCTAGCAGCAGTACAGTAGGGAATCCATCCCTTGTACTTGCTGGGCTTTATCCATCACCTTATAGCTTATTGTTATAACAGGTGAATCCATTGGCCATGCAGCATCTGGTGAACTGTAGGCCAAGATACCAGAACCAGAACCGGACTGAACCAGAACCGTCGGTCCGGTTCGACCGGTTCCGGTTCTCTGCGCCAGTTCGGAACCGAACTTCGGCATCCCTACCGATGTGCGCCTGAGATACTGACTAACACGCACATCATCCGCATCGGTGATTCCTGGACATGGTGCATATTTCAATTTTTCAGGCTTCTTCTCGTTCTTTTTCCCAACACCGAAACCCATTGAAAATAGAGTATATGACCCGCTTTTGGCTTTACATTCCTCCAGACAGTGCGTCTTCCATCGTCCAGTATTGTAGGGCTCCTTCATCAGGCGCCACTTCCCGCATTTCGAATGTCGCACACGACAAACATCCTCTGGGTCGAATACAGCCTTCGGATCGATGGCGAGTACCTTCTGCTTGAAAAGGTCGTAACTCTTCGGATCGATCACTAATGTGCCTTCAGAATGTTCCTGCCGTTTTTTACATGAGTAGATGGCAGACCTGCTGGTGCCTTCAACATGACCCCCATCGCCAACCTCACGATGCAGCTCCGCACTGGACGAACTGAAGTAGCTGTCATCCGAGGCGTCTCCGTCATCGAATGCAGCTGACTCTTCAGCCTGCAGGACGCGTTTTCCGTTTTCGTTGATACAGATTTCAACAGCTTGGATCGAGTTCGATGGGCCGTCTTCAGTCTCACCATCCGACTCAGAATAGTATTCGGTTGGGGGTAGGGTAGTCGTGGGAGGAAGGGGATTCAACAAGTTTGCAAACGACATCCGTGAGTTCGCTTTCACCTCTTCCTTTACACCTTCTGATACATCTGGCAGCAACTCGTCCTCGAGCATTGGTACTTCTCGGGGTGTGCATGATGCGAAACGGATAAACCAGGCTAACCGGCTGTCGACAGCAGTATTTTGCTCCCAAAGAGGTGTGTTGAAAACCGCATGAGAGATCGTGTTAATGGCTATGATTCCGCAGGAATAGCTATCGTTCTGTAGGGCATGGGCTAAGGTATTTCCATCGACAGGAAACTTCTTGCCAAAAACTGATTTGAGCCATAACTGCAGGCAGTTGATAAACTTCATCGGTGCTCCAGAGGACTTGCCGTGGGCATGCAGCGAATCACCTTTGAAGCAAAGGGTCAACCACCGTCAGTCGCGTTCGATTTCACGATGTCATTCAACTCACCAAAAGCAATCTGTTTCCTTTGGAAATCAACTAATCCAGCAACCCAATGGTTCGCATTGACATGTAGTGGAAAGTACAACTTCTCCAGCCGACCTTCTTTGGCGCTAACTTCGTACTGGCGGAAAGCTGTCGTCTTCCTGAGTGTCGTTGCAGCCTTGGCGTCGCTGATCTTGCCGATTTGATTTGCGAACGACAGCGATGCGATTTCGATGTGCTGTGCTGTTTCACCGAGATCGGTGGACTTTTGACGGACGAGCGCCTCAATCATCATATCGACATGGTTGTCAGATAACCATAACGTCCCCAATAGACGTGCGAGTTCGATGGTCGAAAGGTATTGATTGAGAGCCTTCATCCCCGAGTCCCATTCTAATGTCTTGAGTAGGTTTAAGGTGGCCAGAAGCAAGTCCTTCCGCTCCATACTACAACTGGGCCTTCTCTGCTCATTTTCGATCCATCGCAGGGCACTCATCCACTTCTTCTGTTTCTCAGACAGAGTGCTGATATATTTCCAGTAGGTGATCGCCCATAGTGGAAGTCAGTCTTGGCCATTGTTGAAACGAGGGTCAATGACAGATTTTGCACCATCTAGCCAAGCCTGTCCAAGGTGGTCTCGAAGATTGTCGATGAATGTGCTTGTTGGTATGAGCCGGGTAAGCAAAATGCTCGGATCTATGGTCGGTATGTCCTTGCTGAACCATGTCTTTGGCGCAGTGACTGTGATTTCTGACGGAATTCGGGGGAGTTCAATATCGATAATGTCTGAGACATGAACATCTGGAGATGGTAATCTTGCTGCATCCAGAATGTTTGCTGGTATTGCGATTCTCTTGTCAAATTCCGAGAGAACAAAGTAGGGTAATTTCATGGTGTCGTATATCTTTCCCATACCAATCCATTGTTGATCATCGAAGACTTCTGGGATATCTGGGTCAAGGTCGTCAAGCATGGATCTGAGGCTTTCTGGGTGGAAAAACAAGGCAGATGTTTGCGGCATTGCCTGTTTCGCACCGGAATGGCATACAAATTTTTTCGCTTAAGTGGTGCTCTATTTACAAGATGGTCCGATGGATGTGTTTTTCCACAATGCAATAGTGTAGTGGTTACAGTAGGTAGCCCTTGTACAATATAGTCGCTTGTTCGATCCCTCCTCCAGACTTGTCAATTTTTGTCCGGACCGAGGATCAGACTAGAAAACCTGGGACAGACATTTGTCCGGACGACGGATCCTACTTGACCCAAAATTTGGCCCATTTTTGTCCGGACTGGCGTCCGGCCTTAAGGGTCAAATTGGCCAAAATCTGTCCGGAATGGTGTCGAGCCTTTCATGCTATTGTCCGGGGTCCTATTACGACCCCATGTTCACGTAACGCGTAACGCAGGGGTCAAAATGAACTTAGGTGCCAAAATGTAACGCGTAACAACCACAAATGAACATGAGTTAGAAATTTTTGCAAATTTTTTCGTCCATTTTTGCCCAAATTGAGGGAGATATGAACTAATTTTCGGATTTTTTTTGGTCTGTAACCCTCAAAAAAAAATTATGAACATGTATACCAGTGAACTTAGTGTGTAACGCGTAACATGGTGTGAACATAAGGTCGTAATAGTACAGTACAATAGCCATTCTCACCGGGCGCCTGCGATATGGATAACAGAGTATAATGCATAGCTCTAAGCATAAGACAATTGAAACGGTCATCGAGCACTATGCGCATCGGCGCCAGCGCTCAGGAACTCTTAGTACCATCTATACATTATTGCGTCAATGAAACAGTTCTAAAAATTGAGCCTGACCGGGATGGGACCCTCAACTCATGCCTTCATGCCTCGACTTGTTCTCGACTAGGTATTCCCTCCGAAGGAGCTTCTTTTATTTCAGAGACTGGAGCTGGAGTGCCCTGTGATTGATAGTTTGGCAAATATTCAAGGCTCTTAGCTCAATTGTCCCACATGTATTGGGAATGCGCTGGAGCATCTAACGAGGTTACCTTCGGCTGCTTTGTTCTCTCAGAGCGGATGGTCGTTCATTGGATTTTAAAGGAGGGATGTGGAAGTGGTGGTTCAGATAGGTCCCGTAATGAGCGAAGGAGTTCGGGAGAAAACGCGTCGTTCCTTTTATCTGGGTTTTTTTTTGGTACAATCTGACGTGTTGATTCCCTGGTGCGGTGGCAGGTTTCGAGTCCTCGCGATGGTCCACATTACCTTTCCTGCGTATTCGGGATAATCAGATTGCTACCTACGCTTAATTAATTGGAATATGGATGAACTCATCAGATAACAGGGTCCGGAATCGTTATTGATAAAAAACTGAATAAATGCTCTACTTTGAAGGGCCCGCTTTCGCCGCCACCTGCTCCGAGTATGCCTGTCGCGACCTATTCCCGTCATCGACCCAGTTCTGAATGTATTCTGGCACCTGCACGAGATTCTCTACTGCCGGCACTGGGTTCCCGTACACAGTCGCCGCGGGGACCACGCCCGTCCAGACGCGCCTCCTCACTTCATCGTTCGCCAGATCCGCCTTGTCGTTCCCAGCCGCGTACCCACGAACCTTGGCGCTGGCGCTCGCCACATCGACGCGGAGCACCGTCGTCGCTTTCAGCTCGGCCTCCGTCGGCGGCACGCGCGTGTTCTCCCACCGCGCAGGCACGAGGTTGTCCGTGATCCGCTGCAGCGCGTAGCTCTTCTCCGCCGCGTCCGTCACGGCGACCGCGTAGCCGTGCACCACGGCGCTGCGGAAGTTGCAGCTGTGGTTGAACGGCGTGAGCGCGAGGACGACGCCGTCGAACAGGGTCGCCGCGACGCAGACGGGGGCGCCGGGGAGCCCGGTCATAGGCTGGTCCGCCGCGTGCGTCGTGTCCGGGAGGCGCATGAGGCGCGAGCCTGCATGCCCGTGGAGGTAGATGGCCACTGCGGACGTTTCCGCGGCGCCCGGGCGGTGTAGGCGCCTGTGCACCCAATCATGGGCAAGACGGTGGGGAATGGGTCGTCGTCCAGGGGCGAGGGGTTGAATGATACATGGACGACAGGCGCAGCGTCGATGATAGCATGGACTGTGGCGTGGTCGTACACAGCTGGATGGACGGAAGCGTAGTCAGTACGTAGATCGCACATTGGGAGTGGCGAGCCTCGGCCACGAACCTCTTTGCCTGTATCGGTTGACAGTGCTGCGAGGGGTTTTGGCGTACTCTTCCGTCTCTGACATTGGTGGCTATCGCTAAGGAGCAGAATGACTCACAATTCAACTTTTTGGACGATTTATGGATCTCATGTGGTGAGGCGGATCTCCGCTTCCTTGCGCTATGTACATGCCGATATGCATATCCGGGGTTATAGGGTTGTACGTAGATCACATCAAGATCATCGAGATAATTATACGCATCAGATTAACGGTGATGAATTGTTGATAATATCGATAAAGGCGTATCTTGAGCGTATGTGTGTCTGGAGTCTGGTGGTGGACGATGGACGTGGACGATACATGGTTACATTCCGGAACGCGTTGGTTTAATGGTTTTCCCATCATATGCGGCCCGAAAACTCCGACCGTTGTAACCAACTCAACACCAACGCTCTCGCTCTGCCTTGATATCACGATGCCATCATCGGAATCCAGAAGCTCGACCAAGAGCCCAATAGGCGCGGTTCCTTACGACGTTCTCCTCGACATTTTCGTCCATTGTCTTCCCCAGGATCGCCTCGAGATTCGCCAGCCCAACACGAGCATCGCACCCATACTCTTATGCCACATCTGCTCTTCTTGGAGAACGATCGCACTCGCGGCTCCTATCCTGTGGTCTCACCTGTTGTATCGCGTCCCAGTATGGGAGATGGATGATTATCCGGGAAGTTGGGCATTGCTCGAAAGGGAGATCGAGTTCATTCGGTGGTGGAAAAAGAATCAGGGCTTAATTTCGCCATTTCTCCGCCTTGATATCGAGAGACACGATGACGAGTCACGAACTCCTCTACCTATAATGGCTCTTGTTATGGATTTGGGGCCCACGGCGCAGCACCTAGAAATCGATCCGACCATATGGGACCGAGTTCAAACCAGAGAATTGAGTTGGACTTATGACACTTTTCCAAACATCCACACTCTGGTGATATATCCATCGAGCTACCCCATAGACCACTGTTTCTGGCATACTTTCCCACTACTACGACGTCTAGCCATTGTTAAAGATGATATGTCCCTCCAAGATATCACTATCCCTGCTCAATGGTCGACATTGACCCACCTATCAATCACCACTGTTTATATCTCTCCTGATTTTTGGGTTTCCTTAACATCGGCCGTTCCATGCTTACAATGGGCGTACATTGGTTTTCAGGATCGATTTGAGGAAGACAAATACATAAACCCTATCAAACGTACCCTTCCGCAACTCTCCACCTTGTTTATTGAATCCGGCGCCCACGATGACTGTTCAATCAGTCCACTCTTTATAGGCCTTCATTTACCCGCCCTGAACTACCTTTTTCTATCATCTTTCGTCAGGGCATGGTGGGACCATCGCGGCATGGCTGATGTCGCTACCGTCTTGCAGTCCGCTCCTGCACTCAGAAATCTAACCCTACGGAAATGCGACTACCTCTCTCCCGCCGAAATAGTTGTAGCTATGGGGAGCGTCCCTGTGGCCGGAGGCGTTGGGCCCATCTGGAATTGTTCACCTCACCTAGCTCATCTACAACTTGAGCTGCTTATCCGCCGCACCCGCAGTGAAAGCGAAGTAGAACAAGAGCTGGATAGCTTTGCTCGCGGTTTCTTCTTTTCCAATCGTAATCGCTGGCTGGACCTCGACAACTCCGCATGCCCAATTAAAACGCTCACAATAGCATCGCCAAGTTATATTTCTGACAGTAATGCTGACGTCAAAACGTCGAGTATTCGAAACGTTGGGAATGCGTCCAATATTGCTTTGCAGGTCATCGCGGAACCATCTACTGATTTCGAACACTGTTGGAAGGAATGGCGTTTAGGAAATTAGAATTCTGCATGTACAATGTACTTTATCTGCCTGATATCCAAAATGTATTAATCGATTGAATGCCTTTGTTCAGTCGATTGCTAAGGCGTAGGCTACATGGACGCAGATGGAGGTTGGTGGTGGACGTGGACGATACGGTTACGTTTTTGGAAGGTGTTGGCTTTCCCCGCAAAAGCGGCCCGATCCCATGTGCTGTTGCCACCAACTCAGCACCTTGAACTCCTGTCCTTCCCAAGCCCTTCGAAGTTCTCATTCAATCCAGTCCACTCCAACCGACCATTCCCTTGAACTTTGGTTATTCTATGTCGAGGAATGATTTGACCAGAAAAAGCAGAGCTAGGCTACTGCACAAGCCTCCGTTTATGTCGAAGGTCTGATAATTGATTCCATATGTCGTTCGTTCGTACGTCGTTCGTCGAAAAGTTGCTCTATTGCTCAGCATCCTAAACCCAACTTACGGCGCATTAGGGAGAAGAACGGCGCTTGGAGAGATAATGGCTTTACACCCATGATTTTCTGTATTCATGAAAATGTTCAAGAACGGTGCACCGCCCATTCTCCTCCTCGCCGATCTGAGTTCACGGGCACTCATGACGAGGGTCGTCGACGGATTCTTCGGGACCGCGTCAGCCGGCGGCGCGGGGAAAAACCCGCTGACACGCGATGAGCTTGTAGTGCTCAGTCGCCAGCTGTTGCATACCGCTTTGCCGCTTTACTGGTGTGAAGGGGGAAGCTGGGCAGTGTGACGCAGGGGGTGTAAGTATATCGCACTTCGGGGAAGACCAGGGACAATGTGGTGAATAGCCTGCTTGGGATCCATGCGCAGGTGTGAGTCGTGTTCCTCTCCTTGTCTTTGAGCAGTAATCATTGCTGATACATGCGAAAGTCAGTTCGTGCCAGCAGACCCACTGGCTCGCCACATCCCAGCTGACATGCCCTCGCTCCTCGAGGCCGCAGTGCAAGTGGGCTGCGTCTCCACTTTTTCCGTGGTCATTCATGATCCGTTGCAGCCCCGAAGACTACTCGAACCCCGTACGACCCCGCTCCAAGGTCCGCGCCACGTCGCCAGTGCGTGCGCACCGTGATGGCGCCCCGCAATTTCCCTATGGCCATTAAAGGTATGCTCATACATATCCACATTGACTGCTACTATGCACCGCTGATCCTACTACGTTTCTCAGAATTTGGTGTTTCGAAGACCGTGACTCTTATCCCCAACAGCAGCAACGCAGAGAGAACCGACTAACCTACATCTACCTCGTCTCGGAGCAAGCAGATCAAGCAGTAGAGCAAAGATGATGAACTAGAAATGGTTCAGATACAAATTCAAATGCACGCGCGTCTACCTTGTACTTGGTGGCTCTGCCGACAAAGCTTAATGCATAACGATATTTCGTCACTTGATCCCGTTTCATCTTTCTGAAAAACTCCGAGTCTACGATTAAATAAAAATTTGGCCTTACGAAAACCATCGACTTTATCCCCAACGACAGCAATGTGGCAGCATCATCAAAAGGTGCGATAGGAGGTTCAATACAAAGGAAGTGTATGTTTCGAGCTATTTTGTAGTAGGTGGCTCTCTGCGCGCAGCCGTTCGTACCACGAACACACTATACAAAGTTACCACAAGAACAACGGTTGAAAGTTGGCGATTGAATGGGAAAGTAACGACTTACGAATTGTAGGAATAGTTTCGGACCTCCTAACAATTTCTCGAACCCCATTCCATCCATGCGTCAGTATCATCCTCTGTCCCAGAAGTAATCTTGATAGTAATTGACACCCCTTCTGTCGGAATACTCGCCATCGTCAATTCCCTGATAGTGTCCAAATCCAGGTGCCGGGAACAGATGAACGAGACTGTCTGAATGGGACATGTGAGGTTATCGAGAGCCAGCCAGCCAGGATTGGGCAGGAAGAAATTGCGAACGAAGGTGTCTATTTTTCTTCCTGTAGCAACGAAGTCGTGGCCACGGGGCAGGTCGAGCTGTAGTTGTTTTAAATGAGGCGCGTGCGTCCAGATGGGTTCAACATCCCCGATTGCTGAGAGGATGGTGGGATAACCGGGTTTGTGCAGAGAGAGAAATCCATGACCGTATCCACGGAGGGCGAGCGTTGTTACGGCCGGCGTGGATTGCAGCACAGTGTGAAGCTCGGAAATAGTGTGATGGTCCTCCCACGAGTCCACCAAAGATGATAGTGATAGCATTTGTAGGGCTGGGAGATAAAGACTGGTAAAAAGCGCAGCGAATGGGAGCGCTACGTACTGGATGCCGAAATCGCCGCAAGTAATAAGCAACGTAGAAAGTTGGAGGTGGGTATATTCAGCGGGAGGCTTTGTATAGTCCTCGCCGTCATATTCATCATCGACAAGGTCAAATTCAAATTGAATGTCTGCCCATTGGAGACCTGGAAGACCCCGAATGAAGGAATACCAGGAAGGCAGAGAAATCACCATCTTATGCATTGATAGATGGGTCAACTTCGACCAATGGTTTGGAATAATGTGGCCAGGGAGCAGAAAACCACCATTCAAGGCTAGGCGTCGTAGTGAGGAAGTATGAGTTGACATAAGCCCTATGAGGACTTGGGTATGATGCAGATATGCGTCATGCTGATATGTCACAAGCGTATGTAGGTCTGGGAAAATAACCATGTTTTTGACTGCCAACTTATCATGGATTTGTTCTGACAATCGCGGATGGACTTGCAGGTACTGCGCCGAAGTAATATATTCTATAAGGAAAGCTATTCCGTCTTTGGCGAGCGGAATCTTCCACGTTTTCCGTTTGATATCGATATCCAGGTGGAGAAACGGCGCCATCGAGCCCTGGTTCGTCTTCCACCACATCACGAAGTCGATGTCCTTCTGGCGAACTGCCCAGGATCCGAGTTTGTGATCGGTGTAGTGTGCGCTGATGCGATACAACAAGTGAGACCAAAGGGAAGGAGATGCGAGTGTGATCGTTCTCCAAGATGAGCAGATCTGGCAGAGCAGCATGGGTGCAATGGTTGTGTTTGGCTGCCAGTGAGCCGGTTGTGTCTCAAGAGGACGTCGTGGAAGACAGCGGCTGAAAATCTCCCTGAGAACGTCGTATGGAACCTTGGTAATTGGGCTCCTAGTCGAATCCCTGGGTCTCGACGATGGAATCATCCTGGTGGTGGAGTTATTGACCGTCTGAATGCTATGTGAGAACGCGGATATGACGATGGGTTGAAATTGAGATGTGACACATACAATGTGGTTTGACACCAACAGCGTCGCTGGTTAGCCGGTTATTTTGGCTGGTCAATTACATGAAAGGCCGACATGCCGCCGGCGTAGCAAAGTCTGTTGTGGCAGTGAAATGCGATTAGAATACTTAGTCTCGACTACAACGATACTGGCTAGTCTCTCTAGACAGACCAAATAATAGATGATAATCGATCTATAAATGCTGGCAGGCAGTAGGTATTTTGTGTTACAACTTACAAGCGACGTAGACCGCTGTTCAATCTTATTTATCTGTCTTAATCGTTCTGAATCATATATATTTCAAAGGGTCATCTTGTTAGGCAATTATCTCATGCTGGGTGTGGTTGGGAGAGTGGAGAATGTCGATCAGCGGGAGTGGACAAAATCTTCCTTTTCCATCGTTTCGCATTACCGAATCAATACGCCATGGCGCCTAGCGGGTGGGATTCAGGCGTTAACGGTCCGATTCGGAATGGGTGCGGTGAAGTTGAGCTGTAGAAAGAGAAAGCGTAGGTGCGTTACTGAGCTGACCTGGTATCCGCGGGGTCGGTCGACGAATACGCCAGCGCATGGGGCTGGCGCTCCGCGAAACTCGGGTATGGCGGGGCAAGAGAAGAGCAGAGGCAGCCAAACACAAGCCCCGGCGAAAGCTCCTCGCTGGAATTCACCCCTGGGAGTAAGAAGACGGCCTATCCAGTTCTCGACATTGAAGCGTGGTTCCGAGGAGACCTTGGGTGAGGGGTGATGCAATAATGGTGTGCCGGCGGGAGGGGCGTCCAGGGAAGGAAGAAGGGCGGGAATGTCAAATAATTTGTGACAAGGAACGCGGACATCGACGTCAATGAAACCATTGTAAGCGGAGCTATGTAGGAGCTCCAGATAGTCTATCATCGCAGTGGCGGTCGGTGTATCACATCGAAATCCATGACCTGAGTAAAGCGGTTGGTCCAAGTCAATCACAGGAATATATAACGACGAGTTTCCACATATAATCATCGAAAATACAAGAATGGGGAAAGGGAATATGGAAAAGGGAGGGACCCTTTCACGCGGTCCCGATATGACATGCACCAATGCCAGAACCGAAGACTGGATCTGGATTCCTTCAAGAACAGCCAACAAACAAGAAGGGCATCACGTGAATATGAAACCATTCGAATGCATTAAAATAAAGAAGCGGCCTATTGAAAACAAAAGCAGAGCCAATCGCTGGGCCGAGCAAATCTGCCTGGTCCAGCGGCGTGGCTGCGTGGCTATGTGGTCCACAGAGCGCACTGGCTCGACGGTATTTTTCGCGATCACTTCTTTAAAAAATGCCATCGCCGAAAGGTGTATGTTCACAAATAGGGGCCTTGAACGAAAAAAAAAGACCTCCATTGAAGAGGAAGAGAGCAGAGGACGCACCGGGCGTACTTGCAACGAATACAGACCCGAGGCGGGAAGCGAAACGAGGTAAGCGAGGGGTTCTTCTGACCAAAATTCCACTCTAACGAGCAGAGAAGTTCACCGAGATGCATCGCCGGAGCAGGTTCTACACACCAGCTCAGCAGTGGTCCATAAACGTCATCAAGCAGAGAAAGGTAAGTAGCGCTCACCGTTCATCATCTTCTCTGAATCGAATCACACGCGCTTCATAGCAGGATCTCTCCTCCCTAAGCGATCTCTGTAGGCAAACGTCTCGCAGCCCGACAAGGGCACATCCAGGGCACATCACCCGTTTTGGACAGTCTTCAACGCGCTCATCATAAGATATCCTATTGCCCCAAAGTCTGGTCAAAAGAAGAGGTGAGCGTCAATTGAACATTAGACTTTGAATCCGGGCACTTACATCTCTGAGCGCTATTCAGATGGTTCCAAAGTGCTTGTAGGGAATTGGACGATTACGGAGATGCGTCGTTCCAGGAAGTCCAGAGATTATCGCTACACGTACGCAATCCTGGCAAGTCAGAATAGCAATAGAGGAAAAGGACTAAACGTTGCTCCTGTAGATAGGGAGCATGAGTGGGACACTGAGGGTTACACAGATGAACTACTAGAATCATTAGTTCTTCAGCGAGTGCGCGCTAATCCGTTCATCAGAGAGGTTTCGCAAACACGACCTCCTTGTCTGGGAGTAGATTAGACGTGGATGAGCTCAGCTCTCTGCAGATGGATGTTGAGAACGTTGAGCAATGAGAGACCGTGACATGGTACGTGAACAACCGAACACACCTGATTCAACATCAGAAGCGGCCCGATAACTCCGATCACCCCCAATTGCTGAGAAATGCTGTTGTCACCAATTCAATTCCTCAATCCCACCCAGATCCCACCCGTTTCCTTTCGTTCTGGTATCCTATGTTGGGAACATGATTCGAGCCGAAAAAGCAGAGCTAGGCTGCTATACGAGCGTCGAAGGTCCAATTCCGTACGTCGTTCGTCACTCTACCTCCCTGCGTACTAGACTCAATCGACGCGACGAGGTTCTTAGGGAGAATCATGTCATTCGGAGAGACAACAGCGTTACGACCATGATCTTTTACGTTCAAGAACTGTTCTAACGGCTTGGGATCTCGACTTGATCGCCTGAACCTTCGCCTCGACCCCCCCAAAAACGGTTTTCTTCTGAAGCAACATGACCTAGCTGCCTGTCGCCACGGCTGCTGCCCAGACGAAGAAACTTATCCACGCTCGCATCTTGGGCTATCTCATCGACTTCAAGTCGTCGTGTCTAAAGGCGAAGGGCTGGCGGTGGGGGTCTGAGAGACCGACATGTATGTTCTCCTACTCTTTCTGCTATTTTCTGGATATCTGATAATTTCATGTTAGTCATGCCGAAGCTAGAGTCACCAAAGACTACACATCAACGTCCTACGATGACCATGAATCGCCCGTGTACGATACCATCCAAGAGATATCTAAGGCGACCTTCGTGAACAGTCCGTTAACATTCCTCCCATTCTACATTAAATCGCTGCCTTATGATTCCACTTATTCAGGGCCCTGATGCACGATGGATATCAACGTCCTTGCTGGAAAGTACGATTTGCAACCCATACAACTAAACTCCGACCTTCGGGAGCGTTCGAATACGGACCCAATGACAAGGATGATACCGATGCAGTGCGCGCACACATTCACGAGTCCGAGTACCCATCTATGGAATCATATTCAAGAAAGGTACGCTTCGCCACTCACCTTCCCCGACTCTGAACATATGATTCACCTACATCCAGCACGACTATGCTGCATCCATGTACGGCGTCACGCGTCACGGCCTGCTTTTGACACATATCCCTTCGAAGACATCAACCAGCGCCAATATACATTTTCTGGGGAACGCGAGACGCGAACTTCCCTTTTGACCGAACTATGAAGGTATGTCTGACGATGCGCGCCCAGTTATTGGCACGGTCTCGAAGGCCTGTGGTACATACCTGCTTTACGAAAATCATCGATCGTATCCCCACTGGCAGGAAACTTGTTGTTTCTAAGGGTGCAATAGGATGTTCAGTCAACAGACAGCGTAGATATTTCGTACTAAACATTTATCCTTCCTATTTCACTTCGAAGTTCGAACGCAGAGTAATTCGTAGTACTTTAGGAGTCAGATCGTAACCAGGTATATATTGTTGACTGTATGAAGAGGGCTTCAAGAACTACAAGAAGCGAACTATGTTGGGCAGGTTGTGGCTATCACGACGGTGGCCACGAACGTACTGGACAAAGTTGTTATAAAAAGATCGAGAATTTGTTAATCAAATAACGATTTACATACCGTAGTAGTTTCAGAAGTCCTAATATTTTCGGAACCCCATTACATCCATTCAGATGGGCCAGCATCTCCTGTCCCAGAAACAATATTGAAGACGATATTCGATTCAGACGCCCCTCCTATGCGACTCAGAATACTTGACATCGTCATCTCCTTGATAGCGTTATGAATGGCGGACAAACCCATGCGCGTGTATAATGTGACCCTTTGAATGGAGCATGTAGGGATATTGAGAGCCAACCAGCGACAATCGGGCCAACAGATATTGCGAACAAATGCGTCTAGTACTTTCCCTGCTTCAAGTTGGGCTTCGCTGTGGACAGAGACCCAGGCGACCCAGGGCAAGTCGAGTTCTAGGTGTGTCAAGTGAGGTACGTGGCTCCAGATTGGCTCAATATCTACAGTGTCGGAGAGGTAGGCGGGACGACTAATTTTGCGTGAGGAAAGAGTTGTATATCCACCGAGATGTAGCGTTGTCACGGCCGGTGTCGAATGAAGCGCAGTGTAAAGCTCGGAAATAGTATGATGGTCCTCCCATGAGTCCACCAAAGACGTTAGCGATAGCGTTTGTAGCGCTGGTAGATAAAGACTGGTAAAAATGAAAGTAAGCGGGAGCGCTTTGTAGTTGCTGCCTTGTTCACCGCAGTAAGTAAGAAACAATGTAGAAAGTTGGGGAAGGGTATATTTAGTGGTAGACTTTGTATAGTCTTCAATTTTGACATTTATGTCGTGGAACTTGAGACTAATGTGTGCCCATTGGAGTTCTGGAACAGCCCGAATGAGGGAAAACCAGGAAGTCATAGAAATTGCGACCTCATTCATTGATAGATGGGTCAACTTCGACCAGTGGTCTGGGATCACGGCGTCCACGGGCAGATGTAACCAGTCATGGCTAAACGTCGTAACGGTGGGGAAGTAGTAGTTGATAAAAGCCCTATGAGGACTTGGGTATGATGGAAATATTGGTCGTCCGATATACCACAAGGGTATGTAGGTCAGAAAAAATAACCTGGTTTCTGACCGCTAACTTGTCATGAATTTGTTTCGATAATCGCGGACTGACTTGCAGGTATTGCGCCGAGATCATATATTCTAGAAGGAAAGCTATGCCGTCTTCGGCCAGCGGAATGTCTTGCGTTTGCCCAAGCTTTTGCGCGTCCAAATCGATATCCAGGTGGAGAAACGGCGCCATCGAGCCCTGATTCCTCTTCCACCAAATCATGAAATCGAGGCTTTTCTGGCGGACTGCCCAGGATCCGAGTTTGCGATCGATGGACTGTCCCATGATGTAGTATGCCAAGTGCGACCAGAGAAGGAGATGCGAGTGCGATCGTTCTCCAGGATGAGCAGATCTGGCAGAGCAGCATGGGCGCAATCGTTGTGTTTGGCTGAGCCTCTCGAATGTCAAGAGGACGTCGTGGAAGACAGTGAAAGAAAATTTCCCTGATAACGTCGTATGGAATCTCGGTTATTGGGCTCCTAGTCGAATCCCTGGATCTCGACGATAGCATGGTCATAGTGGTAGAGTTATCGACCATTGAAGCCGTGGAAAAATAGGAATATGGTGGTGGTTGAAGATCGCAAGGCCTGAACGCAACCGGTTAACGTTTAACCGGCTATGATAGACTCACCTTATTGGCGCAATAATATCCTCAGATCTTTGCCACGCTTACTTATCATACAAGTTGGTGTTGTATCCACCATTTGCTCACTTTCGCGCCACAATCTTCATTTTACATAAATACTTTGCTCGACTCATCCACATGTAAAAGAAAATAATGGACCATAAGCAAGGTGTTTG
>JACGCK010000202.1:0-79772 GCA_014925825.1 Pholiota molesta
CGGTGTGACCCCGCTTTGTGGATAAACTGCCCTGATGACTTTTGAATAAGCTTGTCCACGTCCGACGGTTCAGGCCAGACCGCCAGAACGAGGTTACGGTATGGATGCCCGGTGCGGATCTCCTGGAATGAGTCCTCGAGGAACAAGCGGATATCATCATCTGGTTTGAAAGAATCATCCAGGACGAGCGAGCGCCATAGCCCAGCAAGCGGAGGCAAATTGAAAGTGACGGTGAGGTGTTGTTCCGGTCGACTGGCAATGAGGAAGATGATAGGGAGATTTTTATTCCGAAGCATGTTTGTGAGTGCTCTGAGGATCATGCTCTGCATGCGTGGGTCGTCGCATTCGTCCAATCCATCGATGAGGACGAGGCGAACCCAAGGGTTCGCATCGTTGAAGAACCCTGAGGCGGTAAGAGCTTTGAGCGGGTCGATGATGAGAGACTGGAGCTGGGTGGCGATGGATTTGTCGAAAATGTGGGGATCGCGTTCGATGACGCTCTCGAGATATGGCTTGATTTCGGGGATGGTCATGGCAATCTGATAGGCGATGGTCGCAACCAGCGGTTTGAACGTGTTCCTCGTTGGATCGGATCGACCAAAGAAGAAGCTCGCAAGGAGGAGCTTTCTCTTGGTACAGTATTCAGCAAGCGTTTGGAGGATGGCTGACTTTCCTGCTCCAGCGGGACCGTAGAGCCAGAGAATGAGCGCTTCAGCGTCATTGTGTCCGAAGATCCATCCCATTAAATATTCGAGGATGGCGACACGAGTGTTCGGGTGGCATTTGGGTGGGTCAAAGCGGGCGCTAGAGTTGTGGAAGGCGCTGGGAGCGCATGCCTTCTGTAGTTCTTGGGATGCTGTTCATAGTTATATAAGTAAAATGTCGTCGTGTTAATGTATATCCGAGTGACAAGGCTTGCCAATGTCATCATACCTAAGTTCCCGACGCTGGCAACAAAATTCCCCCCTGTTATTGCAATGTTGCGACTATGGGCAAACATATTGTGCGCGCAACGAATGTAGACGTGGTTCAGTGCGGAGATGCGCTTGTTTCCAGCTTCGTGCATATTTTACTGTTCTCAATGCTATGCGTTATCGTACAGCCTTCCCAAGTTAAACCTATACATACACTATAATTAAATAAGCACAGCAGGTACTATTACATAACTGGAAGCTCAGTTTATGTTTATAAAAGGCCAAGCTATATTATTCACATCACAATACAACTATAGAGTTGTTGTAGAGCTACTTAATATTTTGCCCGTATCTCTGAGGACTTGGGGTAGGCCGCTATGAAAAGGATGTCAACGCAAGTGCTGAGCAAGTAGAACCTATCTTCTATTCGTATTCATAAGAATAGTAAACAGAATACACATAGCACTGCCTCGATACGAAGCTGTGGCGACATGCAGTGAGCGAGCCACTGAGAGTGGCATGGTCATCCGCATTAGATCCGTCGGCGTCCAAGATGGCGAAACACTCGATCGATAGGTCACACGGCGGACATTCAACTGTCAGGTCGTGCCGAGACTTGCGCTGTTAGGTTATTGTTAGTTAGGCGTTAGGTAATAAGTAAGGTAATACTAGTATAGATATTCTAGTCACGGTATCTGCTGTCACTCTATGCCACATTAGATTTGTTAAGGCCTGCCTATACAACAGTCCATACAACCATTACATTTGTTGATACACGGGAATGTGACAACTGTGTTTGTGACAGAAACATCCATACTAGTATTAACCTCGCTACATACCTAACAAGTAACTAACAATAACCTAACAGCGCAAGTCTCGGCACGACCTGACAGTTGAATGTCTGCCGTGTCAGCGACGGAGTTTCAGCGATAGTACGCTGCGTGAGTGACGTCAGGGTACTGTTTCGGAAAGAGACTTCGACGTTCCAAAAGCTACTCTTTACAGGTTGTCAATCACGATGCGAGTAGTGCTTGGAAGTCCGGTCTCAAGACTGGAAAAAAACCGGGACTGGACCGGAACTGAACCGGAAATGACCGGAAAATTGATGGACCGGAAAAGACCGAGACCGCGGTCCGGTCCACGGTCCAACAGGTTTGAAAAAACAGATGGACCGATCAAAAACCGGTCTGGACCGGTCCCAACCGGTCTTTGGCCGTGAAAATTTGTAGGCTAGTAAAACGTTAAAATTCCTTTCGAACGATGCCCAGATCATATTTTTAGCATAAGAATTGACAAAGTTATTAATAGTTTCGTTTGAGTAATTACTTTGGGCGTCTAAAAACGCTTTTAGCCGCAGTGCAAACGTTAATGGGTCGTACCTTTCGCAAACTTAAACATAAATAGAGAACATATAGATCTACAGGATGCAATTTAAACCTTAATATTTAAAAAACATTTGGTTGAGCTATAGCAATATCAATGTTTTCTACTCTTTTTGATTACTTCAAAGACGCTTTTGCCTATGCTTCGTTCAGTATAGACATCGCCCTTTCGCAAATTGGGATACAGTTAGATATAAAAATTACCCTTTTAACAAGCATAGAATCATAATATATGGTGAAGAATTGACTGAGATATCACAAAATGCGCTCAACCACTGCATTAGCTAGTATTTTAATTGTTTCTCACTCAATTCTCCACCGATTTTCATATTTTTTGAAGGACTACATACTACATAGAGTATTCTACCTAACTATTACCGGTCTGGACCGGTCTCTGACCGGTTGAGACCGGTTTGGACCGTAACCGGTCATAACCGGTCTTTGAACCGATTGAGACCGCAAAAGACCGGTTCAAGTCGGTCCAGTCCGGTTTTTTGCGGTCTTCGAAAACTGGTAGACCGGTCTCGGTCTCGGTCTTGCCAAATATGGGCAAAAAACCGGACTGGACCGGACTTTCAAGCACTAGATGCGAGTCGACTGGGCAGCGCCGGTATTGGAATTCTCCGAGGCAACGACATGCGGTACGGCAATTAATGATACACACATTGACATACAATTCAAGAGCCGGGCTGGGTTGTACGCTTCAACGCTTCGATCGTTTGTAGTTTGTAGGTCTGCATAAATAGGGAAAGCGGGAAAAGACAATAAGGTGATAATGGGGGGGGAAGGGGGTAGGTACCTTGATGAGCCAGATGTGCCCGTTGCCCTGGTCGAGCATAAGCTGCTCATCGGGGGGTCCGGCTGCGCGTCGTCGTCGTGCGCGGTCTCCGCGTCGAAGGGCTTTTTCTCTTCCTCGACTTCCATCTCAGAAATTCGATTCCGTACGCTACATGAGCTGTGGGTGTTCGGCGGTGGTGTGGAGGGATTGGGCGGCACAATAAACACCAGTCACCCTCGAAGCGGAGATTGAAATGGGCACGGCATTTGCGGCATCCCGCCGCGGGCAGCGACAAGCGCTCAATGCATGCTCACCGAGTCAACAACGGTAGACGGCCGTGCTTATCTTCCAATGAAATACACCAATGAGCGGGAAGAGCGCATCAGAGTCGTAGGATACAGGATCCAACGAGAACGAAAATCTTTGATTCGGCATACACAGCTTGGGGCATGTCGGCGTTGCAAGGCGCTGAGCAGCTAAAATGATAGAAAGATCTTGGAAGCAAAGGGAAGGTCTCGATGTCTGATGATTGTTACGGAAAGCTAGCGGGTACCTTTGTAACGCTTTCTAAGCAGTAAGCATAGAATTTAACGCTAGACCGTATATTCTTCCTAGTGTTGTGAAGGCTCGGGCTTTGCAGAAAAGCCCGGGCTTGGGCCCGGCTTAGAGGGCTCAGGCTTGGTGAAATCTCAGGCCAGGCCCAAAGCCCGCAATAGGGCTTGGCCTGGCCTGGCTTGGGCCTGAGCCCGGGCTTTGGGTCTATTTTTAGAACCCTGCCTGGGATGCCACCTGAGCGTCTTCACGCCGCAGGGACTGCAATATGTGCAGTAACCTTTGCGCGAGAAGACGGTACGGTAAATCCGAGGCACCCATGGCACTCTCGGATCCGCCTTGATGTGCACGGGTATCCTGCATGAATCCCCCCGCGGCGGTCGTACGCGTCGAAGCCGTCGCTGTCGTCGTACTCGCCACCATGGCCGTGCTGTCCACTAGGTTGTCGTTGTCGTTGTCTTTCCGTCCATAGCCGCGTCCGTGTAGTCGTCGGCGACCGACACGAGCTCCCAGAGCTCCAAACTGGCGGCCAATTGGGCGGGGCCTGAGCTGCTGATGTGTGCACACTGCGATAGTGGCAATGACGGCCGTCGGCAGATTGGCCATGTTCGTCGCGATGCTGGCCGTCGCGGTACTGGCCAGCCGTCGTCGGGGGGCATGACCTCCACCTGCTCCAGTACAACGGCTTCGGGAAGGACTTCGCGAAGGCGCACAGGACGTCGCCCGACGCGCTCGCGCTGCTCGTGAAGTAGCTCGCGTGGCACAAGATGCACGGGCGGCCGGCGATGGACGGTGGGGGTGATGTGGCGGGAATTGTCGCGGCATGACGTGGCGGGCGTCGTCGCAGCACGACGTGGCGCTCGGTGGTGGCAATTGCTGCAACTGGGGAGGAAGAGGGCGGTCAGAGGAGGGTGTATGGGACAGCAGCTGTGACGCACCTTTCGGATCTCCCGCTACACGGGTCTTCCCATGGTCTTCCATCTCCTGATACCCTTCGTCGTCATTAGGGAGGTGGCTCGAGGGCGCGGATGTTAGCGTAGGGTGCGCAGTTACCAGTATGGTGGGTGGAAGCGAACATCGAATGTCAAAATTCGACGTTCAACATGGAATTCAAGCTCCGACTGAAGTGTCAAAAGCCGGGGCCTGGGCCGCGGGCTCGGGCTTTCAAATATTTCGAGCCAGGCCCTAGGCCGCCTCAAGCCCTGTCGCAGGCCCGGCTTGGCCCGGCCTGAGCGGGCCCGGTACCCGGGCCTAGGGCTTCCAAGCCCGAGCCGTCACATCACTAATTCTTCCAGACTTGAGAAAGGTTGATGAAAGGCCACTTACCTGAATCAATCACTGCTAGACATCTACTTTCAAATATATTTCAAACAACAGCGCAATATTCCTTTATAAAGCTTTAAGTATAATCTCACTACTTCAAAAGTGCCTATGAAGTCATCGAGGAACAGGAAGATAGTTCCAGTCCCTCAAGCACATTGATGAACGAGCACACCAAGGTACCATCATGCACCTTGGTAAGTATGTAACCTGGGTCACTATCGTACAATCATACAACTGTCATCATGAGCGGATCTGCACAGACTAAATGTCATGTTCAATTTTAGGAGCGGCAGGTGCTAAGGGATTCAGAAGACCTACTGATTCTGTTCAACGTAAAGACATGTATTCACACCAACTGTAATTACTCACCAAGGAACCGTGTGAGCGAAAGATATAAACAGCGTTCTGTTGAGCGCCTACGGAGTATAATGTACCAATTTCCCTGGGTATCTCACGATGAACAGTGCATCACGCATCGGCGCTGCGACTGTATCCTGTCGACAGTCACTGGCATATCGCGCCTTCCATTCTAGCCGCTCGCACACCTCGACTTCTGAGATATTCCCTTGCGCTTCAGCTAGCAACCTTTGTATTAGGACAACGTTTAAATATCGCCAGACTTCCGCCTGATCTCTATAACATTCGACACTCACACCCCGAAGTTTCTTCCGGAAGAAATGGAGGCAAAATCGAACTCCAGCGTTCCCCAAAATGCCTGCGACATGCTATACTCCGACTGGTACGACCCCTCGTGGAACTGCATCCCGCAGCCGCCATACAACCAGGAGCTAATGTACACCATCCTCATCGCCACCGCTGCCTGGTGCCTCGTCCTCGTGCTCGCCGTGCTCGCCTTCCGCGCCGTATCCCGCGGGAGGAGCAGCAGCAGCAGCGTGTACTCGCCGCGGATGCAGCGCATCCTGCTTGGATACATCGCGGTGATGACGCTGTTCAGCACGGGCGCGCTGGTGCAGAACGTGATATACGTGCAGAATCTCTTGTTTTCGAGCTACGATATTGATTCCAAGAGCGCGGAGTTGGGAGCGCTCATCTACACCGCCGTTTCTATCACGCTCCCGTTTGCGGTCTCTGGCGCGGATGGGCTCATGGTAGGCCACCTGTTTCTAATGGGATATACATTCCTGCTTATTATGCACATAGGCGTGGCGCTGTTGGGTCCTTTATCAGGGCGTCCGTCGCCCCCTTCGAGTCTCCGTCTGCTGCATTTTAACATTCCTGATAATATGCTCCCTCGGTACGTGTGTATCGCATCTAAGAGAAGGCGCTCTATAACATATCACTCACCCATGCTACCAGCATCCGCCGCCCTGACACTCATCCTCCCAAATGGCAACTTCGCGCCAGCAACACCCCTACTAGCAGTGACTACCACCGTGAACCTCGTCTTCTCCGCGCTCATCGTCTCGCGCCTGCTCTACCACGAACGGTGCCTGCAGACCCTCCTGGGCGTGCAGGAGAAGGGAACATCGCCAGTCCGGCGCGTGATCGCGATGTGCGTCGAGTCGTGCGCGCTGATCGTCGTGTTCAGCGTGTGCGCGCTGGGCATGGGGTGGTCGCTGAATGACACGGTGTGGAATCTGTCGACGGTGCCGCTGACGCTGCTGCCCCACATCTGCGTACGTGCCTTCGAATAGGATTCCTCTACTGTATGTATTGTATTGAATGAGTGTCCTGGGATGCAGGTGATCTCGCCGTTCTTGATTATCATCCGCATGGCCAATGGGCGTGCGCCGGCGACGACCCAGCTGCCGTCGTCGATGGAATGCGACGATGTGGAAGGGAGAAAGCGGAGGCTGTATTCCCTTCGATTTAGTCGCCCGGCGTCGACCTTGGTCCAAGGAGTGCCACCTTCGTTGTCCGCCAATGCAGCTGACAGGAAGTTGTTGACTGATTAGGAGGGCGTCGAGGGTTGAGGGCTTTGCACGAGATTCTTGAATTTATGTATTCCGCGTTTTACACAGATAAGTGAGTGTGCGCTGTAAACCAGCTAGTTTTACTGTCCCTTTTTTTGGGCAGGTAGCGCGGTCAGGTTGGTGGTTGGAATTCTTTCTAGACATGTTATTTTCTTTATGAAATGACATCATCTGTTGCATTTTTTGGATGAAAGTCTCTCAAATAAATCCATCTCGAGGCAATGGCTGCTGGCAAAAGGCTATAGCATATTATAGATCACGAGCTTTAGAAGCTGTACAAACGTCTAGACAGATGATCCATACCGGCCATCGACGGTATAACGAATCCGGTAAACTTTCCCATGTGCACCTGGCTACAAGAATCCTGTTTTCAGGATATAATTCTGCTTTATATCGGTAAATTCTGTGTCTCTTGCATGAATCGTAAGAGTAGTGGCGAGTTCTGTATGTAGAGCGCACTGTTATGAGGTATACTTATGTGTCTGGTCCTTGATTGAGTGACTGGGCTTCTAGTATTTATAAGTCTTTGCGTCGAATGAGAAACAGAACCTTCGTGTGAACATTACTTGCATTTCTGTTGACTTGCCTCCAAGAAGCGCGAAAGAATGTTCATATTGTGTGCCACGCTGATGTTCATCATGTTCTTTCATTCACATATGATGGTAGACGATGGCAGGCAGAAACCGACACTCCAGCATCGACTGTCATCTGATCATCAGGAATCATTAGCTGATGCTGATTCGTTCGTATAAGTAGATTGATGTCCTAGTCAACATATGGGGGTGATAAAGTATGGCTTGTAGGTTAAGTTAGCCACATTTTGACGAAGATACCCCCTATGTGTTATCTATAACATTCAGAACAGCCTGTGTACATCAACGAGATGTTCATAAGCCCATTCATCGAGTGGATCATGGCTGTGGGGAAACTATTTTACTTTTCTACCACCTTCAATCTCTGCGCTATCCAGCGATTCTAATATCTCTTACTGTAACATGTTATCGGTATTTATTTGATTAGATTAGTTCGACGCTTGACCCTGATCTTCCATGTTTTCCCACGCAGCATGATCGTGACACCAACGACGACGACAGGGTCGCGCCACCTGCTCTCAAACTCGACGACTACCTGCTCTGGCGGATCTTCATCACCATCGCCGACTCGGAGGAGGGAATACACAGACTCTACCCATACCACAGCAGCGCTCTTCACACAGTCCGCCGCGGCTCCCAAGTCTGTCGGCATTGGCACCATGTCCTCCTGGGCTCGCCATCACTATGGGCGTCCGTGGTGAATCTCACGCATTTGCAGCAGAAAACGGACCACTGGAGGGACATAGTGCTGCGGCGCGCAGGGAGAGCGTTGTTGACCGTCACCGGCGCCGTTGATGTGGCTCAATTCCTCTTCTTCGTCTTGGATATGCATTGGACGAGAATACGGAAGCTCGACGTCGTCGTCTACGACTTTCGCTCCCTCGAAGACGAGAGGTGGAAGGCAATCCAGCAGCCAGCGCCCAATCTCGAATCATTCCGCCTCGGATGCGCGCGCGGTACACCCATTGTCCTCCAGGACGCCTCGAGCAACATCCTGTTTGCGGACTATGCCCCGTTGCTACGCGAGTTCTCCGCTACCCGCATCAACTTCCTGACTTCCCCACCATGGTTTTCGCATGTCCGTGTACTCCATATCTCGTCTTGCTTTACCATGCCCCAACTCCTCGGCTCTTTAGTGGACGCACGGTTTCTCGAGTGGCTTGATATTCAGAACGGTTTCACCCCTGTGACAGGCGCCGATCCCGATCGCTTTCGTGAATTACCTACGGTCGTCCTCCCCTGATTATCGAGAATCCAAATTCGTAGCAAGATCACCACCTGCTTAGATTTTCTCGAACAAATTCAGCCGTCTTATGGATGCAGCCTCGCGTTACAAACCAATGATCCTGCGGACGCTCCTACCGTCTGGGGTCCAACGCTCTTGGATTCGCTACGCTGCGTTATATCTCGCTACGCCAAGGCCTACTTCGCCACCCACAGTATCCGCGAGCTTTGCCTAGATGTCGAAAAAGGTCGATTCCAATTCTCTGGGTACGCGGTCAATATTCCCGTCTTCAACTCTCCCGAATGCCATTACTTCAATATCTGGATCAACAGCAAGACGGGTTTTACGCCCGCCATTATTTCATTATTCCTCGGCTGCCTTGCGTCGTGTTCGTTCACCACGGTCACCAGCCTCGTCTTCAAGATGGTCGATATTCTCGGCTTCGAGGTTTCCGATCCCGACTTCCTGAGCTTCATCGCTTCCATCCCAAATGTCGAGGTGTTGCAGTCCGGTGGCAAGCCGCAAGACCATCGCTCTCTTAAATGGCCTGGCTGATGAAGAAATTCCCCACTCATCGTCATCCTCCATCCCAGCGCCGTCGTCCAGGGTCGCGCTTCCCTGCTTGAAAACAGTGAAGATCCAAGAGCTCGACCAGATACCCGACAACTTCGAGGGCATCATCACGGACTTCTTCAAGTGGCGGAAGCACACGGGCGTCTGGATCGCGTCGCTCGAGCTCATGGTTTATGGATATGTGGCGCCCCGCGCGCCGGGTCTGACGTTCCTGGAGGACCTCGTTCCCGGATTGGAAGTGATTTGGAGGTCGTTGGGCCCTATGATGCGGTACATCTGCGGGGATGGTGAGCCGCATGAGCTTGTGTATTCTGCGTCGAATTCGGTGTAGTCGATTATGTGCTTGAGATATCTGTTGCATTGTCAACCATGAATTTTTTTATTGCAATAAACGTCATTGTTATTCTCAAATTTACGTCGCGATCAAACATATTGGTGTGTTTGCCGCCTCTACTCCCCACTGCCTCCATCGCCCTGCCTCACCAGGCCCTTCAGAGATTACCTTTACAATGAATTTGCATTCTTTTGGATGTGAAACCGTGTACGAAAATGGAACGTTACGATCGAGAGGAGCAAAGAGTCTTTTTTTATTTATTTTTTTAAACAAGAGATACAGCCCCGATATATACGATTTACTTACCTTCTTGTTGAGTGAAAGATTCACCAATTCCCTTGCTAATAAAACTCCTAATTTCACGCGCTATCTCCGATTCTGCAAACAATAACATTGGCGTGACTTGCGGTTTATAATTTATGATGCGAGACAAAATGTTCGCTTCATCTCTCTGACTCCCAAGTCAGTTCTCGTCGACGATGGTGATCGATCTGCTTTCCCTACCGCAAGAGCTACATATTCGGATACTCTCCCACCTCGATGCTATATCTCTAACCCATTGCGCGATGGTACGCGCATCCTTCTTTCGCCTCGAAGGAATTAACTGAACCCACAGCACGTCAGACATGCCAATCCATGTACAGAACCCTGCAAACAACCTCCCAGTTGTTGTACATCATCCAACTGCACTTCGCGGGTCTAACGGACGCCGGGACGGACATAGCCCACGCCGAGCTCATAGAGCGCCTTCGACGCCATCGCCAGGCCTGGTCATTCCCAAACGCCACTGGAAAAAGGGAGTACGTTGCGATAGATATGCAGTATCAGTGTCACGCGTGCGAGCTCGTCGGAGGCGTTTTTGCTAACACGGACGGGCACCACTTTGAAGTGGTATCGCTGCCTACTTCCAGCAACGAGGAGAGCTGGACGCCTCGAGCAGCCGAGCCCGGGATGCGGATTCGGGACTTTACGATGGACCCGACACAGGATGTGATTGCGTTCTTGGAGGATGAGAGAGATACAAAGTGAGTACTAGTGTGGTGTACTGTACGCGCTCCATCTAAGTAAACCCCACTGCAGCCCACCGGTGCCGGCGTCGCCTAGGGCACCGCGCATCGTTCGCGTCCACATCCACACGCTATCCACTAATAAATTCCATCCACGCGCACAGCAGAGCTTCTTACAGGTTTCGATCCCTTCGAGGAGCGACCGTTTCAGCAACCGCATCTACACAGCCTGTCTCTATTTCGCGCGCGACACGTTCGTGCTCTATCTCTGTACCTTCGACCAGGAGCGGCCGTATATCCAGATCTGGGATTGGAAGACGGCTGAGGTTATACTTGTGCGCGCCTGTATTCTTGGTCATATATTATTTTTGCTCTGTTGACCGACTTTGTATGTAGGATTGCTCGGTCCCGTTTGATCGAGCGATCTCGGAGAGGAGGTTTGAGTTTGTGCTTCTGGATTCCACGTATTGCTTTATCACGGATCCATTGGGCGCTGGCTCTATTCGGCTGTACGCAATCGTGCGCTCGCCCGCCGAGGCCGCCGCGCGTGCGCCGGTGCATCTGGCGACGCTCCATCTCCCGCCCACCGCCGACGACTCCGTCCAAGTGCGCAAAATCTCCAGTGGCGCCAGCCCCCTGACGGCGCATCCGCGCCCGGATGCGCCGTTCGTGCTGAACGGCGATGACCGCTTGCACGTGTTCACGCTGCAGTACGGCTATCCGGGCGGGGCGTCCAGGGTTCTGAACCTGTTCGTGCACCAGCGCGTATTCACGCGGTATTGCACGCCGCGCGCGGGGGACGGCGGTGGGCCTCGAGAGGTCCCCTGGGAGGCGTGGGGGCCCGTGCATACAAGGCTCGTGTATCCGGCGAAGATACTGCGGCATCTGTTGATGTGCGTCGGCACATCGTTTTGGGGATGATATTGTTTGATACTAATTTGCTGCTACCTGTAGGTATGTCGACGGTCAGCGTGCGGTGTGGATGCGGCCGTCGGTGGACGCTGTGGAACGCCGCCCACCAAGGCCTCCGAATACCATAGAAATTCTTGATTTCTCCCTTGCAGCGGTGTCATTTGCAAAGGGCGTCTCTCCTATCCCCCCTTTGTTGGAGAATGGAAAGCGCAGCAGGCTGGTGGGCCCGAGCATGTTGGTCGCTGGCCGAATGGGTATCGGATTTTTCAAGGATGATGTAGGGACGCATTTGCCGTGTGTGTCCATGGAGTGGGAGTTGCAGCGGGAGTATGCGCTGTATATGATTTATGAAGATGGGATTATTGGGGTTGATGTAAGTTCGCTGTTCTCTCGCTTCCGATGTGTTGGCGTGGTGGTGAGTATGACCGTGGTGGTCGTCGAGTTAGAATGGGTTGGACGATCTGCGGCGTGCCTATGCTTTTCTTTTTCTTTTGAGCGCTGGTTTCTTTACTTGGACTTCAACACTGATGAATCTTTCTTGTAGAGGAAAGGAGACGACACTCGGATTTTACATGTGTACTCTGTCTGAATTGGGAAAATGTAGTTGACGACAAACTTTCGAAATAGAGATGGCGGCTTCTACCAGACAGACTGACACGGTATCAGGCCTCCGTGCATTTGATGTGACAGATTCAAAAAGGCGGCGGAATTCTACACCACTTGGTGAATTAGCCAGCAACATAATAAAATATCATATCTGATAGTATGATTTCAGTACGAGGATATCGTTTCTCCCGGGGTCGAATCAAGTTTTTGAATAAGGCAAATACGCATTGCCGACTGGACGATAACATATTTCCTCAAATGGACTTGGCTCGATATCTGATAATAATCGAGAAATCTCGATTGAATTTAGATGGGGTATACATGTAAAATATGAGTATTGTCTTCTTTTGTCTAAAATAATGATAATAGGTGCGTCAGTAGAGGGCATTGACATTCAAGGAAAGAGATCAGCGCTCAAAGAAATTGGGTAGACACGTCGCAGGTGGTACAGCAGAGGAAGAAAGTGGTACACGTACATCAACGCCGATAATCCCATCTTCGTAAATCATATACAGCGCGTACGCTTTCTGCAAATTCCACTCCGTACATACGTACGGCAACCGGGTCTCCACATCGTGCTTGAAGAGCCGCTGTGCAGCGTGTATCGTACTCGGGCCGACTAGTGTACTGCGCTTGCCCTTCTTCAACGAGGGAGACGTGGGAGAGACGGCGTCTGCGGATGATACGGCTGCGAGGGAGAAGTCGAGGACTTGGATGGTGTTTGGCGGCCTCTCGGGGTGCGTGTCGATGGTGTCTGGTGGAGGCTGGATCCAGACGGCGCGTTGACCGTGGATATACCTGCATATATCGGCAAAGAATTAAACTTCACGATTCATCATCGCCAAAAGAAGGTAACATCTGACCTCAATCGATGCCGCTGTATCCTCGCGGGCCAAATGAGCCTCGTGTGCGTAGGCCCCCATTCCTCCCAGGGGATCTCCAGAGGCACAGCGCCGTCCGCCGCTCCTTGTCTACAATACGTCATAAACACGCGCTGGTGCACGAACAGGTTCAACACCACGGAACCCCCCGCCTGGTCTGCGTACAAGAGCATGATTACGTGCAGCCTGTCGTCGGGATGCAGCATGAACCGGGCGCCCGGGAGGGGGTTCGCGGCGAGGGGGCCGGCGTCGGAGGAGATCCGCCGCAGTTCGATGGAGGCGTCGGCTGTGGGCGGGAGATGGAGCGTCGCGAGATGCACGGGTGCATGCGTGGCTGAATTGGAGGGAGATCGGAGGAGGTTGTACAGACGGATTGAGCCGGAGTCTACTTCGTTAGTGATAAAGCAGGAGGTGGAGTCGAGGAGACCGAATTCGTACATCCGTGCGGAGAGCAGAGGATCGAAGGGGAGCGTGCAATCCTACATACAGAATCGGTTAATAGATTGACGATGATATGATAATACAGAATAGGGCGCACCACTATGACATCGGATGTCGTCCAATCCCAGATCTGAATGTACGGCCGCACCTCGTCGAACGTACAGAAATAGAGCGCTAATTTGTGGTGCGCGAAATGCATGATGACGGTATGGGTGAAGTCGCCTAAGCGATCGCTAAGCGGGAGCGAGATCCGCAAGAGACTCTGCGGTGCGCTTGGATGGGGGGCATTGGTGGATAGGGTGCGGATGTGGACGAGGAGGATGCGAGGTGCCGTCGGTGGGGTAGGGCTGCGGGCAGGGGTGGTGAGATCGAGTGCGCGTGAGTGATGCGGTGCGCTAGGGCTTACTTGGTGTCCCCATCGTCCTCTAGGTATGCGATGACATCCTGTGTCAAATCCATTGCGAAGTCCCGAATGTGCATTCCAGGCTCGACGACGCGAGGTGTAAGGCTCGCGTTGTTGTTGGACGTGGGTAGCGATACGATTTCCAGGTGATGTCTGTCCGTTTCGGCACAGGCGCCACCGACGAGCTCGTACGCGCGAGACTGGTACTTCATATCTATAGCCACGTATTCTCTACTTTCAGTCGTGTCTGGAGATAGCCAGGCGTCGCGATAACGGTGAAGGTGCTCGATGAGTTTGGAGTGGGCCGTGGATGTGCTGGCATCCTTCAGACCTGCGAGATGCAGTTGGACGATGTACAATAACTGGGAGGTTGTTTGTAGGGTTTTGTACATGGATTTGCAAGTCTGACATGCTCTGAATTCAGTCAATTCCTTCGAGGTGAAGGAAACATGTGCCTACCATCGCGCCATGGGTGAGAGAAATGGCATCAAGGTGGGAGAGGATTTGAATCTGGAGCTCTTGTGGTATGGAAAGTAGATCGTTCACCATCGTGGAGAAGATCTGAGTTGGAGTTGGATGGAGGTTGGAGAGATGAAGAGAACATGGCGTCGTACTAGGTGCGAGTCGCGACAGGGCCCGGGAAGTCCGCTCCGGTACTGCCTTCGGATCGCAAGTTGCCGTGCGTTTTGGGTGCCTATCTTCTCAAGTTCGGTCAATGGCAGTTCTAGGCGATGATCCAGCCAAACGACTTCCCTGACTTGGATGGGAAAATGGAAGGGATATGGAAATGGAATCATCCAAAATCTGGAGATGCAGGTGACCAAGAGACGCAGCGACCGCGAAAGTGAGAGTGTGAGAGTGTGAAAGGCAAGAGAAAATGAACCCAATTCAAAGCCCGCCCGATGGCCTGATTGGCTGTCGTTGTCGACATCACGATGCTCAGCGCCCAGCGTTCAGCGTTCAGCGTTCAGCACTCAGCCTTTCATCCGCCCCATCTCTTGAATCCTCACAGTCAGAAGCTAGCGCGGAAAATACAACGTCACCATGGTTCATCGGTGCGTTAGCGTATTATCCTATTCAAATAAAGGGCTTTGGGCAATGAGAGGCACCACGCTATCCAAATTCCAGAACATTATTAAAATTGGCGTAAGCTGTACAACCTTCAACGTATACATCTAATCGACTACCATGTCGAAGTCTCGTCCTCGTTCGACCCAAATCAAATAATTGTGCATCGCGCGTATGGCTTTCCGCGTCCCCTTGGGCATGAAGACAATATCTTTCGCATTTCTGAGAATAAAATTCACCAACTCGGGTGATTTCGACGATCGTACGAGGAGATCGGGCAGGTATGCCAATCCCGCGTTACAGATGTTTTGCGCCATGTTCCGACGCTCCTCAGGAAGAAGCTGAGAGGCCAGCGCTCGGTCGTCCTCGCTGTCAGGAATGGATAATGCGACCCCGTAGCGATGCTTCACCTCTCTCCGCTTTCGCGGGAGCTGATACTGTACTGGGCCGGAGATAACGAGAAGGTCGACCAGGCACTCTACCACGGAGCGAATAACGTACGTTAGGGGGTCGCTGGTATCGGATAATATAGGGAGGATAGTCGCAGAGAAATTCCAAAACCCTCAGCGCGGTTTGAGCCCATGGTTTTTGTGATCTCTAACTCTGGCGATCTTCTGGGACCAGCAAAGAAATAAAAATAGTGGTCGGCCAATAGATCTCGTCCATCAATCGTTGCGAGGCGCAATGTATCGTCGTCAAACTTTACGGACTCGGCCGTCAGAGAAAGTAATATCCGCAGGCAATTTTCGCGGGCAATAGGCGGCTTCACGAATTCTTCGTCCAACGTCATAAGAACATCAGCGATATCAGCCCCACATCCTGAAAATACTTTGGGACCTTAGGTTTGATGATAAATTCGAACGAAGCGAGTTGGGAAGCATAAAGAAAAGCATAAGTTGTCAAGGGCTTGTATCCGAAAAATAAGGTCGTCGGTAAATGAGTTGCATGAAGTAAAGAGGTCTAAAAAATATCTGCGTACCGATAGAAAACCTAGAAAAAGCAAAACAAAAGACAATCGGCCTCTATTCTCAACACCGCGAGGGCCGAATCCAGGAGACCAAGACGCCCAGAACCGCGGTAATAAAAATTCATGAAGTGCACTCTCGACTGCCTGTGACACAGGTATGCGCCGCAGTGTTTCTGTAAATGACGACACCAGCCAAGAGAGGTCCCGCCCTAACAGCTGATGGCCAGTGGCCGAAGACGGGTTCATCATTTCCTGAGGCATCTCGAAACGGTCTTCTCATGATAAGTCAATAGCCTGATATGAAATGGTCCCGAGCGCGTAGCGTCGCCAAGAAAGTCACCAAAGGAGACATGGTATAACTCGATGCGCTTTCGTTTTTGGGAGGGATGGACATCAGGGTCAACGACGCTTTCCAGACTGATAAGTGAAGCCAGCGGTGCGAGGATAGCTTCCATGTCGCCCGGCTCTAGATCCAGGAGAATTTCGATATGATCCACAATATCAACGATTCCGCTATATACGAGTCCGAGGATGTCAAGAACGGCCGCGGGATCATGGCACGACCCCAAGATATGCATGTATAAATCATCGAGATGGGTCAAGGGAAAATCACATCGCATGGGACGTAGACCCATGACGACTTCCAGGCGACGAGGTGGATAATCAACGGGGGCCGCGACGTACATGGCCACCATAGACGCATAGATGAACAGCCCCGATGACTTCTGGATGATCTTGTCGATATCTGATAACAAAGGCCAGGCCATCGGGATGAGATGTCGACGAGGGTGCGTGGTCTTGATCACCCGGAAAGAGTTAAGGAGGTATAGCCGAATTGGTTCGTTTGCCTCGGATCGGTTGTGCAAAACGAGTGAGCGCCATATCCCTGCAAGTGGAGACGTATTGAAAGCGAGCATGACGCGCTGTTCCGGTGTACTGGAAATCAAGAAAACGAGGGGCAGTTTCTCGCCGCGAAGCACGTTTGCGAGCGCGTGAAGGATCTCATACGGATCATGCGGATCATTGCATGCCTCCAATCCATCGATGAGGATAATGAGCCGTGTACAGTTGTTGGGATCGTCGAAAAAACCGGAAGCAGTGAGATCCTTGAGAGGTTCGACGATCAGGGATCGAAGCTGAGTGGCAAACGGTTGCTCGAAAATGAGTGGATCATGCTCGATAATACGCTCGAGAGCTGGCTTGATTTCAGGGATGGTGGCGGCCAGCTGATAGGCGATGGTTGCAGTCAGCGGCTTGTAAGTGTTCCTCGTTGAGTCGGTTCGATCAAAGAAGAAGCTCGCATGGAGTATCTGGCGCTCTAAACATTGCTGGGTGATCGTCTGGAGGAGGGCAGTTTTTCCTGACTCGGGCGGGCCATAGAGCCAGAGAATGAGCGCTTGGGGATCACTGGGTCCAAAGAGCCATCCCATCAGGTAGTCCATAACGGCGACATGCGTATTCTCGCGACAGTGGCCTTCATTATGGAGGGTGCTGGCGTTGTGCAAGGCATTTGGTGCGGATGCCTTCTGGAGCTTCTCAAACGCTACAACGGGAATAACGGGGCATAGACTCAGTGTGTGTCCGATGAGGTTGCTGCTTTTATCGTACCTGGGTTCCTTACAGTGGCAGCGGAATTTCCCCCCGGTATTGCAACAAAATTGCTCCCCGTTACTTCGATATTGCGACTATGAGCGGACATGTTGGGTCTTATCGTCTCGTAATTGTGGATGTCGTTGCGATCAGAAATCGGAGCAAGATTTCATCTTCAGAGATGTCAACTGATGTCAATCGATGTGTTAGATTTCCAAGCACGTGGGTATTTCAACATATCCGAGTCCTCATGCATTCGCAGGATATCTTATATATACAGCCGTGCTCTTTCTTCCAAGTTCCAAGCCCTGCTGCGTGTCGGACCGCTCATTGATCCTTGTACCTCTTTGCGTCGTTCAATAATTTTATCTCTTGCGCGCTTGAAGTTCCGAACACCTACTCACCTTGTTTGAATTTACATGGTCTTGGTTGACTAGGCTGAGTGGTCTCAGGGATGCGGCTTGTCGGTACCTAGTGCATGGCCATAGTTCTTCACATAATTTATTTTTGTTGTCCAGCTCTGAGTCGCGCTCCCTGCCAATAACTCCACGGAGGCCTTCGTCAACTATTCGCCGCCGCCCAACCCACATACGTTTCATACTGTATGTCTTCTTATTCTTCCCTGGGTAATGCAGAGATATTTGATTCTAATTTCATGCTACAAATTCACGTCAAGCATCCTCTAGGGTCAAACCTCGCCCCCCAAAACAGCCTCGCATCCGCAGCCACCGACCCCACGACATCTCCGCAATCTCCAACGCCACCCGCGGCGCATCGCCCGCCCACGCGCTCGCCCACGCCGCACCGCCTGCGCGTTCCCGCCCCACCACCCCCTTGGCACATATCCGCATCACGCGCAGCGGACACCCGCGCTCCGGATATCCAGCCACGTGGCGAAGATAGCGCGCACGAAGGACACGAGCGCTTGCGTCGTGCGTGGCGGCTCCCATCAGGATACCGTTCGGGAAGTTGAATTGGAGGTGCGCGAGGTGCGGGGTGTGCGTCCACATCGGGCTGGTGGTGGCGTGGAGGAGCGCGGGACGCGGCGCAGGGGCGGGCGGTATGGCGGCGGGGCATCAGTATTATCTGGCAATATGTTGGTATACCGCTCTTCCAGCGCGAGGGCGGTGATCCCCGGCGCGGAGGCGAGAGCGGTGCTTAGTTCCGACAGTGCACTGGGGGCCGCCCATGCTTTCTGGCCCCGGGTCGACAGCGCGAGCGTGCGAAGGGCGGGCAGGTGCAGCTCCATAAACAGAAAGCTGAGCGGGAACACGGCCCTGGCGGTGACGGTACAGTGCACGACGAGAGACAGCGTGCGCAAGTCTGGCAGAATGCACTCCGGGGCGGCGGGGCGCCTGCGGTGACACCGAACGGCGTGCTGCCGGTGATAAATCGAAGTACCCCCCAGCGCAGGCGCGGGAGCGCGCGTATCAGCATCTGCCAAACGGGGAGAGCGAGCGTACAGCGCAAGGCCATATGCATGAGCGCGGTCCACAGCGCGGGGGGTGCGAAGTACCGTGCTCCAAACGTGACCTCGCTGAGGGAAAACCGACGCAAGGCAGGGAGTGCGTGGGGCGGGAGGAGCGCCAGCAGGTCTTCCGCGAGCGCTGTGTGGAGATTCGGGAAGCGGAATAGAACGCCGTTTTCCTGCCGTGAGAGCAGCCAATGCCAGAAGAAGATGTCGAGTTTGAGGTATTAGGCAGAGGTGATGTAATCAAGAAGGAATTCCCAGTTGCTTTCCCTGGTGTTTGGGATACGAGGTGGGCCATGAGGGCGCTGAAACTGAGCGACAGGGGGCTCCGACCGCGATTCGTCCTCCACCAGGAGATGACTTGATATCGCTTTCTTGAAACTCCGCGGCCCAGGATGCGGTTTCCAAGTTAGCATGCACTTCTACGCCAGTGAACTCGTACGGTGCGCCCAGAGGGGAGCCGATACAAGTGCGAGCCTGCACCAGGATGAACATATGTGACAGAGGAGGATCGGTGCGGCTTGGCGCTGGGCTGCCGCTTGCGCAGGGGGTATTTCGGGAGGCAGTGGGTGAGGATTTCGAGCAGGACGCCGTATGAGAGTTGGGTCATTGGGCTCATTGGGGAAGGCGCGGTGGGCGAGGGCATGAGCGGTAGATCCACAGGTGATGTGGATATGGCAGAGAGTGCTGAGATGTCCATGCTAGGCTTGAGCTTGGGCGCTCAATTCAGATTATGGTGACAACGTCGAATCGATGGAAGACCTGTTGAGGTTGGGGTCGGGAAAGACGGCTGGCTGGTTGGACGTTTGCGGCTAGCACCTGGCGAACACCGGAGCGGATGGTATAAGTCTTGACGTTGTACATTCAGCGATGAATGTTGAATGGACTTCGGACCTTTGACATTGGGTAAGTAAAAACCTCATCATCGACATCTTCAAGTTTTCTGTTGCGCGTCAGAATTCTGAATTGCACGGAAGTGAGTCAACTTTGACGTACCAGATGGATCTCCCGATACTCAGGTCTTCCCTTCGCTTTCCACTGCCCCCCAACTTCCAACCAATATCCAACGCCGTGCTATGCCGGCTGCACAATGTGGATGTCTGAACTGCTTGTCTGGTGTCGACTGCGCGTTGTAACGACGGCCGCTGTCAGGTTGTGGTGTAGATTCTAGCTCACATCCCTCGTTCGAGGGGAAGAGCATGCAGGGAGTGTTGGTGGATGGAGGATTGTTGTTCGAGTACGAGCCTACAGTACTGTATGAGAGTTGACACGGACGCGTCAACAACAATGATAGACGCGTCGGCAAATTCCGAAATGCGCCGAGACGTGCCAAGACAGCATTTACAGAGGTAAACCGTAAAATATCAGTGTGATGTTGGGATGAATGAGATGCTTTTTAGCCGTCAACAGCCCCTTGACATGTGCGGTATTTCTGCGGGTTGAAGATGTTCAAGCCTGACAGCCGCGCGTTGCTGAACCAGGCAAAGAACCAGGCGCGATGAACTGTACCGTGCAAGTACCGTGGTCGAACTTTAGAGGGATGAACGACAGGTTGAGGGTTCGTTTGCTAAAGATACTTGGAAGCATTTGCGTTTATAGGGTGGCGCCCGCACAACTAGCACACTACCCTTGCACTCCCACGCACTCCCGCGCAAACCGCGCGCACGCCCGCACACACCATGCACACAGTGCCCCATCCTCACACACAACTCGCACACACCACGCACACACGCACCGAGAAATCTTGTACCGTTCATTCCGTTACCTATGTTTTTATGAAACTCTTCATGGGCCCTGTTTTGCCTCCGATACATTCACTATATAGTGTTATTTTTTCTACACGTAATTGTATCCTGCGTGTATGATAGATGAAGGAGCCATCCTGAATCAGGATGCTTGAAAGAACCATAATTTTATTCGTGCAATATAATCGAATTCAAAATAAGGACAACCCTATTCTAGTCGAATTGACGCTTTGATATCGCGAGCAACTCCCCGATGATTGTTCCCGGATCCATTCTTATTCCGTTGTGTAAATACTTATTGCTGATGAACTGCTTCACATTGGCAACTGCGGCAGCCGTTGCCTGCGCTCTTCCGAATTCCACATACCTAAATTGCATCGTTTGTCAGATGATATGCGCAATTCAGAAGGCTCAATTCGCTACTTGCATATCGTCGACGTAACTGATAGAAATCATTAGTTCGAATAATTAGAAAAGCTGAATATTTTGTGAAAGCTTACGTCGCGGCACTGACTTCGACCTTGTTGTGTGAAAGTTGGTCCAAGTCGTAGAGTTTGGGCCAAGCATCGTATTGGGCGATCATGTTAGCCACACCTTTGAGCGGTCTGAGGTTGGCATAGTCGTCAAGCATGTCAGGGAAAACCTGGAGTGAAGGATCAAAACGGTTTCATAAATGTTGACTTTGAAAGAACCCACAAGTTCTCCAACGAAGTATACTGGCTTCGAGTCGTCCTCGTCTTTCATCAACGTCCATTGGTGCTCTTTGTAGTTCTGTAGCACCCGATTTCCGGCCCAATTGGACGATCGCCTGCTTATCAGTTAGAATCGTCGAATGTTCGACATACAGGAAGTAAATTTACCCTTGGCAATAAATTACTTCATGGAGGATGGCGAAAAATGGGTTAGTATCAAGCCTTTGAGAAGACTCTACATTTTTGAGGAATCCATATGAGAGCTTTCCAAATAGCTCCAAGTCGTTGGTAGCACGAAAGACAAGTTCTGCAAAGGAATTAGTACAGAGAAAAATATAACATATATACCGGACGGAATTAATTACGATGTACTCTGTCAATTCCACCTATAAATGTGCGAGGGTAAAATGAGAACTAGCTGATAGGAAATTAACGATGCACTTACCATGCATACCGAAATTTAAACCGAGATGTAGGAATCTATTGGCGCTCAGATTTCCTCCGTTTGGTAATACGACTTTGTTAACGTCAAGATGGCGCAGAATTTCGCGAACCTTGTTATAGATATGTATGTATAGGATTATACGGTTGAAATGAGAGGGGTACATACTCTTTTGACGTCGTTTGGGTATTTCTCATAATAGAGCGCATTGCGCTCGTATACCTTTGCTGGAGAAAAATTAAGTACCCAGTATTTCCACTTCTCGTGAGATCGCAAACCTTCAAGCGAATGGTAGACAGGATCAGGGTGGTCAACTAAAGGTGCAAGACCTGCTGTCATAAATACTTCTTTCAACCCATCAGGATAAAAGGAGAGGTAAGTCAATGCGACAAATCCTCCAAAGCTTTGGCCAAGGATCGTCCATTTCCGCTTCTCCTCGTCTTCTTGATCTCCAAGAAGTTCTTCTCTGATCCTCTCGCAATCGCGAACTATGAGAACGGTCAGATCTGACATCTAAGATAGCACGAAACGGTAAGTACCTATATTATCGGCGCGAAAGTTGATCAAATAGTCGAATATTTCTTTGTCTGACTTGCCGTCAACGAGGTCAGCAGTGAATGGAGTGCTGAGGCCTGTTCCACGTGGATCCAACCAAAGCGTCTGCCAAGTATCTGAGATCACTAGTACTGTTGATCATAGAACGTACATCCCTACCTGGTATCCATGACTGTGGAGCTGAGATTTACGATTAGACTCATACACATCCTTCAAAATTAAATTTCCTACAACGGCCGCGATATTGAGATGACTTTGCAACTCAACCTCTACTCCAGGACCACCTTCCATTCGACTGCAATCAGATGTTATAGTCATAGAGACAACCGCATGAGTTATACCTTGGAGAAAAAGGACTATATGGCAATAACTAAGGTCATTCTATCGCTGAAAGCATCGTTGCGAAGACTTACTATATGGCAGCTTGGATTGTTCCACCTCCGTCTTGGCTTTATCAAGAGGTATCAAATTGCGCACAAATACCCGAATTGTGGGTCCTAGCGGCTCCTTATAGTCAAGTGGGAGATTGAAGAATCTTTCGACTACTCTCACAGATCCTAATACAATTATGCAGTTAGGCCAATACGGAAAGCAAATGGCAAATGATTGACCTTTGAGGATATAGCTTTCCGATTGTATCATTTTTTTTGGACGGTGTGATGAAAAGGTTGGGAGTGACGCTGGAATGGATGCCCCATGGGACTTGCGGGTTATATTGACTCTTGCGGATGAGTACAGAAAAGGAATTCACGAAAAGAACTCCATCATAATGCACACCAGTCAGCGCTGATGTCCTCGCATGGATGCTGTAATGGAATGAATAGACCGATTCGCCGGAAATCGTATATTTAAACCTAAATGCCCACAACTTTTCTACCTCGCATTTGGCGATGCATCCGCACATCGTAGATCTCCTCCATTTCGAGTTCGTGGTTCTTCAAGACGGTGCAGTGGGCGCAATTCATCACACTCTCACAAAACACGTTTCGGATGTATAGTGATAGTGATATATAATGTAATGCAATTCGCATGGTCAGTGACTGGTGACTTCTCAAATCTTTCATTCCAAGATAGAGTTATATGTACACAGAACGCCAACAGCTCGGAATTGAACAAGGCATATTGATTAAAGTATATATACGAATGAATCTGACCATGCTCGACATTACTAGTTGAACCATGGCTGCTCACACAAGCAATCTTCCTACCGTCGAAGGCGAGATCGATTTTCCTATTCCATCGCTCGGAAAGACCTGCAAAACTTGGTACAAGATCATCGGTGACCTCAAACCAGGCGTACGTCCGCTGGTTGCCCTCCATGGTGGTCCAGGCGTCGGCTCCGAATACCTCGAAATCCTGTCCGATATCACCAAGAAACACGCCAACCCTGTCGTCGTCTACGACCAGATCGGCACCGGGCTGTCGACGCACCTCCCAGAGACGATGGGCGATACGTCCTTCTGGACCGACCAGCATTTTCTGGACGAGCTCGACAATGTGCTGGTCAAGCTGGGGATTCAGGACGACTACGACCTCTTCGGCCACTCATGGGGCGGTATGCTCGGCGCGCGACACGCTGCGAGGCAGCCGGCCGGGCTGAAGCACCTCGTCTTGATGTCTACGCCAGCGGACATGCAACTCTGGATCGCGTCCCAGAACTATCTCAGGACGAAGCTGCCAAAGGACATCCAAGATGTTCTGGACAAACACGAGAAGGACGGCACCACTGACAGTGCGGAGTACAAACAGGCGGTCGGGTATTTCTACTCGCGGTACCTTTGCACGTTGGACCCCATGCCTCCTGCCATTCTTGCCTGCTTCGCGTGGATCGAGAAGGACCCGACGGTGTATCTGACCATGTGAGTTCTGCAAAATTGCATCATTCTGCTGTTCAGCAATATGTCTCAACGTTATCGTTCAAAGGAATGGCCCCTCAGAGTTTCATATTACCGGCCCACTCAAGGATTGGACTATAATCGCCGACGCACACAAGATCATTGTCCCGACTCTTGTGACGAATGGCAAGATGGATGAGGCCACCGACAGCGTCGTTCGACCTTTCTTCAAGGAAATCCCGAAAGTCAAATGGGTTACCTTCTCTGTTTGTCTTCAGTTTTTTTTTTGTTCGTAGAGGAAACACTTATATTTCTGACAGGAATCTAGCCACATGGCTCATTTCGAGGAAAGGGAGAGGTTCATGGAAGTTGTAGGCGACTTCTTGACGCAGTAGATAGCTAAACATTTCGCATTCTTGTATGAATATTCTTCGAATGGATGTGTACCTATTCTACATATCGCTGCAAGACGAGAATGCTTGGAATATTTACGCAGACGGGTCAACCTTCCGATAACAATGACGATGATGTCCAAGCTCCATTTCACCGAGAAGAGACGGAGGAATGGCATGTCTTTCTTGAAACCACCCCTACGTGGTATCGAGAATCAGAAGCTATAGCAGCCTTATGACGAGTGAGCAAACAAACGTAAGAAGTAATGATGAATGTCCGCTCAGGCAATGACGCACCTTTGAGTTCCCCATGTATACTTCTCGAGGATCAGAAGCTATAGCAGCATGATGACGAGTGAGCAAACAAACGTAAGATGTAATGATGAATGACCGCCCAGGCAATGACGCACCTTTGAGTTCCCCAAGCATGCTTCATGTCGCCTCTGCTGGACCTGGGCTTTCTTCATGGGCATGCGTTTACCCCACGTGCGAGGAGAGCAGTCCCGAACCCGAACTCTGCCCCGCAAGTAATATACAGTACAGCCGAGTAGTCAGCTGAGCTCGTCGTACAGCACGCTATTGGCCCGCATGAGCCCAACGATACCCGTACGGGCTAAGTTCGCGCGATCTAATGGATAGTCGGTAAGTAGTAGCTAGTTACCCCGCAGTTGAAAGTACGGGCGTTATACGCCAAGCCAGTATGTCTTGAGATAGTTGAAAAGCGATAATGTACTCGGAATGAGAGAAGAATGCGCAGACTGAGAGAAAACCCCGAAGAGACTTGGGCAGCACGAATCAAGGCGAGGGGCGCGCACCATTGAAACGGGCCCATAACGCCGGCCAAGCATGCCATGGTTCCATTCGGATGTACGAGGCGTCGTCCTTGGGCTCAAGCTCGAGGAGATGAGTATGGGCGATCGAACCAGGCTCGGGAACATTCACAACGATGCTGGTGGATGATTCGTTCTCAACAAGGATGCAAAAGAGATCGAAGAAACCGCACTTTGGAACGACTCGTGCGCGCCGCCGGGGCCCAGGAAGCTGTAGCGGCGTTCGATTGTTGAGTAAATTTGACGGCAGGAATCGTAGAGTAAGGGCGACGCACCTGAGGTTCGTTGTGAAGTAGAATCACCTACAGCGATAGTGGCGCACAAGCCCCTTGCACATCAAGGTAACCGCCAGCGAATACTTGGTAGTATGATTACACATCACAGAGACTAATCGCTACATAATCTGTGTCAGCGGTTCCGAATTAACAAGAATATACAAGGACGAACGTATGTCTGTGTCTTATGCGTGATGCTGGGGAACGTTCAAAGGAGCTAGCGATCGACGAAAGTGTATAACGCTTGTGTGCGCCAATCTGAAAATCCAAAGAGCAATTGGGGGTCTAGTGATACATAATAAATATTAGCAATGACGAAGACTTGATGACTGGGGAATAAACTCACTTTGACTCTCATATGCCTATCACAAATCATCCCGAACGCCAGTGTACTAAAGGCAGCTTCGGTAAGCTTATAGATACGATATGTTAGCAAAGGAAGGACGTGATGGTAGTCTGTAGAATACTCACTGTGATGTTTTCGATTCAAAGAAGCAAACGACGCAGACAGCAGGTTGTATGGCTCCGGCCAGAAAGGTTCCTTTCCTGTTCTCATCTGCTACTGCTCAGTCCAACGGTACCACGCGGCAGTCGTGAAAGTATCGAGCGACGAGGACCATAGTTTCAAGGCGGATATCAGTCCACTATTCAGGCGTACAAGCGTTACGCGAGCATTTGAGTAGTGGTAGCGTCGACGAGAAGGCGAGGGAAGGACGTCTAGATCGACATCACTTCATCGAGTATCTATAGGTCGATTGTATGATTAGTAGGCGAGACAAGCACCCACAGAGCAAGACTCACATGCGTAAATATACTGCTACTATGTGCCTCACCCAGCAGATTCTGCGATCGCTGCCAACGGCTAGCTGGGCCCAATAGCGCTGACGCGCAGAACCCTGATCCACCAATATCTACGATGTCAGACGAAAGTGCATGGTAAGTATACGCGAGAACAGCGTGTATCAAGATTCGAAAGAGGCCATAGGTATACATACCAGGCGTGAACTGGGTTGAGAATTGGTTGAGAAGGACAGGCGTGTCAGACTGTTATTAGACTGGAGGACGTCGTGAGCGTCAAAGTGACAGTGTGAGAAAATAATCAACGACACAATTCAAGAACAGTTCCTGCTCGTTCGTGCCGCTTCCACCGCTACTTATCCAACTGTCTTTCCTCTCGAGCGCTTTGACCCTAGCCATTCATCATCGAACTCAAAGCTTGAAGGATCGAATGACTCGCGAGTGAAGAGGACCGGCGTAGCCCGGCCCCTGTTTGGTGCCGTACACCAGCGACAGAGACAATCGAACGCATGTCGCACGAGCACGAGAGAGGAACAAGAAGAAGAAAGGGTTGGGTCACAACCATTCTTTTTCGCTATTTCGTAAGTAACGGCTCCATCATCTTCAAACTGCGCGCTGCTTACCCAGTTTCCTAGTAGTACATAGCATGCAAAACAGGCGCACAAGAGAGCCAGCGGATAGCTCATTCGTACTACGAAGCTTCAGCACATTCGCAGTACGGTGCGGTGCGGACTTTCCTGTGAGTTGGCGGGCTTGCTTGAGCATTCTATCAGTACCATTCACCTCGTAGATGACGTTGGATGAACCGTCGATGGAACGAGTCGGCCCGATGGATAGCCATTGGCATCTAGGTCAAACAAATGGGCTCGTTGTGTGCGGGCGCTAGATCTTGCCATACTAGAGATGCTGCCTCCCAGAGAGTACCCCTCATCTCTGCCGACCGCATCTCCGAGTCTATGTGCACTTTCTACTTAGTACTCCGTCCTCCGTCTTTGCTCGACCATCTCCCTCACAATTGACGTCGTGACCATAAGTACCTTCTACAGCCGCGGCCGCCGGATCGAATGGGTGTACTCACTCAGCTCGCGCAGTACTCGACTTTCCGTGTCAAGATTACATTCGGCGTACCATCTGTGGCGCACTGCCCCTCTGACAACTGAGGTGAGCGACTTACATTATTTGGTGGCGCTGTATTGATTTTTCTCAATAAAGTTTGTTTTTCTCATAACGTTCGAGACTGACTCTTGATCGTCATAGTCTAGATATACTGTGCTACTTTTCAACACTGCGTTTCTTATCTTGGTGGCACTCGAGTCCTGTTATTGATGGCTTCGTCGACATCGTCGTCGAATGGGTTGCTGAACCGACAGTTCGAGCGTTGTAGCCCTCGATAGAAAATATCATGAGGTGTAGCTTGTACTGCTGACAAGCCATCTAAACAGGTCTGTATGACGAGGCCACTGTCAGGCGTTGCAGAAAGCATGACTATGTTCTAGCAGACGGTGACAAGGTTTGCTCCTCAATATTCGGGATCAATGCTTACCCCGCCTCTACAAGCTTGTATCTTCTACCAGCAGTACTCTTCAAATACGACGTGGCTGCTGCTACCGACGATCGTCAACAACCATTCAGCCCATCTATCTCGCCCACAGTCCGGTTGTTATTAGAACATAGCAAGCCATGACCGTTTTGTGCATGGGCTAAACTGTCGGCGTTGAATCAGCTTACAGCGCAGGCACAAAGGCGAGTCCATGGCGTCGCCTATTACTTATCTTGTAGCGACTTAAAGTGTAAAAGCGGTTGTATTCGCTACTAAAATATCTATATGAACCATAATCGTCCTAACTATTCGCGCATATCCACGCCTGCACCAGGTTTTTCCACCGCAACGCTCGTACTCATCCCAAACTCCCCGGACACAGTCTTCCTTTCAACAAAACGGCGCAGCGGGTCATCGAGAGCCCACATCCTGCGTACGGCGGCGGCGATGACTGGCACAACGGCGACTCGTCTACTCGATGGCCATAGCCGCAAATCTAATGCAAAGCTGAGTCATGGGTCCCTCTTCATCCGATCGATCCAGGTACTCGTGCATTGCGCGTATGGCCTTCCTTGTCTTCTTCGGCAAAAATGCGATATTCGACCCGTGTCTTCGTATAAAGGTCGCCAATTCCGGGGAGGATGACGACCGTTCAAGGATATCAGGCAGAAGTAACAGTCCGAAGGCACAAGCGTCGTGTGCCGATGAAAATAGATAACCGCTTGGTTGACTGGTGTCGGGAATGGATAACGTTGCCCCGTAGCGATGCTTCTTCTCTCGCCGTTTTCGGAGAAAGCTGTTTCCAGTCAGCCGCCCACGGGATAGAAGAGAATGAAAAGATCGAGTAGACACTCTGGATGTTCCAACGTAATGGGAAGGGGTTCTTGGGGTCTGGCGTTTGCGATATGGAATAGAATGGGGCAGATGGTCGCAAAGATATTCCAAAAGTCTCAACGCCACTTGAGCATGTTTTTCGCCATCAAGAAAAAGCTCAGGGAATCGTTTGGGCTCAACGAACATGTGACGATAGTGAGCGGCCAATATATATCGACCGTAAGGCCATACAAGCCATAAACTGTCATTATCGAGATTTTTTGAATCCTCAGTCAGGCGCAATAATGTTACCAAAGTCGTTTGGCTCATTAAAAAGTGAGTCGCCCTGTCTGAATCCAAGAGTGATATGACAACCAATGACATGAGTCCCACATCCTGGCGATATTTTAGGAGTTCTGATTCGATAATAGATTCGAAGGAGGAGAGGTGGATTGTATAAATGGTTGAGAAACCGAGAGCCCGATGAAATGAAACCTCGATCGTGTCCGTAATTACATTCTTCCGTCCCTGCCATGAAGATGGTTGAGTAACAGTTGAATGAGATAACTGTGATCAACACCGGTAAGATAGATGTTGACATACCGTCAAAAAATTCAAAAATATGTAAACTAAATTCAATCTGGCACCTTTGGAAGTGCCGTGAGGTCCCATCGGCCAGATGGACCAGAATTGTGGCAATGAGAAGCTTTTAAGCGCACTTTCGACTGTCTCAGTCAGTTGTACTATGCGAGATGGATAGAATGGGTGTGCCAGTGTTTCAAGAAGGGTCCCTACAGACGTTTCATCGCAAATGATAGAATCTGGATTCATAAGTTTGCTGATACACTTAGAAAGGAGATGTTCCTTAGTAGACAACGTGTCGATGTAAAACGGCCCGGAGCGTGATATGTCGACAAGAAAATCTGTAAAAGAGGCATGCCGTAGTTCGATATGGGTGTCATATTCGGATTTGCGAATTGTGATAATTGAAGCTAAAGGAGCGAGGAAAATTTCTACGTCACCTGGCTCCATATCCAGATGAATTTCAACACTGTCGACAGTCTCAGTAAAATTGGACGTGTTGAAAGTCATGACAACACCAAGGATAGAGAGAACAGTATTCGGGTCGGCGCAAGAGCCCAAAATATGCGTATACAATGCATCTAGCTCGGAAAAAGGGACGTCGCCTCGAGCGGGCCGCAGACCCATAATGACGTCGAGTCGACGGGGTGGACGATCAAGAGGTGCTGAGATGTACTTGACCACTACAGAGGAATAGATGAACTGGCCTGATGATTTCTGAACGAGCATGTCGACATCCCACGGCTCAGGCCAGGCCTCTGGAATGAGATGACGGTGGGGATGCGTGGTCTTGATGTCCCGGAATGAGTCCTCAAGAAATAAGCGGATGTCGTCGTCGGGCTTGTACGAGTCGTCCAAAACTAGGGAGCGCCACAGTCCAGCAAGCGGGGGACTGTTGAACGTGAGAGTGATGTGCTGTTCCGGCCGACTGGCAATGAGGAATATGAGGGGGAGTTTTTCATTGCGAAGAGCATTGGCAAGAATGCGGAGTATCATACTCTGCATACGTGGATCATCGCATTCGTCCAATCCATCGATGAGAACAAGGCGTGCGCAATTGCTGGGATCATCAAAGAACCCCGAAGCAGCAAGGCCTCTGAGGGGTTCGACAATAAGGCATTGGAGCTGAGTCGCGAGGGATTTCTCGAAAAGAAGAGGATCATGTTCGATAGCACGTTCGATCTGTAGCTTGATTTCTGGAATTGTCGTAGCAATTTGGTAGGCGATGGTGGCGACTAGCGGTTTGAAAGTATTTCTCGATGGATCGGATCGCCCAAAGAAGAAGCTCGCGAGTACGCTCCCGCGCTCGAAACAGCACTCGGCAATCGTTTGAAGGATGGCGGATTTTCCCGCTCCAGCAGGGCCATAGAGCCACAGGATGAGTGCTTCAGGATCGTTGCGTCCAAAAATCCATCCCATCAGGTACTCGAGGACGGCGACGCGTGTATTCGGATGACATTTGGGAGGATCAAAACGGACGCTAGAGTTGTGGAAAGCATTGGGGGCGGATGCATTCTGCAGCTTCTCGAATGCTATAATATATGTAACACGCCAGTACTACCTTAGGGCGTATCCAAAATGGTTGCTCCTTGGTCGTACCTGAGAGTCCTGCACTCACTGATAGCAAAATTTCCTCCCATTATTGCGACGTTGCGACTGTTGGCGAGCATATTGTAGCTTAGTTGCGTACTAGATATGGATGGGTGAACGTGGATGTGGTTGAGCGCAGAGTTGCAGTCGCTTTCAAGTCCGTGGGTATCTCAATTTGCTCGATGCGGTGCGATTGCCTTGAGTCCTTGACAAGCGGCGTTCGCACCTGCAACGTGTGGCTATTCGATCAGCCGTTTCATTTCTGAGCACAGGCCCTGAGATGCTGGTACTAGGTTTATATTTCTCGGAACAAGCATTCACGTCCTATAAAGAAGGATACAACTACAGACCTAGAGCTAGCTAGATACGATATAGATCCCAAAATCTTCAAGTATAGCCTGTCGATGAAAATAATTTCATCCCAAGCCCGAGCCCAAAGTCGACGAATCACGATGCCAGTACGCGTAGCGCCCGTTCAACAAGCATGCCGAGCAACAGATCAGTGGTACTTCTGCGCAGTACGCTCGCTGAATATGCCATTGTGACCACGCAATGCGCGTTCCAACCAAGGACTACACACTTCGCTGTTGCTTTTTTGTCCTGAGTTTGTGGGTGGTCTCCATGGTTCCCTGAATATGGGTAGTAGGGACGACGGGCTAGGTAAAGAGGATGGGCGAGACGATCGACGCTGGAGAAGATGGCAGTGTGATCAAGTGTGTCAGGCCTGCCGGACGGCAGGCCTGGCGAAAGAAAGATGCCGTGCACTGCCGCGCCTGCCGAGGAACTCAACTTTTGACATTGTGTCGGTGCGCTGTCCATGTCAACGTCTGCGACATCCATCAGCGCTCTAGATCTGTTTAGCGCTCAGCGCTCAGCTACCGTTTGGAACGACACCGCATCTTGACTGCATCACCATCATATTTCGAGAGCTCAATGTCGTGAACCTCGTCTTTCATATGTCCTCCCTTCCTTACAGCCCTGCGACTCCTCGTCCAATCCCAAGTCACTTAAACCAGGGATCCTCGCCACGTCAAATCGAACCCAATAGCATACCAAAGCCACCGGACCGATGGCATCCAAAGATCACAGTGTACCGCCTCATGATCGTCTTACTTGGGTTCGGGCTCGGAACTGCTAAGGCCTGGGCGACATGGCGTGGGGAGACAATTCTTTCGATTACATTGGAATGGATCTCTGCAGTGGTCATATCATCAATGTGCGTCGCGCTATGCCGCTATGCATTCCACCACCAGGCTACTCACTCAAGCTTCTGCGATCTAGTCTATTTATTCTCAGCTGGTATGATAATTTGGACGATGCCCCGACTCCCGTACTATTCCTCTTTTCGTACGATTGTCTGGACATAATCTGGCGAATCTTATACATTCCCAAGCCTGCTTATCGCTCTGACGAGTGTAGTCATATTGTTCCACCCATCACTGACTCCTACCCATACCGCCCTCTAATTACTGGATATCGTATCTTGGTGTCTTCAATTATGGCCGCCTTCGGGCTAAGCAAGATGATATGTTCGTATATGGGCTTGAACACAGCGGCCACTGCGATAGAATGGGTAACTGCGTCTATTGTCGGTACGAGGTGGGTGAACAATACTTTTCGTGTCTATGAGAATCGCTAATTACATTAGCCAGTCTGTATTTGCTGGGTCTATACGAGGGCAACACATGCAACGTTCTACCTATCCTATTTACTACAGACTACTCAGGCGCGGTTGAAGCTGCTTTCTATGCTGGTAAGTGATGCTTACTGCCCAATTGAACTAATTTGTGGTGATCTAACCTTTTATCAGCGTTATCCCTTGCAGCTTATGTATCAGTCACCGCAGCATGTATCTTCTGGACAGGCTACTGGTCCAGGTTATCGCTGAAGTACATAACAACACCGATTGCGCTGGGGATATCCAGCGATGCAAAGACGGCACTCGGCCCTTCTTCCGTGGAAGTGATCCACGAGTATACCCTCAAGCTGGTGACGTCCTCGATCCTGCTGTTCCTCCTCCTACTTCCGATTCCGCTACTTCTGTTTCTCTTCTGTAATAGCAAACCATATCCTCTGCTCCGTCATGGGTTACTCTTCATCGATCAGAAAATGTGGTCGGACGACTCGCGTCCTTCCAGAGCTCGTACATTGGCTCTTGGTGCGTGTGTATTATATATACTATCACCCGCCATCGTTCTGAATTAATCCGCATGGGTATCCTTCTGGGATTACATTAGCAAAGAAAGTGGGTTATGTCGCCTTCCATATATTTACGATTGCCTTCTGCACCTTGGTGGGCATAGTCCTTTTTGGAATGGCCGTCAGAATAGGTGTGGCATCTTCTTGGTAGGATGCGTCGCGTTTTCTTCTTTACCTCTCCGAGAGCATTTTTTACGCTCGGCCTGCCCATCCTGCTTCGCACATTGGCTATTTTCCTGTTATTGGAGTCACTTCTGGGACAAGCACACATCTATATCGGACGGTAGATATCTAGCGTATTTTCTCAGATTACATCTGTATTACATCGTCGCACATACGACTCACATACTTGTTTGTTGAAACAAGATCTTTTCTGGACTAAAATTGGTTATAAATCACGCGAACTACATTCCGATAACATTCTCAATTCGCCAACACCATCACCTCACCCTTTCTCCCATCACGCGCACCTCGCAAGCTCGTTCCACGTCCTGTCCAGATCATCTTCTCCGATCCGAAAGCGACAGCGGTACCCTCAATCATCGCAATTGCTCTGAGCTTCAGCATGAACACCATTAGCTCGGGCGGACATTCCAGTCCGCGCTGAACTGCTACGTTGGATTGGCTTGCGTTACGCATGGCGATATGAGACGTTGGATATTCAGTGTATTTTGTTTTCGTCGGTGGTTATATAGTTGCACATTAGTGGTATATAAAATTAAATTATAATAAGATAGTGCGAATATCGTCATATACTGGTATCGTCGAACAGAAAAGGAAGTCAAATGTTTCAAAATCGTCATGACCCAATCCCACCGAGAACCTTAAACACATCTCCTTGCCTTTCCTTGAATGCCTTGAGTTTGGTCATAGCCAGACTCAGCGCATTAATCCGATTCGCAAAGGCGACCGCCCGCCCCTCCACGCTCCGTCTCCCATCCCGCGCGTCCTGCAACCCCCTCTCATACCCCACCCCCTCCTCGAGGATCATCTTCACCCGATCTAAACGCGACAGCGGTATGTCCTTCCCGCGCTCCGCCAACCGCATCGCCACCTCATCGTCCTCCGCCTCGATCTCCGCCGCCTGCCGCCCGATCGCGCCGAGCTCCGCCATGAACGCGCGCAGCTCGCGCGGACACTCCGCGAGCGTCAGCGGCTTCCCGAGCACGCCCACGATCGCGCCGTCCGGCGTCACCGCGTGCGCCGCGACGTCCAGCACGGCGAACGCCACGGAGGCGAAGTACGCCCGCGTGGGATCGCGCTTGAGCAGGCGCCGCAGCGACGGCTGGCGCTCGAGCGCGTCGGCGAGGGACGCGTAGAGCGTCTCGCGGATGAACTCGATCGCGGGGCTCTCCTGCGTGAGGATGGACGGCGCGGGCGAGCGGCCCCCGCCGAAGGAGGACGTGGAGCTCCGCGCTGAGTACGAGCCGTGGCTCCCGGAATTCGGGGACAAGAGCCCGGTGGACGTGGGTGCGGGGTGGTGGCTTGATCTCGGGGAGCGCAATGGGAGGCTGGGGTCTATCGCTATCGGGGCCAGCGAGGGGCGGGGCGGTGGATTCGGCGACGCCGGCGCGCTCGGCGCGGCTGTGGCGTCGTCATACTGCGGCGGGGGCACGAACGACGTCTTCCGTGCGCGCGGGCTCTCAGGCGACTCCCCCGCGTCCAGCGCTGCCTGCAAATCCGACGCATAGCGGTCTTGGAACGACCGTCGCTGGCTGATCTCGATCGCCACCGCACGCAGATCCGCCGCGATCCCATGGACGATGGGCGCGGTGTCCGGCAGGAGGGGCGTGAGGCCGCAGATCACACGCGCGAGGTCGTGTTGGGTTTCTGGAGAGAGCCCTTGGATGGCTGGGACGGTGTTGGCCCATACGCGGAGGAAGGAGATGAATGGGGGCGGGCAGTTCTCGTATGAGAGTTCCATGGGCTGCGAATGGCTGCCCGATTTTGAGGACCGAGGTAGTGGGACCGATGGCGGGTTCGTCGTACACCGTAGCGCTGCAAAGTAAAGACACAGTGCAGGACCTATAGAGAATAATAATTAATTATCTAACCTTCTGTAGTTCATGTCAAAAAAAACAATGAACGTACCTGTGATCATAAGATCGCTCTCCGCACTAGCAAGCACATCAGCATCTAGAAGCCGTTCCCCCTTCGCCTGCGTCAATGACGATTTGAGATAGCTATGGAAGCTGTCTTGGATGAACTGCTCGGAGAGCTGCTGCGAATACGGGTTGATATGAGTGGAGCTGGACATGGATTGAGTTTGTACAAAGAGAACGCTGAGCGCGTCCTATTTTATATCTCGGGAACGGTGTGGATGGCCCGGTGGCGGTGCGATTATGACGAAATCGCGCATCGCCACTTTTTATTTGGACAGGGGTTCCGGGAATTGGCTGCGTCCGAGCAGGGCGTTACGGAGACGGTGGTCTTGGATGGAGAGAAATGGTATACTTGACTGTAGATACATGTAATTTCACTCATGTTACAATTTACCAGTACAAAAAAGAAATGTGTTTGGCATACTTATCACCAATGCCGATTATCTCAGCAGCTGAACTGATATCTGATCTTCGGTCACGTTCGGTGGCATCAACTTGTCGTTATCTTTTGAACTTGGCCACCGTGCTTGACACCCCAGAGCGAGAGAATAGCATTTCGATACACTACATGGAGGACCAACATTCAAATACGAGGCTCGATACAAACAATCCTCAGGATTACCAAGCCACATCTTCCATCACAGCTCACTTCGAAACCAACTACGCCCCTACTGACGATGAGCTCGCGAAGATACGTAGCTTGCTTATAGCACCCACCGCCAGACTGGAGGAACTAAAAGCCATGATGAAGCAGAAGGAAGACGAGCACTATGCGCTTTTCGAGCAGCACACACAACTGGAGCGGGATATCGCCAAATATCGCGCCCTCGTTCATCCCATGCGCAGGCTTCCCGTCGACCTCCTCCGCGAGGTATTCCTCCACTGCATCCCAACAGACCATAATGCAATACTCAGCCGCGTGGAGGAGCCCATGTCACTGACACGTGTCTGTAGCGCCTGGCGCGCCGTCGCGCTGGCTACACCTGCGCTGTGGGCCTCTCTCCACATAACAGTGCCCCTACCCATATCGAGTACAGAGCTAGCTGGATCAGATGTGGACCCGGTATGGTCCAAAGCGGCGGCAGAAAACGCGATGCGGATGCGGACTAGGATGGTACAAGAATGGTTACTGCGTTCTGGAGCATGTAGACTGGACATCTCGCTACACGATCAGGAGCGCCTTGAGTATCAATTGCCCAACGCCAACTATGAGGAATTTCTCAAACTCATTATACCACACTCCAGACGCTGGCGGTCGATGACTTTCAATACGATTGCGGACTCCCTCATCCGCGTCGCCGCACTCGACGCCGAGGATGTGCCCGCACTGGAGGACATCGCTATCAACGTACCTTACTTTATGCACACCCTACCCGGCGTGCCTGACTTTCCACTGCTGTCCTGGGGTGACAAGCCGCTCCTTAGCGCCCCACGCCTCCGCCGCGTGACATTCAGCAACCTCGGGGAAAATATCAATACTTTACCTCTCCACTTCCGCCACTTGACCCACATTTCCCTCAAATCCGGGCCTGGGCACAACAGGAACGGACACACAAGCCTCGCCAACATTTCTTTGCTTCTCGAGAAGTGTCATAATCTAACTTCAGCGAGGCTGCAGATAGCCTACCAGCATGTGCCCCAGTCTGCGACTCCAGCCGGTGCGCCACCCCAGCCCATCTGCACGCGCCCAATCGTCCTTCCCCACCTCGTCCATCTGTCGCTGCTCACCAGCGAGGAGCACATCTCGTCGTTCTTCGCGATGCTGGACGCGCCGCAGCTGCGCGTGCTCGAGTACCATAACAGGGTGCCTGGGCAAGGCGCGGACGACTTCATCGCGTTCCTATCACGCGTCAGCGAGACTCTCACCAGTGTGACGACTAGCGCGGGGATGTTCTCCCGTTCTGATTTCTTCGCGATGTTGAAAGCAACGCGTCGTCTTCGGAGTCTTGTACATGACTACAGAAACTCGATGGAATTCTACGGGTCCAGGACTTGGGGAGACATCGGGACCAGCGCCGGGTATTTTGATGATATCTTCCTAGGTATGTTGGTAGGCAGGCGAATATGTCAAGATATGGGAGTGTCTGGACAGTCGAATCGGATTGTAGATGCGGCACCGGAAGATGGCGAGGATCAGGCAGTCGAGAGGGCCATCGAAGATTATTCCCAGATACTTCTTCCTGAGCTGGAGAATCTCGATTGTGGTGCCGCGAGCTTCACAGATGATGGATTACTTGAGTTTCTCAAGCTGCGCCAGAACCTTGCTGGTAGAAATGCTGATGTCTCCAGCCCGGGGACCCCGCTTCGACGCTTCTACCTACACCTCGACAGAAAAGCGACCCGAGAAACAGTGCGTGAGGATGTTGCCCCATTTGAGGATGCAGGGCTCGTGCTGCGCTTGGCGTATTCCCAGGCGCCCATGAGAGATCCCTTCTCGCCAGCGGACGGAATTCAAGTTCCTAGTGTTACATCCTTTCCTTTTGCTCTGTGAAGAGTATTTTCGAGGGAAAATGCAATCTGCTTCTTGTATAAAGTCCCAGGAGAAATATAATACAGTGTCATATATGGAGATACATAGTAGAAAGGTAAATAAATCCATCCTACACCCATGATTAATCGATACACACACAATGATTAATCGATACACACACATACACACATAGAAAAATCCAACACAAAAGACAAGGACATCATATTTATCATTGATTGGAACGTCGGGATTCGGTCGGGCATGTCATTCTAAATTCGTATGCTTTCGTTAGAGGCCAAATGGAAGGTTGTGCGATTGATAGCGATTCCCGACCAACAATGTGTTGCTCGTATGTATCGCGTTCCGAGAAAACGGGCTCTTGAAATCTACAAGATTTTAAAAAGCGGTCAGCCGTAGAGTTCATATCAGAAACGGATAACCAAGTCTCTTACCCTTCAACCATGGCCAAATACCCGTCCCAAAACAGAGATACTCACTCGAATCAGGTTCAGCGTCTGTGGTCAAGGAAGACGATATTGGGAGGAACGTCTTCAAACGAAACACGTTTCGAACTGGTGCAGCGGACGCCATGCTGCGCTGACGCCCGGGAAGAGTGCTGGCGAGGGGAAATGTCAAAACAACCGGAATCGGTGTCCTCAAGGTTATTTCATCGTATGCCGTGCAGTATACCAGCGGAGAGGGTGGGCGCTTGACATCCTTTCTGTACCTCAATAAGCTACGCGAGGGATGGCAATCGTAGTTTGGCGATCGGTTTCGTACGCGCAGAGGTGCGGGTGGGCGAAGCTCGTAGATCAGGGCTCGTTGACCGATTGATGCCATGGATGGAGGACAGTGTAGCGGACGCGAGGGATTTTGGGGTGCGTTTTGGTGTGCTTGCCAGCCGGCCATGTTGCTGTTCGGTTAGGATGATGAGGATACTTGTTAATGATAAGTGAGTAGTGATTCGTAAGTGCACATTCTTTATACTTTATCGAAGACGCTAAATCTATGATGATACCATGTATAGTCCATGTTGGGGGAAGAGAGTAGTTGTTAGTAGGATGAAGAGACATCCGAGTTTCATAGTATGTCGGCGCGGTTGTGAATTTGAAAGTTTGGCGACGGCGCTGGGGACGAGATAGGTCTTCCAGGAATGCGTTCATCATCATCATTCCATGAACTTGTTTCGATGTCTTGCGTAGAACTCAGCAAGTGCGCGTACGGCATGCCCTTGTTATCAAAAGGACGAGCGATATGGACCATGTCGCATTGTCGCTCCTTCCATCGGAATCCTTTGACTCCCGACGAGAGACGTCCTCCCACTGTTCTTCGACCCGGAGTTAAGAAGCAATCAATATAGAGTAGCTTACGCTACAAGGCCAATAACATGCTGCCTTTCCCAAGGACCGCTACCTGATTTAGAACAAGAGCCTAGTATTACGATATCCTCCTGTGGATGGGGAGGCTGTGTATGCCTATGATCGCTGATGAGGGTGCCCGATAATATTCTCATGTCAGGATAGCACACGCCAGTCTGGTATAAATAAACTAACTGACATCGATATCGACTGAATAGCACAGCAGCGAGCACATGGAAAGCGTTGAATTTCGTCTTTTTCGAAGCCATGGATCTCGTCAATGCGAAACTAGTATTTTCGAACCAGGTAGTAAGGAATAGGCAGGGCAACGACACTCAATCGGAAGAGCAATTTATCTTGAAAGGTGGGATCATTTAGATTCAAGATCAAGAACATGAAAGCAGAATACGCACCAAATTTCATAGAGCCTTTACTTGCGACGTTTAGCCTCCTTCTTCATCTCCCTCTCCAGCCTCCTCCGCTCCGCCCTATTCATCGGCTTCGGAACCTCCGGCGCCTGCCTCGCCCCCTCCTCCACCCCCTCCTCATCCCGCCCTCGCTCCTCTTCCGCTGGTCCTTCGATCTGCCTCGACTCGGGCAGCGGATTCTTCCGCGCCTCTTCGGCCGCCATCCTCTCCGCAGCGGCCTCGTCTACGAACTCCTTGGAGTAGCTCACGTACACGGCCTCGCGCGACATCTTGAGCAGCAGCATCTTCGGGGCGTGGCCGTCTTTATTGCGCCCGGCGTCGCGGATGAGCTCTTTGTCGCACTCCCTCATCGGGGCGCGGAGGAGCAGCTGGTTCTTTTTGTCTGCGCGGATATGGGAGTTGAGGTATCTGCCGACATGCGATAAGCGGCCGATCACTTGGTAATTGAATGAAGATTGATTACGCACTCAAAACAGGTCGCAACGCTGAGCGGCTTGTCCGTCTTCTTGCCAGTGATCGCAGAGACCATCGTGAACGGCATGTTCCGCCGCGCCTGCCCGAGCGCCTCGTCGCCCACGACGAACAGGCAGGTGATCATCTGCTTGAAGTTGTTCACGAAGCGCACGAGCACCACCGCGCTGTCCCGCTCCCCGTCCGCGTCCGCGTCCGCCCGCGCCTGGCGCCACATCGCGATGTCCGTCGGCGACAGCGGGCGCGCGGGCACCCACGCGTCTGACCGGGAGAGGTTGTGGAACTGCAGCATCCCCTCGGTCGCCACGCCGTCCGCGTCCAGCTCGGGATCGCGTTCCTCCGGGTACGTGTAGAGCGCCATGAACTCGCCGATCGCGGACGGCTCGATGCCGACGTCGATGTGCGCGGCGAGCGCCGCGCGGCGGACGGTGCTGCGCTGCGCCGCGGGGAGCACGTGCAGGCGGTGCAGGGAGAAGGTGAGCGCGAGGCAGACCTGGATGTAGTGCGCGATCATGGGGTTGCCGGTGACGCATTTGATGAGCGGCTGGATGCCGTCGCCGTATTCGGTCGAGCAGTTGGGCTTGTGGATGGGCCTGATGGTGGACGATGAATGGGTGGAGAACGTGTGTCGTATAGGATCACGTACCAGTGCTCTTTTTGGCACTGGATCATTGTAGATTGAAGAAACAAGCGTCGATTCGTTTGAAGTCATGAAGGTCACGAAATTAGAACGCACCTCTTGAGAACAGTAAAATGTCAAGCCGCACTATATCTATGTTAGCGATATTGAACAGGCATTGGAGAAAACCACACACCCCGGCGCATTTCTTAACTGGATTGTCGTTCTTCCCAGGTTTACCGCAATTCGTGCATCCTCGTATCGCTTCCTTCTTGCCCTCCTTGACCGTCGACTTAGGCGGCGCATCTTCGCGGAAATAGGTCTTTCGTTCAGGATGCACGACGCCGCTGAAGACATGTTTAGGTGGCAAGCTCGCCATCGTATATGATCTTGATGGAAAGAGAGGGAGACGAATGTCCTCGAGGCGTTGCCTATCAACAGCTCTTCCCAGTCTTGGCTTCGAAATTTATAATCAGGGTCGAGGGCTGCTGGCGTTGAGTCTCAGCAAGGAACTGCTGGTTCCTGCGTATCTGGAAGCCATCTCGAAGAGAAACTTGACGCCCATTGCCAAGATTCAGCAAAAGCTGCGTAGGATGTGTGAATGAGTGACAAAAGCTTGACCTCTCCAGATCTAGAGTGAGCCCATAGATTGCCGACTTTCGGCAAGGATGTTTGGTTCGGAAGCTTACGGCGTTATCAATGATTGACGGAACCTTCTAATAATAACAACAGCACTTTTCGTTGAGCTTTCACTTTTGTTCAACGTACGACGCGTTTCAGCCTCTCCCTAATCGCATATCGCCACAGCTTTATATCCTAGGCAAGTACTGCAACGGGATTATCTGCTTGTGGCTCTCACTGTGCGGTATAACCTTGGTATTGAGATTGTATTGAGAAGTTTATCAGAGACTGCAATGGTTGCACGAGTGTCATGGCCTCGCCTTGGCCTCATTTAATTGCGCTCACATCGCCCATTACATACACATCGCCTGCGTTATGGATATCTGACAATGCATGCAGCTGGCCTCAAGCTTTCAGGCCGCCTGGGCTCTAGAGGTCATTCATAACGATTGACAAAAGGTAAGTAACCATCGTGCCAAATCATGTTTGCTGTGCTAAACTTCCCGCAAATATCTCTAGTCTTCAATCAAATCAATTCAGCACAGCAATAATATCCATCGTTGGACTCAGCAACGCTGGTCTGACCTTGCTCTGACCCTGAGCGCCTCACCCCGCCACAGAATGGCAGATGACGTGGTTCAAACCCAATTGAATCAGAATGGCCCAAGCGAATCAGCCGAGGCTGCGCCTAATCTTTGTCTGAGCAGCTTAAATTCCGTGTCGCCAGTTTCCTCCCTCAACCATTCGCATCCCCTCTTATTGGCCCAATGTCGTACCAAGGATCACCAGCGCACCCTCCGCGCCCGCGCGTGCCCTCAAACCCACCTGTGCCGCCGACCGTCTTGCTGAGAAACTACGCGTCCACATCGAGCCTTACATCCCCAACGCCCCGAGCAAGAACTCCCATGGACCCCCGCCCGTACTCGTACACAGGGAACGCCGAGTACCCCACCGAGCCCGCATCGAATCGCACGAGACGCGTATCCGAGCCCGCGCGCGATCCCCTCGCCCCAGCACCACCTCCGCCCTTCCCGAACGCCACCGTATCAGCTGCGCACAGACGCCCGCAGCCTAAACACCTCGAGCCGCGTCCAGCGAGCGCCTCATACGCGCCTCGAAAACCCTCGCCTCTTGCATGCCCGGACCCTCCGCCCAAGCCAGACTCTCCTCACGTCCCCGTTCCTATTGTTGTCGCGGATCCGCCCGCCCCTATTGGTGTCGACTCAATGCCCGATAACACCACGCATCCCTCAGCCGGGCCGGATCTGGAGACATATGAAAACACGGTGCCACCGCCACTGCCTCCAGCCACTGCTCTTCCGAGACCAAAGAGAAGGAAGCTCGAGAAGCGCAAGGGGAAGGAACATGGCCTCCCTGACGCAGAGGCCAAAGCGCCGCGTCACGGGTGCGGCCTGAGTTTCGCAGGTATGTCCCGACGCACGTCGATTGTGAGAGCTCTATTCTAACGCCCAATGTGTTCCAACAGGCTTGAGTTCTTTGTTCTCGAAGAAGGAGAGCTGTCCGACGCCAAACATGCTACTTTTGAAACACCATTATACCGAACAGTATATTCCACCTACATTTGACGGTTTTCGTTATCAGAAAAACCCCAAAGACTGAATACGACCCTCCCAAATGAGCTAAGAAACTTCACGAGCGCGAATTCAATTCAATATGCTTTACGAAGTCGTTGTAAGAGAGCCTACGCAGCGGTAAAAGCATGTCGAACAGCTGAGGTATTCATCACACGAAATGAAGCAGCCTAACCACTACGACGCTTTGAAGATAGGACACTCGAAAAAGCCGGGAGCACCATGGTTCTAAAAGCGTCAGACTTGCGGTCTGGCTGATCCAACACGCGTTGAAGTGTCGACTTATGGAATCATTTTCCCTCGTCCTGAGCATGTTATCGGAGAGAACGCGTGGACTTGCCAAGAATTTTTTACAGGGATCAACGTCGATCAATTGTGATGTATTGATGTCGGACGAAGTGCGCACACTCATTGACTAAAATTGACTGCACCGGAGTAGCGGATTAAGAGCTTGAGAGAATATTAAACAAGAGACTAGATAGTATGGGAATTAATTGATGCTACTCATTGCCCAGTCATAGATTCCTGTTCAGTAAAGGATGTAATTTATGTCTCCGAGGCCTTGTACTCAGTACTTTAAACTGGAAATTAACACTGAAAACAATCAATAACCGTAGCCCATCTGCACGGCGAGATAACGCATTATCTAGTTGCACGTCTCCTTTTAGTAATGTAATGGACGTACGACGGTGAGAGGGTCTTCCATCGGCTAATCCTGAGCACTGTATGCAAAGAAAGTCAAAGCAATAGAAATACTGTCAAGACCCTAAACATGACTGACAGGCAAGTCCTCGATGTGGCGATTCTACACAACGTACACATTGATCAGATGTTGGTCCTGAGAAATACATGGGTATGTATCTCATTACCGGTTCCGCGACAACCCCGTTTCTCTCAGAATCTCCCGTGATGCCCTGTAATAATAACTGTCCAGAGAAAAACCACCCATCTTGAACCATCGAGTTCAACACCTTTACGTTGAGCCCCTAACAGGCGCTCGACGCTCTCGGACTCGAGACAACCCTACTTTACCGGGAGGCTATTCTTGTATTTCACAACTTAACGTGGAAATATCGCAAGTTCGATCACGCGGCTTTCGTCTCGACCACATACACGTCCTTGATGGTAGTCCTTCGCTATAGATTTGCTACCTCCAGCATCTTTAATGTACTCCTTATTCTTCGCACCATCGCCTTCACCCAGTCCTTTGGATGAAAATTCTTTTTTAAGTCATCCATATTTTCGGTTTGCCTTGCGATACCTTTGCGAGGTTGTGGATGTCAGCGCGACTCTCATGTCCCAGTTGTTGGTTTGAGCTCGTCTGGATGAGTATAAAAGCTAGCCCTGAGCTTCCAAAAATTTTCAGGATCCTACAGCCTGTTGTATCTCAGTTACACTCCTACGCTCAAAGCAATGGCCTTCGCTCGTCTCTCCGCTATCATTGCTCTTGTTCTTGGAGCTTCCCAATTTGCCAACGCCGCTTTGACAAAGCGCGTCACTTGTGCAACGGGTCAGGTAACTGCCCATGCCGCTTGTTGTGGTCAGTCACGTTTGTCAATCAAGAAACTGCTTGAATCTCAAATTTATTTCTCTATAGCGGTGTTCCCCATGGTTGACTTCTTGCAAGCCAATCTGTTCGACGGCGGTGTATGCGGAGAAGAGGCCCACTCTGCTCTTCGTATCTCCTTCCACGATGCGATTGGTTTCTCTATCCATGGCGGAAAGGGAGGCGGCGCAGACGGTTCCATCTTGGCCTTCAACTCGACTGAGATTCAGTTCCACGCTAATGGAGGGTAAGAGCCATAGTCTTCGCAGCTTTTTTGATGTAATTAAACCTATTTTCTTAAAACCAGAATTGACGATATCGTCGCGAGACAGTTCCCAGTTTTCCAACAACTCAAGCTGTCGCCTGGTGACTTGTAAGCGTAGCTTTGAATGGAAATTTGGATTGAACACTAATATTCATTTTATTTCAGCATCCACCTTGCTGCCGCTGTCGCTGTTGCCAACTGCCCTGGTGCTCCCCGTCTCGAGTTCTTGCTCGGCCGCCCACCGCCAAAAGCCGCTGCCCCTGATTTGACTGTCCCAGAGCCCACCGACAGCGTCACGAAGATCTTGGCGCGCTTCGCTGATGCCGGCTTCTCTCCTAAAGAGGCTGTCGCTCTCCTCTCCTCGCACACCATTGCTGCAGCCGACGTCGTCGACGTTACTATCCCAGGAACTCCCTTCGATTCCACTGTTGGAACTTTGTGAGTAATGAATACCGATAATGCCATTCAGATATTATTATTTATCATTCAACAGCGATACCCAAGTGTTCCTCGAGGTCCTCCTCAAGGGATCGACCTTCCCAGGAAACGGTTCGCAGTCCGGTGAAGTTCTTTCTCCTCTCGCCGGTGAGATGCGCCTCCAGTCCGATTTCGCCATTTCCCAAGACGCAAGGACCGCTTGCTTCTGGCAAGCGATGGTCAGTAAGTAGTTTGCGATATTATTTGCTTTGACTTCGTTGATCTAATTTGATTATCCTGCAAGACGACCAGACACGCATGGTAACTGAGTTCAGATCTGCCATGGCCAAACTCCAAACCCTTGGACAGAACACGCGTGAGCTTATCGACTGCTCTGATGCCATCCCCGTCCCCAGTGCCTTCGCTGGACCCATCAAGTTCCCCGCTAGCTTCTCCAACAAGAATCTCCAACTTGCGGTAAGTCATATTCCCATATTTGGAAACTTGAATATTCTTCTAAGCCATTTCTGTAGTGCCCTGAGCTTCGCTTCCCCAATATCGCCACTGTAGCCGGACCGGCGCCCACTGTCGCCCCCGTTCCCGGCTCTTAAGCGCTCGAATTGATGGGAAGGCTATTTATTGTGCTCAATTAGATGACCCCTGTATCCCATCATCATGTAACGATATTGTTTTTATGTCACACGTTGAATATGTTCATTTTTTTGGCAAGGAAATCCTGCATGGTCAAGGCAAGAAATTCAGTCTGGAATGTCGCATTTACAAGGACAACGAACCCTTCTAAATGGTACTGCGCTCCAAATTTCCCTTTAAACCACATTTTGCCTTCTTCGAGACCCCTTACGGCCCCTTTTTACTCGTTTGTGCCACTCACCGATGTCACCATCGCCACGCGCAGTGACTGTAGTCATTCCGCAGTAAGAATGGAGGGCCACTATAACACGAGGCACTACGTGCACTACAATGTAGGTTATTTGTAGGCCATCGCCTTTTCCGGATAATTGTAGCAGGAGTCATGTCGTTGCACTCACCGTAAGCCGAATGATTGAGCAGATATTGTATGAAATTAAAGGAAGCCAGAAGATTCACAGCCTGAATCGAGGATACTTGGGTCACAGGTGGTTACCGCGTGGCTTTTCCGTATAAAAGAAATCATCCACGTCGGCGATTCGTCAGAGCTACACTGGGCTACAGCGACTTTCTTGCACGACTCCACCATCCCAATCGACTATCACCATGGGCAAGATATACACATTCTTCCGAGTGCGTACCCACAGTTCTGACCCTGTCCAACACTCAACCAACGATTGAACTTTGATATACATAGTACTTATTCAATTGGCAACGTATGCTCATTTATCGGCCCGCCTACTTCGACATAAGAGAACGTATGTCCGGTCGTTTATGTTAGAATTGAGCCTCACCTCACCACCTCTCCTACATTCTCGCCGAAATTTATTTCGATTATGCGTTGTATTACGAAGCCCCCTGTCACCCATACTATGTTTTTGGCCGATACTGTGCTGAAATCACATTGGTAACGAAGGACAGCGTTGAGCTAGCCTGCTACCTCATCATGAACGATGAGGAAGAGAAAATCAAGGTGTGTTTCGGCAAATTCTTGTGTGTTCAACTCACCCACAGATAACCAAATCCACTGTTCGTCTTGATCTGGGTTTGTAGCGCTCACGGGGTACAATTATTATGTTCCATGGAAATGCGATGTCCAAGTCGAGCCTTCTGTTATATGCCTTGGATGCCTTCAGGGCCCATTTCAGCGTACTCGCAGTTGAATATAGGGGGTCAGTGATAAATCATAAATCCTACATCAGCGAATCAGTATATTGATGCGAGATTTTACTAGATACTTCGGAAACAAAGGGCGTCCGTCGGAGACAGGTAACCAACGTTCCCCATGCGAAAGAATTTACCCTTGTATATTAATTCCTGGCTTTTTGCAGGTCTTGAACTAGATGCGCAAGCAGCTTTGGACTACGTTCTTGCACACCCGATCTTGTCAACGAAACCTGTGGTAAATTCCTACCTTCATCTATTTTTATGTGCTGGAATTGAATGTCATTGTGATACCAGATAGCATTTGGACAGTCTATGGGAGGCGCCGTTGCTATTGATCTTACCAGCCGAAATGTCCCCAAAATTTCCGCTCTTATAGTAGAAAACACCTTCACTTCTATCCCAGATTTTATCAGTGACCGTGTGCCCTGGTTCTTAAAATTCATCCGATATTTCTGCACGCAACACTGGAATTCGCGCCGAAAAATCGTAACATTGCCCTCATCTCTTCCCATCCTAATGTTCAGCGGACTTCTGGACACAGTTGTCCCCGCGAGTCACATGCAACGCCTTTGGGACTTAGCAATGACAAGGCATGTAGAAAAGACAAGGCATTTGGAAGGAGGACGATGGGGTTCAATTCAGCATCTAATGAGGAGGACTCGACATGCCGACGACGGAAAGCATTCTGAGACGGACACCCAAGAGCAGGAGACAAGGGATGAATTTTTTACGTTCGAGTTTGGCGACCATAGTCTGTTGCTTTTCGTTTCGTGTGTTCCTTCCAGGAGATTGACTCTCTGCCATACAGCCAATACACATGGACAGCCAGGATATGTGAAGGCGCTTCAGGCATTTTTCAACAAGGTCTTTCCGGATGAGTCTACGGCCAACAGCGCTCTTCAATGTGATTCTTCTGATTCTTCTGATTCTTATTCGAATGAATGAGCTACGTGAGAAGGACTAGTTTTGACTTCAAGTCAACCTGACAACGTATCTTATGTCGCGTTATGATCTGGACAAGACAAATGGTCCTCCAGAAAGCTGCATCACCGCGTCCTGCCGACCAGAGCACGCTACGTTATTGTAGGCGCCTAAATGTATGTCCATAACATTAATTACATTAATTTCCGAAGCATTTGTACAATGGTTCAGATTGAATTTATTTTTGTTTCATGTGCTGACGGCAGCCTTGTTCCAATCTCTACTTTCCGCTTTTATCCACGTTTTACTCAGGTATAATTCTAAACTCGCTACCTATCTTACGAAGAATAAAAAGGGATCCTTTTGCTTAGAATGCCCTCTGCTGGTGAGAATGCACCGCTCGATTCTGTGGGGAGATATGACAGGTACAATGCGAGCCCCGCCTTCTTGAACGCCTCAATCTCCTCAGACATCGGCCGCGTCTTTTCTCTTGCAAAGTCGATCGAGCAGTGTTTTAGCCTGGTATAGGGAGCATCAGACGGAGTAGATGTGCCAGCGGCCGCCGCGCCCTGGACCGGGTTTTGGCGCAACCTGAGAAATTCAAGCAATCCTTCGTCCGTGAAGCTCACAGGAAGGTGGCAATTCAAGCTCTCCAGCTCGGGGAGAAGAATTCGGGAATAATCCTCCGCGATGGTCTCTCCAGGCTCTTTCACCCGAACCTCCTCTGGCTCCGTATATACGTCCACCTTGCGATTTACCTTCTCAACAGAACGTAATCGTCGGCCTACCAACATACCCAAAAAAGTGTCATCATAGTGTTGCACATTATGCCCTTGGTCTGCCCACAAACGCTGAGAGCGAATCAGCTTTCTGCGATGATTGAAAAAGGTCTTGAGTCGGCGGGCTGCTTTGAGTACCGCCAAGAAATCCATGCGGGAGTACATCTGTGCGTCGGTCGTCAAGCTGGTCAGCGTGCCGCTGATGCGTTCCAGGAGCGCGATGAACTGGCACGCAGGATGCACCGGGGCCCTGTCATCGGTGGTGTACTCGAGCGTCGTCAGTCGTGGCACATCCAGCATCGCAAAGAACGCTGAAAGCTCCGACCCGCCGTTATGCACTGAGAGATCTGCAAGGTTGGAGAGCACGATTGGGCTCGTGTATGTCGACTGCGATGGCTGGGAATGCGAAGTCGCAAACAAGGTTGGCTCGTAGTATGATATCTCAAGCTTTGCTGAAATGAGCATGGGGCACTTCATTAAAAGTTCGGTGATGTTGCTGAGCCTCGTACCCCCGGCGCCAACTGTCGTACCCGTGAGCGATATGTGAGTTAACTGCTGCCAGCAAAGAGGTAGCGTATTGATATCCTCATTGAGGTTTTTGAACGACACGCGGTGGAGACGAGGGGCACTAAAGAAAGATGAATCGGTCCATTTGGTCATCGCCTTGATAGGGTCTTCCCCAACGATATGTAGATGTAAGAAGAAGCTAGTCATGTTTATATCAATTTCCTCAAGTGCGGGGACGTCTTCGGCAGAGAGTGCAGCGATGCGCTGGATGCAGTTCACAGATGTACTGAAACTCATCGAGTGCCACCGCTTGGAATGCGGTATAATTATATCGAGGAATCCTTCGTAATTGGCGTTCGCGTCTTCGTTGAAGTGTTCCTGATCGTATAACGAGATGCTCAACCTACACGCACCAGAGCGCATCAGCCACTCTTCCATAAACCTGGTCCGCTGCCGCACGACGTCCAATGTATCAATCCTAAACTTTTCTCGCTGCACCTCTGACATGAAAATTCGGTCATCGGCAAGAGGCGGTGGCACGGGCATGTGTATAGAGGCCCATAACGCAGGAGTGGTAAAGGCAATGGTGCGCCAGGCGCTGCAGACGAGTGTCAGGAGTGTGGGCGCCTCTTTGTGGCTAAGGATCGCGTTGTGGCCTGTCGGAAGGCAATGGATGAATATCTCGCGGAGGACATCGATGGGCAGCCTGCGCATGGGTGACGCGAGCGCGCGATAGTCGGCGAACTCGAGCGAAAGCTTCATGTGCTGTCGGCACAGGGCCTCGTGCTCAGCTAATTTCCGCGCCATTTCAGCGTCCAGCTCCGCGAGCCTAGCAGTGGGTGCTACGAGCAGGCTGCGGATCTGCAGGAGCTCCTCGTCGGTAGGCGTATAGTTGGTCCCAAAGTGAGATATGAGGGAAGCCATGCTTGGTTTCGTCGTGTTCGAGTGTTGACTAGATCTGGGTAATGATAGTATGTTATTAGGAAATGCGCCCATCCATAACGCGCTTTATCTTTATATACTGCAGTGGCAGGCCATTGTTGGGCCATTGCCACTGGAAGGTCAAAGAAAAAATACCAAACATATGACAAACAACGCCACCGAAGAATTCGGTGGCAAGATTTATTACAGCGCTTGCGGCTTGGGCCTCTTGAAGTCACTGTTTGGCGACATTGCTCCGAGAGCCCTCAGACAAAATAAAGGTGAGATGCATGTAAAATGATGAGTTGGGTTCAGATTGGTGAGACGATCTAAAATACACGAATGTAAATGATAATATTATAGCTTGTGCGTTGAAAGGTGAATATGGAGAAAGATAAAGGAAAATCGTATAAGTAAGTGTGCGTACGCACGATGCAAGCATGAATCTTGAGTTGCTCTAGTTGACAGCATAGCGTGGCAGTGGTTGAATGAGTGAAGTCGCACCACTTTCTTCAAGCGCATAAGTGCATTACAGAGCAGAGCCGCCAAGCACCTCCAAACCCCACATACCCACACACCCACACGCCTAGGCGGAAGCTCGACAGCGAACGCGCTCATCGCCCAATCTAAGGCGGCAGCGTCTCCCGCCACTTCGCCACCTGCTCGCTCTCCGCGAACACCTCCTGCAGCACCTGGTTCACGTTCTCCACATACACGAACCGGATACCCTCCTTCACGCTCGCCGGCACGTTCTCCTCAATGTCCGCCTGGTTCGCCGCAGGCGCGAGGATCGTCTTGATCCCCGCCCGGTGCGCGGCGAGGATCTTCTCCTTCAGACCGCCGACGGGCAGCACTTGGCCCACGAGCGAGATCTCGCCGGTCATAGCTACGCACAATAAAATTGAAACAAAAACGTCAGTATCATCACCCATCGACACAAGCCACAAAGGCCCACGCACCAATATCTGGATTAATCGGCATCCCCGTGAACAGGCTCACAAAGGCGCTGAGGATGGCGGTGCCCGCGCTCGGGCCCTCCTTCCCAATGCTGCCCTCGGGCATGTGCACATGCACGTCCCGGTCCGTCAGGAACTGCTCCTTCCGATCCTTCGTGATCCCGAGGTCGAACGCGTGCGCGCGCACCCACGACAGCCCGATCTGCGCCGACTCGCGGATGACTTCGCCCAGCTTACCAGTCAGCTGCAGGGCGCCCTTGCCGGGCATGCTCTACAGATAAACGAACGAACGCGCAAAAATTAGCATGCTTAAGGCAATCAAAAAAGAATACTACGCACCATGGCCTCGATAGGCATCACTGCACCACTCCCATTCCCCAGATACCCAAGCCCCGTGCTCACACCCGCAGGCGGCGGCTTGCTATACAGCCGGTCCTGGTGGTATATCGGCGGCCCCACATAGTCCTTCAAATTCGTCGACGTGATATGAACGTGCACCGTCGACGGGATCTGCATCGGCGGCCGCGTCGTCGTCGTCGGCGAGCCGTCCGTGGACGTGCTGACGACCGCCGCGGGGATGGCGTTGGTGTCCTGCTGCGGCTCCGACGCCGGCTCGGCGGGAATGTGGGGATCGTTGGGCGGGGGCACGCCGCCGACGGTCGGCGCGTGGTGCTCCACCTTCTCCTTGACGCCTTCGTGCTTCTGCTCCTTTTGCGCTGTCGCCGCGTCCCCTGCTTTCGCACCGGCAGCGGCAGCACCAGGCTCGGGCAACACATCCTCGCCGAGGTCCTCGACGAGCTTAAGGGCAGCCTTCCTGTAGATCTAGCATACCACAACACCAAGGCGCCCATCAACATCACGTACAACAAGCGAACGCAAACGCAAAACGCACCTTCTCAATGTACTTCTTCAGATTCCGCACCCCGCTCTCTCTGCAGTACCACCGGATGAGGCTCTCCACCGCGTCCATATCCAGCGTCACGTCCACGCTCCCGAGCCCGCTCTGCTCCTTCGCCTGCGGCGCCAGGTACCGCGACGCGATCGCCAGCTTCTCCTCAGACACATAGCCGGACACCTCGAGCACCTCCATGCGGTCGAGCAGCGGCGCGGGGATCGTCGAGAGGTTGTTCGCCGTGCACACGAAGAGCACGCGCGAGAGGTCGACGGGGACGTCCATGCTATGGTATGGTGGTCAATGACGGACGCACGATGTACGTTGGAAGAACAGGGTACGTACTAATGGTCGAGGAAGCTGCTGTTCTGCTCCGGATCGAGCATCTCGAGCAGCGCGCTCGAAGGGTCGCCGTTGTGACCGCGGCCGATCTTGTCCACCTCGTCGATAAGCACGAGCGGGTTCTCTGTCTCGACGCGCTTGAGCGCCTGAATAATCTTGCCCGGAAGCGCGCTGTACGAAAGAGAAAAAATCGAGTGAGTAAAAATCTTACCAACACAACACCAAAACGACAACGCACCCAACATAAGTCCTCCTATGCCCCTTCACCTCCGCCACATCCGTCAAGCCCCCAACACTGAACCTAAAAAACCGCCGCCCGAGCGCGCGCGCGATGCTCTTCCCGATACTCGTCTTCCCGACACCGGGCGGGCCGACCAGGCAGATGATCTTGCCCTGCACGGTGCCTCGGAGCTTGCCGACAGCGAGGAACTCGAGGATGCGCGATTTGATGTCGGACAGACCGTAGTGGTCCTCGTTGAGCACGCGCGTAGCGTGCGGAAGCGAGAAGTTTTCGGGCGTTGAGCGGCCCCAAGGGATCTGCGGGTGTGCGGTGAATATAAATAGATGGGAGAAAGTGGACGAAAAAAAAAAATCGCAAAGTAAGAGTTAGAGAATTAACGACGTAAAGGATTCGAAAAAAAAAAATTGGGAGAAGACACACACCTGAGTCAGCCAATCCAGATAATTCCGCGTCACATTCGCCTCGCTCGCCGCAGGCTCGAGCCCCTGCAGCTTGCTCAGCTCCTCCTCAAACACCTTCTTCACGCCCTCCGGCATGACCAGCCCCGCCGCCCGCTCCCTAAACTTCTCAATCAGCTTATCCTTCCCATCGCTCTCCATCCCGAGCTCCTTCTTGATCCCCTTCAGCTGCTCCATCAGATAATACTCCCTTTGCCTCTTCGCGATCTTCGAGTCCACGTCCCTCGACAGCTTGGACTGCAGCTGCGCGTTGATCAGCTCCTTCTTCAGCACGAGCAGCGCCTTGCGCAGGCGGTCATCCACAACGAGGCTCTCGAGCACGTCCTGCAGCTCGCCGACCTCGCCCGTGCTCACCGCGGCCGCAAAGTCCGCGAGCTTGTCCGGCTCGTCGAACACGTTCGCGGCGACCTGGTTGATGCTGAAGTTCGTGATCTGGTCGCGGAACAGCGGGTTCAGCTGCGCGATGTCCTTGAACACGGACACGATCTCGGACATGAACGCGCGGATGTGCTGGTCGTCCTTCCGGTACGGCTGCGTCTGCAGGTTCTCCACGTTCACGATCGACACGTCGTGCTGGTGCAGGAACGCGGTCTGGTGCGGCGCGGTGAGCTCCGTGGCGGGGCCGGGCGACGGCGGCGGGGTCGGCGGCGCGACGGTTTGCGGCTCCTCTTGGAGGTGGCTACGCGCGCCGCCGGCTTTGACCAGTTCCGTTATCTTGATCCTGCGGTGCGGGTATAGGACAGCTGTTAGGCCTTCCTCCTTTTCGTCGCCTTCGCCACCGCGTCCGGCAGCAGCGAAGACGCTGGTAATCTGCGCGAAGACGCCGACGGAGTGCACCGAGTTGATATCCGTAATTACATCGCTGTCGGCGTTTTCGTCCTTGAGGAGGAACGCACCGAGGTAGGGCTGGCCGCGTTTCATCATGTCCTTAATGGCTGCGACGACCGCAGGGTTGCGGACGACGACAGCTTTGTAAAAGCCGGGGAAGAGGGGCCGCCGCGCGATAGGCAGCGCGAGGACCTGGGGGTAATTTTCGGGGATGCTCTGTTTGGCTATGGAACCGGGATTTGAGGGTGGTGGAGGGGCATTAGACGACGGAGGTGGTGATACAGGGCTGTCGGAAGAGGGCGTGGAGGGCGAAGACGATGATGTCGCAGGAGCCTTCGACGGCGTGGTCGGCTGTTCCGGTGTTTTGTCCTGCTCAGGCTCGTCCTTTTTCTTCTCCTCGTTCCCGTTCCCTTTTGGAGGCACGTCCTGGGGCGCCTTTGCGTTGATCCATCTGGGCGCCTTTACGGAGGTCCCATTGCGTACGAATACCGCAGACGACGCTGAAAAATAGCGGTGCGCCAGCAGGGCAGCACGTGGCGGGGCGAGGCCAGGCCGTACTGTCGGCGCTGACCGTAGAAGAGCAGCTATGCGGCTCATGGAGCGCTATTAGGACACCCGCGCCAGAGGAGAGATGGTGGAGAAGGTGTTGGTGGCGGAGAGAAGAGACTCGAGTGTCCAGAGCGAGATGACGCATCACGCATATGCCAGCTGACAAACATCCTTTTTCGGTGTTCGGCATTTCGGCTAAATGCGCTGCCCTCTTCCTCCCGTCTACGATCTTGCTCTTGATTCCGTTCTGTTGGCTCACAACCTGCGCATAAATAGCCTCTTCGTCTTGAGCGACGTCCTGGATAGCTTATGCCATAGACGGCGTTGGTCCAATGTTCTAGACCCTTCCAGGCGTCGTCTTACACGTCTTATTCTGGGGCAGGTATTTCGGACTGGCAAGATCTATTATAAATATAATGTGGATATAGACCATGAAGTGAATCAGATGCCGAACGTACCAATAAGAGTACCCAACGCCAGTCGTCACGAAATTTCAATTGCCTTACCCGACTGGTTAGTTGCGAAAGGAATAACGAGGAAATGAGATTTACAAACGTTGATTGCGCAATGCGAAAGAAATACCACTTGGTGCCCACTGCGGGTGCGTCAACTAGTTTTAGCCTCAAGCAAGCCTCAAGCAGTGTATATATGCACCTTTAGAGACATTAGATGCTGCTAGAAGACACCTAGAGCTCATGGGTCATCTAACAGCAAATCATATGAGTATAGAATAGGAAATCAACGGACTCGACGTACCAAAAGTAGAGTAAACAGCTAAGCAAAAACACGGAAGCGTTAGGTGCAGAAAGACAAAAGAGGGAAGGAAAATGTACGAGCACTGAGTGTGAAAGAAACTCTAGCGCAAACTGCGTGCATTACCTAGTGTGATGTAGCCGTAAATAACGCATATATGTACCTGTGGAGACATTAGATGATGTTAGGAGCCGTCTAGAGCAAAAGGGTCGTATTTACTTATCGCGAAAAGATGTCCACTATCGCCCTTTCCTCTCTAATCTGGCCCGAATTCCAGCATCTGATAAAACAACCGAGAGTTGGCACGCAATGAAAACCTCGTCTACGTGCTAGAGTAACAGTGGCCTAGGAGAAGCGTGAGCAGGGGGGAGGACAGGTTGGGGACGATAGTGATGGCAGGAAGAAAGAGGCGAAGTGGAAGGAACCGCGCTATATGATACTCAAAGGCGCAAAACGCACAGACCATGTGATGGCGGGCGAAGGGGACTTGGAAATAAAGCGTTTTCTTGACATACGCGCTACGAAGTATACGTCATGTTTAGACGCCGGCCGTGGGGTCGAGACTCGAAGCGCAGATTGAATCTGAGTTTGATGATGGACAGCTCACCGCCTCCCGCACAAAGTTCAAACCACCAACAACAACTGGTCTGTGGTCTTCCTGTGCTGACGCGGTTCTGAACTTGCAACTTCGTCCCGCTGCCCATTCTGGCTACTGACAAACGATTCCAACGATCCTATCGATCCTGTCATACATCCTACATGTGCTGTCATCTGCCACCTGCGAAACTCATCACACCTAGATTCTATCGTTTGACTTACCTGTGATGGTTCGAGGAGTAGGAATGGTGATTGCACCATCGAAACTGGAGCTTGCCATCTGCATACGTTGGGATACATTTTGATCAGTCTTCGGCACTCTGCTACCGACAAAGATCACCGAAGGCTCTCGAGGCGGCCATCCGTCAGACTGCAACATTTTGGATGTCAATCGCACCGTGTCAAAGCAATCAAGCTGCGGAGACAAGCTGATTATTTCAACTTCTTCGTGTTCATCCATCTCCCGCTATCAGAAATATTCAACCAAGCAAGGTAGCTTTTTCCAGTTTCCCTCGCTACGTGCGACATATTCACTACATCTACATCACCGCTAGCATATCATCAGTCATACTCATGAAACACCGCATGGTGAATGCGTTCTTTTTCTCTCAACCCACGTTATCCGAGCATTTGAGGTGAGTAGAGATTATTGTTTCGACAGTTTGACCTTGCACTCATCATTCTCCGAACCAGATGAACAGGCTCGGATCAGCTTCTGCAGCATATCGCATGCCATAGCCGCGTGTATCTATTTCTCAGCCTGAGCGCTTATCCATGATCGTAATGGGCTCGTTCAGCACCAGGCAGTGGTGGCCTACGGGCCTTATTCCGAGCCTGAGCGCCTATCTGTCATAGGCCATGATCAAGCTATTCTTCGAAATGTCATTAGTGGTATAAAAGGGAGAACGCTCTAACGAATATCTTCGCCTCTTCTTCCAGCAATTAAGTGCTTATTGAGTGCAATTTCCATGCAGATCAATTGATGCTTTCGCTTAGTATGCCCTCATTAGATCCGCGCGAGATCGTTTTCACCACTCTGTACGTCCAGGCATAACGATTATCAGTATAGACCAGATATTGACCACACAACGAACTCCTATAGCACAGGCCCTCCGGTAGGATCTTTTAACATGCATTAAAATCCATTGCACGACGCTCAACATCCGATGCAGTTCGTCGTTATCATACTAAACTGGGGTCTCTTCGGCGTGCTCTCCATCCAAGTCTGTAAGTAACTGCGTCGCTCTTCGAATAATCCCTCTACATCACTAACCCCTACCCAAAGATCTCTATTCGCAGGCCTTCCCAAAGGACCGCCCCGTGCTGAAGGCCCTCGTCTACATCGTCTACCTCTTGGAAACGGCGCAGACCATGCTTCTTACGGGGAGCGTCTGGAACATGCTAGCGCGCGGGTTCGGAGACCTCTTAGGGATAGACGAAATCGGGACGAATTGGCTCTCGGTGTGCTTGATCGGGGGCCTCGGTGCGTTTGTGGACTTTCTATTTCAAACCAACGGAGGTACTTATATTACCATAGTCGGCCTGCTCGTTCAATGTTTTTACGCCTACCGCATTTCGGTCATCTCGCAGAGCCGGATCGCACCCGGCCTCATCATACTTGTAAGTGATTGACGGTCACATTATACCCAAGATCTTTGGCATTCCGCTGATGAAACCTCCCCATCGCAGTTGTCCCTCGTTTCGTTCGCAGGCGCCATAGCTACGACGGTCTTCGCCATACGGGCGAAGCGCTTCACTGTGCTGTTCACCCTATCCTTGGGGTTCAATGTGCAGCCGCTGGGCGTAAGCAATGTCCTTCATGGATTGCTGGTTCTGCTGGACTAATTTGGCGCTGTAGTTTTGGAGCGGAACAGGTTCGGCCTGTGACGTCGTGATCGCGATCTGCATGTGCTACTATGTACGTAGGAACCGCACCCTCTAGTCATAAAGGTCTATCATACTGAAATACTTGCGACCCAGTTGCGAAGACGCAATCCATACGGGACGTTCTCGCAGACCCAAGCGCTGATATACAAATTGGTGCGGATGACCGTCGAGACGGGCGTCCTAACAGGCATGTGCTATTTGCCACCTTATGCAGATATCTAAAATAACATCTCAACACCAACAGCCTCCATCTCGCTCCTCACCCTCGCGCTGTACTACCCGCCGCGCACCACGCCCATCAACTACTTCGTCGTCCCGCTCTCCGCGCAGGCGAAGCTCTACTCCACCACGATGCTCGCCGTGCTGAACAGCCGCTTGCACATGGGCATCGTGTCCGAGGCGGAGGCCGCGGGCGGGTGGCGGGACTACGAGCTGGGCAGCGCGGCGCCGCCGCGGCACGTTGAGGCGGGCGGTATGCAGTTCAGAGTCAATTCGCTGTCGACGGCGGCGGCGCAGAGCGAGGGTGTGTTTGTGATGAAGCAACAGGTCGGTACGAAGGATCAGGCAAAGGTGCGGATGCAGCGTGGCTATGTCAGTGAAGTAGGTGTGGAAGTTGACTTGTTCGTGTTTACCAGGGCAACTTGAGTTTTGGTCCCGGACAACCTTGAACAAAACGCAGAAGGCGAAGATCATTACTATGTTTAGGCCTAACGGACCTTCTATACCGCGCCTGCTCCCTCAAATGTAAAGTTTATCTCTGCCTACACACAGCAGCAAGATTATATATTCTTTCTTGCGCCCTCAAAGCCGAATTCCGCTCATCCCCGAGAGCTTCGTGATGCTGCCCGTTGATTTGTTCAGCAGACAAGCGCCGCTTCTACGAAAGTTCTCAATAGAAAACGTTTCAGTATACCGATTCCAAAATTCTTGAAATTCTGCAAGGAAATCGTACATCTCCCACGTCTGCGACTCTAAAATTTACGACGAAATACCCTTTCATTTTTCCCCACCTCCATTTACTCTTATTTATTGTGGAATTAGGACAACCTCACCTAGGTACGAAGCTGGCTTTAGGTTGAAGTCAACTGGACAGCATCCACATCTTCGTGTTGAGATACTTATACTATGATTCACGTCAATGTCGACGCAGTCGGCCCATTCAATCTCCACAATGCTATTCATTGGATCCAGACCCGGGTTATTATCAAAAGCATACTTAGCAGATAAGATCAAAAGATTGGAGATTAATAATAGCTGTTGCCTCGACGCCCGGTAGGGCTTATCCGAGACCCAAAAATATTACTATGCCAGGTACCTTCTACAATACACCGTCATTACATTTGTTCCTAGAACCATCGCTCGCCTTGAAGCACTACGGGACACTTGTGACTGCATCCCGTTCTCAACATCCCACAGAAAATAACGTGGACAACTTCGATGTGGTGTTTGACTCTTTTCATTCGTAGTTGACCAAAGTACAGACAGCCACTTTGCAGCCATTTAGAACGGAGCGACACATGTGGACCTGTGGTCTCCAGGTAGCGCTGGGTTGTTCCATGTCAAAGAAATCTTTCGGTTGCGTCTGAACCGTAGAAGAAGATTTACTAGTAGTACTTGGCATGTGTATAATTGGGACATCTGAGCTGCGAGCACCTAGTTATCTACAAACTGCGCACGAAAATACGAGAGAAAAGTAAGGGAACCATGTAAGCATTAAACCTGGTGACTGAGCAGCGAGGAAGAAGGGTCGTAGGCGCCTAAAGCTAGGAATGGGTAGCAAAATACCAAGGTTGAACGAAATAATTGACCTAAAAATAGCCAGATACCACGCGTAGCATGTCATCAGGACTTGCCGTTCTCTCACGCGCACAGCGAATGTTCAAACGTTCGAAGCCCAGTGAAGATTAAGAAGATGTACCCAAACGATCTAAGGACATTTCCAACAGAGCTTAAATGATCTCATTGACAGTACTACCTATATAACGCGATGGCGTATCTCTTGTCAATAAGCGATATACTGCCAGCCTCCCCTTATTACCTACTTCGCATGGACGCCCAACTTCTCCAAAGCCGCAGAGCTGTTCTTAATTCTCCTTATTGCCAGTCAACAGGGATCGGAGGGTACCTCAAAGAGCTCCTATATCTCACCGTAGCCAACACGATACTATGGTGCATCGTGATTGCGCTCGCCTCCAACACACTTCGCGCGACAGTCAAGGCAAAGCACATCCATTCTGCTCGGGCGCGACGCCTCCTGGTTATCTATATCTCTGTTATGACGATTGTCAGTACAATCTCACTGGGATTGATGATTCAATACACGCACAAGACTTTATTTTCACCCTTCGATGGGGGGATAGATGCTCGCAGGCACCTAGAGACTTGTGTTGCGGGCCATTGCTTCGCATGGCAATACGAGTCTTTACACAAATTAAACTTAACAGTTTTGTAAGACTTGTATTGCCCGAAGCATAGCCTATTAATACAATTACATAAATATTGCTCGACCTACTAATACGACCTACAATACATAAATTGTAACTATTTTATTCAGTTTACTTTCTGTATATACAATATGCCATATGCTTGCCATCTGAATCTTTAAGCCATTTGGTATCTGATAGAAGATCAATAGTTTTTTCTTTCTTACATTTGCCTTCATTAAGTAAACCATCATGAAACCAAACTGTACCTGATTTATCAATAATTCTTGATTGAAAGTGTCCTCCTCCACCATATATTATCCCACATAGATACCGATAGTTTGGTTGTCCATTATGATTTAAAATTATTTCTACATCAGATTCAATATTATTATCATCCAAAATTTCACATACAATGATATCAGGTATATAATCAGTAATCCATGTTTGTCTATAGTATCCCTGCTCATTATTATGTATACAATTTTGACATTCTTTGGTAGTTATATGATCAATTTTCCATCGAATGAAATTGGATATCAATCGCCGTGGTGATCCGGTATGGGCATCATCTATTTTAAGAATAGGTATTTTATAATCAATTTTTCTACTAAGCAGATTATGACTGTCATTACAGTTATTACATGTTTCACAAACGTAGCCAAAGTATTTAGTACCTAATAATTTATTAAATAGTTGATCAATAAAAATATAGTATTCACCCTGTTGAAAGATATCTGGATATTTATTATACAATACACTTCTTATATTATCACGTGCCATTTCAAAGCTATTAAGTTTATTGTCTTTCAAGTCTGTAAAATTGGAACATACAATAGTCATTAGATCGTGATATTCCTGAAAAGACACAGTCCAGTAATCTGGGTTTTCATACCATATATTATATAAAATAGTAAATAATGCATCATATCCACAACTAAAATTATTGGCATCCCATTGTAGTCCCAATGGTTGCTCTTCATCTGTAGTTATAGTAGTACGCAATCGTTTCTCCTTATGATTATCTTTATTATTATCATTTTGAGTCATGTTATCTAGCATATCAGCTTTTCTAGTTTGTTTTTTCTTCTTTGTCTTGTTAATTGTATGGGAATAAATACTTGATTCATTCAATTCCAAATTCCAAGTACCATCATTAGTGGGAGATTTTACTTTGCTTTCATTGGAATTCCATTTGATTGATGGATGCCAGTCAGATGATTGACACGCATTGCCTTTGAATTTTTGATATGATCTTATTAATGGATTACGGAGTAATCCTGATATATTTTCAGGCAATTCATTCATGTATTTAAGTTTAGTAATATCATTCAACATTTCTAATTCCCTAAATTCTTGTCTCAAGTAACCCCCTATTCCAGATGTAATTCTTTCAGAAGAAAATCCTTGGAGAATAACTGTGTTTGCTGCATTTGCACTACGCGACAAACATGTATAATAAGACTGAGTTGTATAACAATGTCCTAGATCAACAATATTGATGTCTCTGGTTTTTCCTTGAGAACTATAGTCTGTCATAGCAAAGTTGGGAAGCACTACGACTTGTTCACGATGTACAGAACGAATACTATCATTTGGTAATAAGCATTGAACAGTTGTTGAAGTACGTGGAATTGGTACTACATTTAATGGTAGTCCTGGTATTTGAATATCTTTGGGAGGTTTGTCTAACTTTACAAATAATGTTAATAAGACTTCTTTTCCATGAGGCCCAGTACAACTATCCCATCCGGCAACAAAACCCTCTTGTCCTTTTGTTATACATAACTCAGTAGCATCATTATGTCTAATCATTATAGGCATGCCCAAACATAGAGATAATTTGCCAGGAATATGATCACTTGTACATGGTGAAGAGTTCCAAAGAGTATCTCTTAAATGGGAAGTTAAAGGTCTATGTGGTTTCTTTTTTGATTTTGAACTACGTCTGCCCTTTTTGCTATTAGTTGTTTCATGATTATTATCTGTATCAATTGAATAGAAATCAGTTAACGTTTGTTTTGTATCCTGTGCAAATCTAAGACATCCTTGTTCATTAATTCTGTCTTTTTGTGCATTCCATGCTGTAATTATTGATACATGTCTGTATTTCTCTTCATTTATATGTATTGAATTAGATGTTTTACCTGCTTTTAGTGTGCGTAAAAATGATATATCCTCCAAAGTACATGCTCCATATCTCATATTCTCTAGTGCTGCCCGCAATTTTGCATCTTCAGGCGTTTGTGAACGTTGTCTCATATTTTCTTTTAAGATGACAACAGTTGTAACTTGCTGCCATAACAGTTTTCCTATTGTACTTTCTTGTTGTCGTGGAGTCATTGCATGGTTATTAATAGATGAGACCTCTCCACTGTATAAGGTAGCACCTTTTACGGGCGGTAACTGGGCAAAATCACCAGCAAAAATCATATTTTTTCCTCCAAATGCTTCACCATGTATATTAAAAATCTCTGCTAATCTGGCACTAATTGAATACAATTCATGACAGGCTATCATTGAAACTTCATCTATAAAAATATAGTCAACACCTGCTAGTTTAGATTTCAATTCATAGATTGTATCTGATCTATTATTACTCATTCCACCTTCTTTATTATCATTCATTCTTATACCTAATGCTGAGTGATATGTAGATCCATTTAACAAGGCAGCAGCTGTTCCAGTAGGAGCTAATACAATAAATCTATGTGATTCATTTTTGCGATGGAACATTTCAATCAATGCCTTTATGACTTGGGATTTACCAGTACCTCCCATTCCTCCAAGATACATTTTTAATTGTGGTGGTTTAATACATGCAGCATGGTTTGCAATAATTTTAAAGGCTCTTGTTTGGTCATTATTTAAACTGAACTCCTTTATAATATCATCGCGGATTTTATTGGCTTCATTCTTTTTGGCTTTGAAGTTATGTTTAAAATATTCAGCATCTACAATTTTGACCTCATTATGTGCTAGAGTATCTTTATGTGATTTTGTTTCAGCTTCATATGATTGTATACTCTTCTGTTTATTACTTAGTATAGAGGCTCTTTGAGTTTTAATAATTGCTTTCCAACCTGCTGGTGTCAGACGTTCCTCTGGTGACACTTTGTTTGCTATTGATGAGACTATAGTTGATGAGCAAGGCCTAGTCCATCCAGAATTATTTAGAATATCATCAATTTCCAACATTATCTTTGCACGATTTTTAGCTTTACGACCTGGCATAGCATAGTCCAAAACTTTCTCTGGTTTCACAGTGTAATAATTTTCAATATCATAGTCGTCAACATCGGTATCATCTTCAGAATCAGACATAGAATCATTTGCAGCTGCACGTTTTTTTCTATTCATTTCACCATGAAAATCATCCCTGGCATCTAGACACTCATATTTCAAGTTAAAGTTATTAATCAATTCTCTGTCTTTGGATGTAAAGGTATATGAATTAAACGCATCATCCCAGCTTTCATTATTTTGTTTAAGATCTGATCCACTATGCCATGGTTTGAATAAAGTAAGCATCGTCATGCAATACTTTTCTCTATCACCAAGGTCAGGACGTGGCAATGTACCTCCTACAAAATTTGGTACAACAGAATGTAAACGGTTTTTATCACATACAACTTCATGTGTCAAATACAAAGGATGATTTGACTGAAACGCTTGATATTTTGTATTAGGAGGCTCAGTTATTTCACAGTCTTCTTTTTTAATACTATCTGTATTTGTTATAGTATTGACATATGCTTTAAACTGTTCAATCCTTTTTTTTGAACGCCGTTTCTTGAGATGAGTCTGAATCCATTGATACAAGTTTAGATTACTATAACATTCTGGTCTATACTTATAGTCATCAATATTTGATTTACCAACATAATTTCCATCTTCTCGTCCTAATATAACTTTATCTGTTATTTTATCATCATCTACATCATCAAGTACATCAAAACTTTCCAGTTTTTGGTCTATATTTGACTCTACTTTAACTGATTGGTATTTGTCATCCCAATATCTAGCCACTTCTGATACATAACTTTTCCACCAAAATGTAACAAATTCATGACTAGTATAATGATCGGATTCTCAAGTAAATACATGCAGGCCATGGGACTTCCAATTTCCATTTTTGACGTAAGAGCATTGACTATTTTCAGTATGAGTTTACGTGCAGCATCATGTTCCTTTACAGTTCCTCCCAATAGTTCCGAATTTTTATCGTATACGTCATATGTAGAAGAAAATATCTGGTGTGTTTTAAGACTTGGTTTAGTAATATAATCAGTAACATAAGAAATAATTGCTTTAATTGAGGTACCTGATAATAAACTAGAAACATCAGAGTTGGAACGTAATAGATATGTCAGACATGGTGTAAATGTATTCATCATAGGCTCTAATTTCTTCATAAAAATATGGCCATCATTCTTATCAACTATTGTTGAGGGATAAACATCTCTTGGAAAGCGAGCCATGCATACACCATCTTTGTTGAGACAGCCTTTCACATTACTCCGAGTAGATTCTGGTGAAGTATTTTTCTCTAAATTTAAAGTTTTATTATTATCCTCAACATTATCTTGAGTAGGTGTCTTATTTTTTCCAGAAGCCATTCTACAAGTATGGATATTCGATCGTAATAACAAATCATCCACTGTATCTTGATACTTATTCCACCATTCTTGAAAATCATAACATGTCTTACAATCTGTAATAGGGCTTTCATGGATGTTACACATTGATGGTGGCGGAGTAGGAAGTGTCTGTGTAGGATCCTTATAAGTTAGAGGAATGTTCTTTGTTTGTTCGGAAGTTTTTATTGCATGTATACCTTTTTTGCCTTCTTTTTGAATAGGTACCTTTGATTTAATTTCATCCATAGGGCCTGTTATAAATTCACCCATATGTACAGATTCTAAATATTGTATTAATGATTTCTGAAATTCAGAATCTGATGACATAATCCTGTCTCTTATTTGCTGGGGAGTAAGTGCACCTTTTATCCATAACATCATATGCATATGTAATGTGAGACGCCCTTGCTGCTCTACTGTACCATAATAAGCTGATGTATCCCCATATAATCCTGGATGATCTGAACCAACACCTAAGACATGCTTAATTACCATTTCAACCATGAAATGAAAGAAACGTGCTGCAGCAACAGGATTTTTCAATACAAGTAAGTCCCTTTCATTTGAAGACCGTAATTCTGGCTTAAAATACGTATCTGTATCTGCATAATACAAACAGATGGGATGACGATTATCAGCTGGTGCAAATGTAATAAACCATGAAGGAGCACCTTTAAATGCCACTAAAGACCATATTTCATTGCGCATATATTTTTTGCTAGTAAGAGAACCTTGAATATGCCCTCCTACATGATCTAGATCTTGCATTATACTAAAGCATAGTTTCTCTTGCTCAGTTTCTGCAATCACTCTTTCACCAGCAGCCATACGTTTTGCCAGTTTGTCTAATATGCTAGAGTCAATATTTAACAACCTCTTTGAAATTTGATGGAAATTTTGTCTTTTGGCTAACAAAAAACTACTTGTTGTGCTACTACGCAGCTGCTGCTGATTAAACGCTATCATTGGAAAATATAGATCAGTTTGGAATCGCTTGTCATGGTACATTAATAAATGTTTTTTATGTGCAGCTTCAGAATAATTACTTTTATGGCGAAGCTGTCCAATACCACCCAGTCCATAAGGAAAAAGCCAAGGAAACATTTGTGGATATATCTGAGGATTATCATACATAGACTCTGGATGTTCTTCATGACCAATAGCAAGTGTCTTTCCTCCATTTTCCAGGTGTTGTAGTGCTTTAATTTTCAGAGCAGCTATTGTCGTATTTTCATATTCTTTACCAGTAAGACCATGTACGGTAAAAGGACAGGGACCCTCTGTTGTACCTTCTTCTATTTCATTATCAAATTTTGACATAGCAGTTGGTATTTTGTTACCGGCATCTGGCTCGACCTTTTTGAAATCTATAAACACAGGTACTCCAGATTCAGGATATGAGTCCAAGTTTTCTTTGGATATTTCAAGGTCTGCATAATCAATATGGTTTAGCTTAAGCCATTCTAAGGCATTTGCTACATTGTTTCTTCGCACTAACATTGGTGTGCGTTGATATTCATCTTCTGTTGGACGGGCACTTCCAATAAAGATAAAGGCGAGAACCTCACTCAATTCCTCACGGCTAGGTGGTAGCTTGTGATAGACTTTGACTGTTGGATTTGCAAACATTATACAATTTGCAATCATTTTGGCCCGACCAGATGATACCCGAACCAAACAGCGATTGTGACGAATACGGGCAATTAACATCTGTTCTGCAAATGTTAGACATGTAAGAACAGATGGAACTTCACCTATCCATAAACCATTGGCTAAAGAATTTACAGGTACTTTACTTTTTTCCAATGATTTACAGCATTCCTGACACACAGTTTTACAATGAGGAATTATAATTGGACCTTCCAATTCAATGATAGGGTCTTCATTAGTTTTGCGCTCCAATCTTGTAACTCTGGTATTTGAGTCTTCTTCATGTGTTGAATTATTATTGACTAGCGGGTCTAGGTTAACATCTGATATATCACTCATATCTTGAAGTAAATTAAGTTCTCCACAAACGGCACAAGCACTTTCTTGAAACTTTGATGGGTCTGTATCTTTGCAAAAATCTGTAACAATTTTGTGGATCAATTCTGTGTCCAGTGAGTTTGGGGGAAAACTGACATGTTTTTCCTGTTGGTCTATATTTATTTGTGGATTATTATATGTCTTATTTTTTGAGTAGGATTTGTTTCCTTGTCCCTCTGATTTAGACTTCATTTGTTTCTGATGATCTCTATTTTTCTTAGATCTTATACGTTCTTTTGCACCTTTTTCAGCCTTTGTCATTGCTGGTGAGAATACAGAGAAGTGGTTATTGCAATTTGGACAATAATGTCCTTTGAATCTTGTGGTGCATGCATCTCGAGTTAGATGGTTATTTATTGTAACATTATGAATTTTTCCAATTGCAGCAGCCTCTTGTATAGTTAATGCTCCTGATAATATTTCAAGTGGCACCTGTGTAGCAAAATATTTGGGGTTATCTTGTAAAAGATTAGGCAGATGATAAGCATCTGTATAACAGACAAACAAGTAGTTTTTATCCAAACGTAATTCTGCATCTACTGGTTGATACAGATAATCAACCAAATCACTACCTTTCAGTGGCCTAGCCTTTCTTGTACCCCCACCATAAAATTTATCCTCTGTAACATTGAATTGTATACTATTGGAAGTTTTGTATATAGGAATCAACAAAGAGCCATACTGAGTAGCATTTCTAAAGCAAACAAATTTAAGAATGACAAAGTTATGACGGTATACACAGTTACGATATAGATTGATCTTAATCATTGATATCATATAGTATATTCTATGATGCATATTATACTGTAGAGCACCATCCAGTATAGTCCATGAATAATACTGGCACTTTATAGTTCCAGCTTTTTTCATTACAGGCCATATGTAATACAAAAAATCTTTCAATTTGTGGCTGACTATAGATATATCAATCATCATTCTAGAGCCCACTAACAGATATTTGTTGGTATGCACAGACATATATTGTATTTGATTGGAAGATAATGGGATTGTATGCTTTCTATAATCACTGCACTGCCTGTTGGACATGCCAGATAGTTGATAAACACTCAAAGCATTGAGAACCACAGTGGATTGCACAGTAGCATGCTTGTTGGGCATGCCAGGAAATTGATATACACTCAAAGTGTTGAGAATAATAGGGGATTGGGCAGTTTCATGCTTGTTAGGCATGCCAGGTAATTGATATACGCTCAAAGCGTCGAAAACAATATGGGCTTGGACAGTATCATGCCTGTTAGACATGTCGGGTAATTGATATACGCTTGAAGCGTCGAGAACAATAGGGGATTGGGCAGCTTCATCAAGTGCGGTTGATGGAAATGGGAGTTGTGGATGTAGGATCACACTCCATAGACAAGTTATTGGAAGCAGTATTGCCGTTATATGAGCAATACGCCTTATAACATTGCTGGAGATCGAAAGATATAACATATTGTAATGGCGGTAGATGACAGTAGAACAAACAGAGTAGGATTTAGAGGCACCACGTTCAACAAAATCGGTTGAAATCGGATCCAAAGTCATATGATCAATAGCATAGCCTGGTGACGTGGCATATTGGATGTTTCCGACAAGCGCCATGCCAAGATTGGGTCTTTTACGGGATTTATTAGCATTCCATCCTTCGATCTGGGCCTTTAAGAAGTAATTACTAGTAAATATCCAGTCTGAGTCCGGTATGAGAATTGCAGAATGAATTATGATATTACACGATATGATACATTGTATACAAGGTCAAGCCCAAGACTCAACTGCCTTAGCACTCCGTTTCCGAACACATTTTCTCAAAATCGCTATTCTGGATTGAATGAGACAGATGAAAAGATTCATGCAGTATAGAACTGGCCTTACACAAACAGAGGCAGCAGTTGGTACATGGCTGCATTTTGCATGGCTTATGTAATTTATATCTGTTTGATCTTATCATGATTACGGCGGCCCGTGTTTTCGATGTTGGGTATGATTGAACGATATTTGGGCAGATGGAAGAACTGTATATAGGGAGGGGGGGGGGGTCTGACATTGCGCTTGGTGTTGTACGATGTCGATTTCACTTGAAAGAGAAAATTCGAGATGTGCTTGTAAACACTTTGAGGAGGAGAAGGTGCTGGTGAATGTTGATGCATGAGCATCAAACAGCATCCTAACTGGCTTGTCGATTTCGCTTGAAAGAGAAAATTCGAGATCGGCTTGTAAACACTTTGAGGAGGAGAAGGTGCTGGTGAATATTGATGCATAAGCATCAAACAGCATCCTAACTGGCTGTGGTGGTCAGTTTGGACTTGGGGAGGGATGGCGTGCATGGTGCTGCGGTGAGATTGAAAAAATCGAACGTGTGGTACTATGGAGAGTTATATTATATAGAAACTCAGTCCAACCGGTGATTTCGATTCGCTTCTTGGGTTCTTAGAAGACAGAGAAACTTGTGTGATATTTAATTGATAAATTGGACGATATGTGACGATGTTATCTGTTGGACAGATGACTGTACCGCGCGCAGGGAACCCAAAGTACTGGGACCTGTGGTGCGGGAGATGAGTGAATAAGAAGTTAATGATAGCTACTGGCCGATCTTTTCCTCTTGCTTCTTCTGGCTTACTGCGCCAAAACCGCGGGGCTTTGGCCTTGTACGCAAACGGGACAAATTGAGATGCGGGTGCTTGCCTCAACTTAGCAGTTGTATATCCTTTTCCAGATCCTTACAGATCGACATGAAATACTTAGTCAATACATATGTAGTCACTCTCATGAATTGCGACCTGTTTGTGAACATCCCATCCTCCCTTTAACCAACACATGCAAGTCTACGCCCACTTGGAGGATACCACTGCAATTACCCGATATTGAATCGTAACAGGTATTAAGATGCAACAGGTGTAATGAATTCAGAACCACTTAAAACGGTAAGTTTCAGCGCCTTGCAATATCAAAGTAAAATGGATTGATTCCAAGTGCCCATCTACAGCCATCTACACCAATGTACTATAGCGCATAGCGCATCTCCAGTAAACTATGGTCTGATCCATCAAGATTGACATCGTTCAAGGATACATATAATATGACCCATTTTCCATGTACGCACAAAATATCTGAGAGATGGAACATACGATACAACAATGAAAGGAGCAAGTAGACAAAAAGCAAGCACAGTGAATTATGCTTTTTTCATCTTTTTCATCGGGCGTCCTGTGTAACTATTAGATATATGTGCAGAAAACAATATACCAAAACTTACCAATATTAATATCAAAGTCAACTTTGAACCCTTGTTCAAAAGCACAGTCCAACGGTGTTTTCACCCAGATGTCAACCTTTTTCTCAGTGGGCGTATACGCAAATGCTGGAGTTAGAACACGTAGTTGCAACTTGCTGAAGTCAGCATGTAACAATTTCAGCGGAGTTGAATCCATGAAATGTTCCTCCAATAGAGCGTCGGCCTTTGATGTTGGCGAAAACATTCCTCGCAACTGTCGCTCAAGTGAAATCAATGAACATCCAGGGAAACTATCAAGTCCTTCTTCATCTGCCTTCTGTTTCGCGAGGTAGATCGCATATGCTTGTTGCGCCAACATTGATTCGAAAATCTGGCGGGTGTCCGAGCCATTTTCACTTGGAGCTTCAGAAGCCAAGGGAACGAATCGATAATGGAAACTGAACCAATCAAGAAGTTTGTATGCGAGACCTCTCACTGTCGCACAAGCATTGCGCTCCTCGACAGACATGGCGTTTCTGTCATATCTTTCCATTTCTTCCTGTTGTTGTTCGTTTGGTTTGCAACCAACGTCAACCTGCGGATGGCAATACGTTTTGGGATCCAAGACGTTTGAAAATATCGCCAAGCAACAAGCAGAGAATAGATTTTCTGCATGCTCCATCGAGTTTACATCTGGATCATCAGATGCTGCATCCAGGGGCATCAATTTTGGGAGATGCTCCCGTACAGGATCTATTTGCGAATTAGAAAAACGTTCTAAATAGAGAACTAAAATTACACTAACCATCCATATCCCACTTATTTTGTTCAAGTCCTTCAAAATAAAAGGTTATGATACGTCGAAGGAGTAAACGCGAGCCGGAATGGTAGGTGTTGGTCATGTAGTTGGATGCAACAAATGATTGTATGAGTCCACATAACGTGTCCTTCATCGTGGCTGTTGCATAGAAGTGTCCTCCATGACAAATCGCATTTTCAGAGGTATATGCAGCATGCATGGTACCTGGGCGCATGTACCTGTGGTATATCAACGTTAGAAATGATTACAGAATTAATAAATTGAAAAGGCTTACAATCGGGTACCAGGTGTCAGGATAACAGCTTCTACCGAACATTCACCAACGTCAAGCAGGTCGAAATCCTCACCCATAAATTTATCGATTCGCCTGAATTCGGAATAATCACCCGTTTCGCAATCCTTTGGTCGCACTACCAGCCACACTTTTACGCCCGTTATGACCTCGATGTAGGTACCGAAGCCATCGCTATCCATGTGGAAGGTGTGTCCCGCACCAGTTGTTGCGCAAAGACCCCAACGCATATCGGCAGTCGGACGCTCAGCGGTGCTATCAACATTCCAAGGCGACTGTAACATCTCCCACCACGCCGCATTGTCAGATGAAAAATCCTCAGCGCTATGTGTGCCCTCAGGCATAGGAATATCAAGCACATTTAGCGCCTTTCTATCCTTGCACTGGAGTAACATATTGAGTGTCCCCTTTTCCATCCAATCGTTCATATTCTCCGATCCATCTAGTGATTGATCTATAGAGACGTTGAGACAAATGATCAATCCAATTTAATAATATCATACCCTGTATATCCACAACTCCTACCAACGAACATTGTAATGAACGCATGCCCTTTTTGTCGAATAAAATCGGCTTGACTGGACGACCCGTTTCGAGAATCATTCCCCGTTGCAATAATTTCAATTTGGCGGCTGTTGACATCGTTTGCATGACACTATACGTCACCACCGTAAATGCTGATGCATCAGGATTAGCCTTATGCAAGGGTTTTCCGTCAATATACATCTCCTCGAACTTCTTCACATGCGTTCTCCAGAACTCTAACATAAAGGATTCTATGAAATAACAAATAATAAGAAGATGATAAAGATAAATATAGTCGCAAAAAGAATACATACATGTGCACGGAAAGTAACATCATGAACATTTCCCTCGGGACAGAACACCCTCGCTGGAGGTAATTCTGACAGAGGTACAGGATTATCGGTGACTTCAAGACTAGGTTCTGTTATCTCAAATTTTATACCCTCTGGGAACGGTGTGTTTCGAATGGATATGTATTCCTCAACAACGATGGGCGTGTTGTCGCGAACATGCTCGGAAGATTTGGTAGTAATGTTGTCATGCTTTCGCTTTCGTGATTTCCTCGGTCCAGTAGGATTTTTTGTGGTATCGCGCCTTGATCGTGTGGATGTAGTGCGCGATGTTGTCTTCCTTGATTTAAGTGGGAAGTCAACCTCCATATCATCGTCATCGTTTTCATCCGAGCTACCCATGGGAGTTGAAGAGACTGAAGTACTTGTTTCTTTGGGAGGCAAATCAACATCCATCGTATCTTCTTCATCTTCGTCATCGTCACCTTCGTCTCCGTTATCGCCATTTTCGTTATCCATGGGATCGTCTCCATGTTCCACATTGTTTGGTTTATCTGGACCATTGCCTTCGGACGACGGTTCAGTTGACGATGACGAACTAGAACGGGGTTTCCGAGCAGGAGGTTGAAATCGATTGGGACTGGGTGTCTGAGAAGGACCTCGAGAGTCTTCAGAAGTGGGAGTGGGTGGCCGAGTATGAGACGGAGAGGGCGTAGAGTTGAGACCGGGTTCACGAGAAGGAGCCTGAGACTGTGACGGCGTAGATGGAGTTAGTTCATGAGAGGCAGGCGGAGCGGGCGTAGTATTGGGACTGGGATTGTGAGAAGCAGGCTGAGATGGTGTCGGTGTCGATGGGCTTGGTGTTAGAGGCGACATACTCGACTGAGTAGGAGCGCTTGGAGGTACAAGTTGAGATGGTGTAGTATGACGAACAGGCTGTTTAGAAGCTACAGCCGGAGATTTTGGTCGAGAAGGTGTTGGTGGTACACCGCCCATCGAGGATGAAGACGCCACTGATGACATAGCATGGCCAGTGGTGAAAGGAACTGCAGAAGCCGGAGCTCTAGTAGCAACTATACAACGATCAGTATACAACCAAAATCATATGAATATAGTCACATACGACGTCGGTATCTAACATTAACTGGATCATCCAAAGCCAGGGCGTCTATTTCGTTCCAGGGCAAATTGTCCAGTATATGCGCAATGACCTGCGTCACATCCATCGAGCCTGTAGCAAGGTTGAAAACACCATCGAATATCGTAGACTCAATCTGCTTAAGCAAGGGGAAAGATATGTTACCCAATCGAGTAGCTTCCTGTATAATTTAATGAGTACATATAAATAGACAAGAGCATCGTCACGTACTTGGTGGATGCTTGTAAGGGACCACCGACATTTATCGAGTTCAATAGGTGCAACTAAGAACATCGGTGTTATCGCTATTGCTATATGCGCTGATCTGTGCACGGATGATGTCTTCATTTTGCCACCCGATGAAGATAAGAACATGTTTGTTAGCACTTCTACTTCGCTCATACTGAAAGCCGTAGTGTTCCTGTAGAAAACGATTATAAGATGTTATTATATGTTAGATGGATCATACCGTGCGATCGCTATAAGTTCTTTATTTTGTTCTTCCTCCGAGCTATCGGACCGCTGATGGGGATTGGATGTACCGGCAGACTGGGCACCAGGACTACCAGTAAAAGACATCCAGTTGAACGTCATAGCTGTCAACAAGAAGTTTCGTTCTATCTTTTGAAGGCGGTTGTTCCGACCAAGTGCCGCCAGGTCTTTCAATTGCTGAAGGATGCCACTTCCTTGAGGAAGCCTTGGACCGTATATCGTAGAGTGTGACTTTGATACACTTTTGTTCCTATTTGTCGGCTGAGCAGGACTAGCATTCGTTCTGAATTCTTGCAACAACCGCCGGATATCCTCGATATGGCGATAATGATGATCCTTTGTTATGCTAAGTTTCGATCTGACACTCGGGCTCAAAACGAGTACATACCGGCAATTTAGAAATTTCGAGCCTGTTCTCATAACGGATTATGTTGCTCGCGAGGGATATGTCACGGTGTGGGTACGAATATACACGATCGAGCAACCGGTAACATATGAGCATGCGATGTAGCTTTCCCATAGCTGACCCATTTTCTGGTACTTTTGCTTTAACGGTGACCATGGAGGTGCTTCCTGGAGATTGATAACGCAGGACCCTCATCAAATCCAAATAGGGTTGGTCGTGGCTAACGAAGGCGATTTTTTCAAAAGCCAGCAGACCGTCAACTAAACCCTAAATACTAGTCAAAATCCAATAAAGCATAGATACCGTCTAAGCACGTACCTGTAGTTCAGGCTTCACCTCAATACACGCTCCAAAGTCCGCTTGAGTCAAAACGGCATCGGAGTACCATGGCATTTCCGCCAGTTCCTGGCATCGCGCACGGGTGGGAACAGGTGATCCATCTGTAGCAAATCTCAACCACAGCAACATACTTAATGGTTGGTATTCCGTACCTTGTTGGTTGTCATTCTTTTAACAGATCGTAGTATCCTTAATTATAACTGTTCTAATCTAATGTACGTTATGACGCGTCGAACTTGGGCGATGGGAAGGAAAAAAAGAACAACCTTGTGAGACATTTTATGCCATGGGTACATTAGGGCCGACCGTTTCGTTGTGTGGTCATGTTTCCCGGTCAAGCCATCAGCTTCTACCCGTGACTTAACCGTGACTTACATTATGACGTACAGGCGTCGAAAAAGGCGACCCGACGCCATTTTCGACGCATGTACGTCATAATACTGAGACATTTTGAATATACATGCAATCGTGAACTTAAAATCTCTTAGTATTTTTTTTTTTTTTTTTATGTGTCAATTTAGTGTCCAGTCGGGGAGTACCCCATGTCGGACCTTACTCTAATTACATTCGTGCTATAAAAACCAAGGCCCCAGTGCCCATCCCCTTGCCCGAGCCCCCTCACTTGCCCTGCTGACGCGCGCCCTTGGCGACCCTGCCCCAGCAGTCCGACAAAGAAACGTCGTTTAGCAAGGCAGCTCTCTTGTACATTAAAATTGCATTACATATGAGCTGTGTGTGTATTGTAAGTAACATGTAGGCATGAAAATGGCATAATTCAAAACTCACAGCTGGTGTCAAAATTGACTCTAAACCCTTCTTGAAACTTGCGATCCAGAGGTGTTCGCTTCCATATGCCGGCACCGTTTTCTGCAGGCACATATTCGGATGTTTGTGGTACAACTTCGATACCCCAATCTTTGAAGTCAGCATACACGTATTGCGGGTCGTTTCTTGTTCAAAAAGGCGTCCCAGAGTATTATATGCGGTAGAGTTGGTTTCGAAAACGCCCTGCAACTGACGCTTTACTCCTTGTAATGAACAGTTGAGCACACCTCGATGTTTGCCTTCCACAGCCATCGCTTTAGCCATATAGATCGCGTACGCTTGCTCGGCAAGTTTTTGCTCCAGAAGCTGGATACAATTCACCACCGTCTGTCCTTTCAGTGGAACGAAGGAATAATGTTTAGCAAACCATTCCAGCAGTCTGTATGCCAATCCTCTAGTTTGCGCACACGCATTGCGGTCTTCTACAGGCATTGCGTTCCTATCGTAATGCTCCATTTCCTGTTGTTGACGTTTACTTGGTGTTTCGTTAAGGGCGAGATCGTGGTACCAATATGTTCGTGCGTCCAACACATTCGAAAATATGGCCAAGCTACATGCTGCGAACAGTTCTTCCACTGCATGCATAGTGTTGGCGTCAGCTTCGTCCAAAACATTCGGATTTAAATGAGGAAGATGTTCCCATGCTGGATCTGATAATGTGTTATAGTAAAGAATATTGTAATATATAATTAGAAGAGACGAACCATCCGGATCAAGACATTGTTGCTCCAGGCCTTCAAAGAAAAAGACGATCATTTCGCGGAGTAAAAATCGCGAATGTGCGCGATCGTCGTTGTTCGTGACATCACGGTAACCAACGAATACATGAATAATTCCACATAAAGTGTCTTTCAGAGTCGACGTTGAGTAAAAGTGGCCACCGTGGCATATTGAGTTTTCGGGTGTGTAAACGGCGTGCATCGTATTTGGCCTCATATATCTGTCGATTTAGGTAGTATTAAGAAAAAATGTCGGAGAGATTACAGGAAAGCCTACAGTCGAGTTCCAGGGGTTAAAACAACCGCCTCAATCCTGCTGTTGTCCCCGACATTCAAAAGATCAAAAGACTCCCCAACATATCTGGTGATCTCCCCGAACTCTGAAAAGTCGTCGATATTGTTGTTTGAAGGCCGCATCACTAACCACACTTTTTTCCCCGTCATGACATCCACATATGTGCCGAAACCATCGCTGTCTACGTGAAATGTATGGTACGCTCCAGCAGTGGCGCAAAGTCCCCAACGCATTATCGCCCCAGGGTATAGATAATGTTGGACGCTTTGCCGGGAGTGTATCGCCTCCTGCCATGCGACATTGTCACTCGACAAATCGCCTGCTGATTGTAAACCACCAGGCATTGGTAGATTCAATGCGTTTAACGGTGTCCCGGGTTGACTTTCTAGCATCATATTTAGAGTGCCGAATGCCACTGATTCATGATATTCCCCAGATTGATCTGCGTATAGGGAGCGTCATATAATAGTAAAGTAAATCGTAATTAACACCTACTTTGAATTGGCATTGTATCGGATAATGAACAATGTAGTGACTTCATCCCCTTCTTATCGAATGATAGCGGGATGAATGGCCTATCAATCTCTAGGATTGGACCCCTGCGCAACAATTGCAACTTCTCGGTAATTGACATAGACTGCATATCACTGTATGACACGATCCTAAAAGTTGATGAGGTATTATCAATGACATGAGGTGCCAGTCTATTGATATAACCACGCTCGATTAATTCCAGATGCCTCTTCCAAAAATCAAGTATATCTGGCGACTACGGCGTCGATCAATAGATGAAGACGGATATGAACAATCACTACTTACATGGGCACGGAACACAACTTTGTGGGCGGTTCCTTTCGCGCAAAACAATGTTTGGACAGGCAGCTCTTGAGCAGGTCTAGAACCTTTGCCAACTTCAAGGTTGACTGCCACTTCCGGTTTGATTATACCAGCGGGAAATGGTATACTGCGGAGCAAACCCTCGGCGCTTGGAGTTGAAGACCCAGCAACTTTTTGGTTGCGCCTAGTGTTTTTTTGTTTCGTTAGACCTGATGACGACGTAGATCCGCGCTTTGGTATTTTCGATGTTGACGGAATGGTAATCCGGTGTGACTCGGAAGAATTTCTTGGTACAGTCCTGACCTTCCATAAGGGTGGAAGAATGAAACGCAGAGACTGTGAAGAATTTCTTGGTAAAGGCTGGACGGCATGAGCATCGACATTCATGCGATTGTCAGCATCTCTGTCATTCCCTACCTGGCCATCGATACTTGTGTCCATCGGCTCATCATCGTTATTACCAGATTCCATCCTTTGCTCGACGGTATCTGTTTGGTAAGTTGACACATCTCTTCCTTTTCCTTTGTCAACACTGGTTGTCAATGACACATTAGGTGGTATCGCATCCGATGAATGAACTACATTTCCGCCAAATGAGATCGATTCGTTAGTTACTATACTATTATGCAAAACGAATATGCGTACTGCGTCGGAATCTTGTATTTGTAGGGTCATCGGCAAGCATATCGTTAATCTCAGTCCAAGGGAGGCTTTGAATTATGGCCGTAAATGCCTGAGACGCATCCAACGAACCATTTGCCACACCAAACACATTTTCCAATACTGTCTTCTCCATTCTCACTAATAGTGGTGAACGCCAGTTGCCCAATTGTTGCGACTCCTAACAAATCAGATAAGTATCATTATATCCGAAGAATACGACAAGCTGGAACCTTGTATATGTCGGCAATTGACCATCGTTGCCGGTCTAATTTATAGGGCGCCATTAAGAAAAGAGGAGATATTCCCATCGCGATATGCAACGTTCGGTGAATTGCAACACGGGAGGCCTTTCCGTCTGCTTCACACTCAAACATGTTGCGAAGGATATCTCCCTCGCCCCGCGTGAGACTATTCGGTAAACTCAATTCAATGCAAAGCGTACACTTAACATTATAATACTTACTGTGCATGCGATATGATTTCTACAATGCTTTCCTGCTCGTGTTCTAGTTCTGTAGCATCTTGCATCGGATCGTCGAGCTTCTTTACTTCTGAAAGCACGTTAATACTCAGAGCCGCCATCAAGATATTGTGGTGTATTTTGGCGACATTCCCTGATTGTCCGAGCAATGCAAGATCCTTCAATTGTTGGAGTAATCCACTTCCTAGCAACCTGGGTCCATACGTTCTGGTTGACTTGGCTTCTAAAGGCAGCTTTTCTTTCAAGAACTGTTGTAGATTTTCGATAATTTGCCAGGGCTACCCGGAAGATATGTAAGATATTTTATTAGAATTCGAAGCGCACACACCTTGAACGAACTGTTCTCCAGCGTTTTTGCGTGGTTTACAATGTTGAATGTTTGTGGCGAATTGTACAGCCAGATTCGATCCAACAAACGGTAGTACAAATTCAACTGATATAGTCTGGCCCAGGCCTTCCCGGTTAAAGGCACAGATTCCTTAGAAACAAGTGTTGGAGCACTCGTTACAGGCTGAAGACCCAAGATTGTTCTCATATCCAAGAACACTTGTTTTGTGCTATTGAAGATCATGTCCTCCTGAACCAAAAGATTATGAACCAACGCCTACAGGGAATTGATGTCAACCAAAGTTCTATATATTTCGAGTGTTAAGAGAGTAACTACACACCTCGATATCAGGCCTGGCCTTGACACAATCACCGAAGTCCGTTTGTGTCAACACGGCATCAGTATACCACGAAGCTTTTGTGATTTCCTCGCATAGTGCACGACGGGGCACGGACGATCCATCTATAGTGGTAGGTCTTAATTCAAGTTATACATATATACTTTACATGTTCAATTCATCATACCGGCTGAGGTTGTCATATTCTCACTTATATATTTCACTTAGAATCTACGTTAATGGAATGAGCTCAACGATAATCAGGCACAGTTTGCCTTGGTTGATTGGGAAAAAAGATGACAAGCAAGCTGTGGCCAGTATTTTATACCATGTAAACATTAGGGTGGACCGTTTTCTTGTGTGGTCGTATTTTATCGCAATGATCATGATAAGATCAGACAGATATACATTACATAAGCCATGCAAAATGCAGCCATGTCCCAACTGCTTGCTTTTGTTTGTCTAAGGCCCCAGCGCCATCATATTCGATTAGATTAGATATGAATGGATTATATAAGCCATGCAAAATGCAGCCATGTCCCAACTGCTTGCTTTTGTTTGTCTAAGGCCCCAGCGCCATCATATTCGATTAGATTAGATATGAATGGATTATATAAGCCATGCAAAATGCAGCCATGTCCCAACTGCTTGCTTTTGTTTGTCTAAGGCCCCAGCGCCATCATATTCGATTAGATTAGATATGAATGGATTATATAAGCCATGCAAAATGCAGCCATGTCCCAACTGCTTGCTTTTGTTTGTCTAAGGCCCCAGCGCATCATATTCGATTAGATTAGATATAAATGAATTATATAAGCCATGCAAAATGCAGCCATGTCCCAACTGCTTGCTTTTGTTTGTCTAAGGCCCCAGCGCTAACAGCTTTGTATAGATCTGGCTGTAAAAAATTATTAGCTGTAATAAGATAATTCCTTAAGAAATATATATATAAATTCTACTGAACGAGCTGAGTTATATCATCTGTAGGCAGATTCATATATTTTATACAGCGGCCATCTATAGATCTATCAAAATGCAATGTGTACAATTACCAGCCGGACACACCTGTGGATAATCTACAGGCGCGATCTGTAGAAGCTCTG
>JACGCK010000203.1:0-79688 GCA_014925825.1 Pholiota molesta
CGTCCCAGCACAAAAACAAAAATACCAAAGCAAAAACAACCTCGCCAGGATAGATGTTAGTGCAATCAGCATCAACATTCGGGTTGTTGGCGAGAAGAACGGCGTGGTGATATTGGCCTGAGCTGCGATTTCCGCGCACGCGCTTCCGACTGGACAACGGCGATGGTGGTGCAGTCCTGGCCAACGAGTCCGAGGCAGATGACCTATCGCAGAGTGCGGAATCAGCGTCGTTCATTTCAGGAAAACATGCGAAGTCTTTCTAACCTCGCCGACGAACAGTTGCTGCATGTCGGGTCGATGATGGCGCTGTTGACTGTCGCCAGCTGGTACCTATACGCCACCAGTTAGCAAACAGAAGAATTGACCCCCATAGCAAGGGAGTGGAGCACGTACGTGGACACGTTCTGCGCAGCGGAGATCGCGTCACAGAAGTCGCCTGCTTGCACGGTATAGTTCCTCGCGCAAGGGGTTCCTGAGCCTCCCCCCAGCACCGGACCCAATTGTGCACTGACGAGCGCATCTACATGCAAGCGTTTCGAGAGTGAGCAAAGAACACTAGATCTGATATGAGGAAACACTGACTCAAGGATAGAGCCGCAAGAAGAATGCTTTGGAGACTAGTGAACTTGGCCATTGGGAATATATCGAGTGTATTGTTGATCAGACTGTGAAGGAGTTGAACGAACTGAGGAACTAGACACGAAATTGAGGTGGGTTTTATAGACTGTTCCTGGACCATCGGTATGATATGCCCGTGTAGACTCCCAAAGGTTTCTCAAGAAACAGAAAAACTTGACTCGAAATTGATAATCATCGATCTGCCAATCACTTCTTCCTTCTCGTTGAAGGGCGCGGGCTTTCCATAAAAGGCAATCGCGCCGCCTTGCGACCACTGTCGGCCGCTGTATGCCGCCTCACGAACCATTTATGCGCGGTACGGCATATTGTCAATGACTTACAACATGAGTCAAAAAGTTCACTTTTCTCAAGCCCATGAGTAAAACTCGGAAACGTTTGCCAAGGAAAGGAAAGAAATAATCATCATTTCATCAACACGCTCAAGAAATTAGTCAACGCCAGTATTAGTATCATCTCGCGGTAGAGTTTTCAATGTCGCATTGCACACGTGAACATCGATTTATCGCGAAACTTCACGCAGGTTCATGATTTTGTTCGTCAAGGTTAGAAAGACTGCATAATCCCTGCGATGCGCCCGCTCTTGATAACAAAGACCAGATGCGTGAGAAAGCAGAATGCCGTAGCAGGTTACAAGCGTCCGGAGAGCATGTGGTTGAGCTCAATGACGGTGTTTGCGCCGCTGTGGCCATCGTAGACGCCGATGGCGAGGCCGAGGGTGGTAGAGAAGGGGTAGTAAGGAGATGCGGTCCTCCCCTAACGCGGCGCTGACAAGAAGAAAGGTAAGCTTGATATTAATAACGCATGAGTGCACAAGAGTGCACATTGCTGGAGGAAATAGCTGTGTCTGCTAGGAACAACACAGTTATCATCAGCTGATCCCAGCCTTTTTGATCTGGAACAATTAATGACACCTATTATTTCCGGGCGTTTTCAACAGCGATGTCCCTCAGCAGTGGTAGCAGAGGAGTAGGCAACGCACGTCTGGGCACAGGCTATCCCTCACAAGCCAGACGCCAGACCAGGTAGCTGCACACAGCCTCCGGGCTGTCGCGAGAGCTCATCGGTGTAGGCGTCAGCATAGACTTTATGTCGATCGAGAAGGTAGCCTGTAGCGGAGACGATATCAATGCATATGAAAAGTTAGCGCATTCGCAGGCTGTTCTTCCTGCTCCTTGTGGATGACGCAGCGGTAGAGGTGGCTCGAGTTGATCCAAGTTGAACAAGACTACGGGCGAATATCGATGTAGAAATGCGTGGCCGCAACATGACCGGCTAACAGGACCTGACGCGGACGAGTGGTAACAAAGTGGCGAATTACTGGAGGCCATTGCAGAGTCCAGACTCTAGAGGTATGGTGTGAAGATTCAAGAATCCCCATCACGGGTCACACAAGGTCACACATTGCTATTAGAAATGCGACATACTCCACGTGACATGGGCGCCTATTAGTATCTTGATAGTAATCATGAACGAACTTCTTCCATCCGTGCCAATTCTTTACATGAGCACCTTCAATTTTGCTGATCTCTCGACCGCCTGTATCTCCTCCTCGGAGGCCAAAACCTCTCCTAATGTCAAAACCGTTCTTATCTCCGTGATAAAGGAAGGCGGGGGCATTGAATATGCCATCGCGCCTCTGAAAACATCGTATCCGGTAACATCAACGATGATCTTGGCTCTGCGATTCCATTTTACTAACCTATATTGTTTGGGTACTTATAGGAAGCTGTATTTACTGCTTTGAGGCATTGAAAAATCACCTAGGAAATCTTACGCCCGACGATATTTCCTTGAAGATGGGTGCGAAGGATGTCAGTGGAAAGTTGGTTTGGGCTTCCGTTGCGCCGTCTTTGTGGATGCAAATTGTGTCGGAAGGTACCGAACTACGAATCTTCCCAAATTCTACACCAGCCATACCTACGCAGGCCGCGGAACCCTCTGCGAAGATGTATGAAGATCCTCGACCCCTCATCACAATCCAGCTTCCTGCATCTGTTGCAAAGAATGGACGTCCCTTCTATCTGGCGCTCATTAATCCGAAATCGTACGATGTAAGCTTGCTGTAAGATAATGTTCGTTCTTGCGATGCTGACTATCAATGGCCAACAATTATATTATAATTATAGGAATTACGGACTCTAGCCTTTAATCTGCTGAAGGATCACTTCATAGTAAACAAGTCATCTTGGAAGGATGTTATCTTACGAGGGCTAATAATCGAAGAGGGTACACAAGAGGACAGCTCTGCGTACTCAGTCCCTTTATCCGCCTATGGAACGGGCGAGAGTCCTGAGTGGATGCACCTTATCACTCAGCTGAAGAAAGAGCACCCTAGTTTCAAAATTTTGATATTTTGATTAGCGAACGGCTATATGGTTGTCAGAATAGTCTTTTTCAATAATAAAGACTATACCGAATGATATGAATGAAGGACAGCGGCGGAAAAAAGTGATACCTACTTACACTTCTTTCGAGGACTATAAGCAGAGAAGGAAATCTAGTCTTCGACGAGGGATCTTAACTATCCTAATTAATTCTCATTCCTGTAGTTCTATTTAGACGGATAGTGGGTCGAACCAAGGCCAAAGGAGCCTAAGGCACATTCCACCACCAATCTGGCAACCCTTCTTCACCAAAAACATCGTTCAAATTAAGGATGAACAGCAGACTATACCGTTGCACCTTTCCTATTGACCGTAGACGTATTGTATCTAAGCGTCATATATTCTCGGAAAGCAGCTCATTGCATTGCTGTGAACTAATTGTGAATGTCAAGGATAATCATGGGATCATCCGCAGACGAACGCCATATCACGATCGTAGATACCATTGCAATTTACATGAGATTTCTGGGCAACACTTGTAACCTGCTACGACATTTTTATCTGGATATTTATTGAACAACCATTTATGCATCCGTCACCTCGCGTATCTCGTTCCTTATCATCAAGCGGACCCGGAAGCAGGCGCAACGCAGAGGACCTAATGACAAGCGAACAACCTCAATCAGCGTACCACCACAAAAAAACGAAAATACCAAAGCAACGACGCACCTCGCCAGGGTAGATGTTAGTGCAATCAGCATCAACATTTGGGTTGTTCGCGAGAAGAACGGGCGTGGTGATGTTTGCCTGCGCTGCGATATCCGCGCAGGCGCTTCCGGACTGGACGACGGCGACGGTGGTGCAGTCCTGGCCAACGAGTCCGAGGCAGATGACCTATCGCAGAGTACGGAATCAGTGTTGTTGCTTTCAAGGGACCATGCACAATCTTTCTAACCTCGCCGACGAACAGGTTGCTGCACGTCGGGTCGATGATTGCGCTGTTGACTGTCGCCAGCTGGTACCTACATATCGCCAGAAGGCAGTGAGCAAATAGAAATATTGAATCTCCATAGCAGGAGAGTACACATACGTGGACACGTTCTGCGCGGCGGAGATCGCGTCGCAGAAGTCGCCTGCTTGCACGGTATAGTTCCTCGCACAAGGGGCTGCTCCTATGATACCTTGTGCACTGACGAGCGCATCTACATGCAAATGTTCAAGAGTGAGCAGATAATACCAGATCGGAGATGAGGAAACACTGACTCAAGCATAGAGCCGCAAGAAGAAGGCTTTGGAAGCTAGTGAACTTGGCCATTGGAAATATCGAGTGTATCGTTGATCAAACTGTGAAGGAGTTGAACGAACTGAGGAACTAGACACGAAATTGAGGCAGGCTTTATACAATTTTCCTGGGCCTATCGGTATGATATGCCCGTGTAGACTCCCAAAAGTTTCTCAAGAAACAGAAAAACTTGACTCGAAATTGATAATCATCGACCTGCCAATCAGTTCTTCCTTCTCGTTGACGGGCGCGGGCTTTCCATAAAAGGCAACCGCGCCGCCTTGCGACCACTGTCGGCCGCTGTATGCCGCCTCACGAACCTTTTATGCGCGGTACGGCATATTGACAATGACCCATAACATGAGTCAAAAAGTTCACTTTTCTCAAGGCCATGAGTAAAACTCGGAAACGCCAAGGAAAGAAGGAAAGAAATAATCATCATTTCGTCAACACGCTTAACAAGTTAGTCAACGCCAGTATCATCTCGCGGTGCCTCCTCGTCAGAAGATGACTCCTCTGCAGGCGCATTTCGACCCCAGAATCTGCCAATGATATTCCGGAGCACGCGGGGCATGGGCTAGAACGTCCGTCAGTACGTACGAACTTTGCAAGACAGAAAACGAAAAATCTTACAGAAATATCTTCATCCTCGTCTTCATCCTCCTCATCCTCGCCTCCTTCGTCATCCTCACCATCTACCTCTGGGGCATCGCGTGCTTCCGCCGGCGGCGCGGCAGCAGCCTGACGTTGGGCAGGTACAGCCGCAGCTGGGGGGTTGAAATTGACTTCCACCATCCCTTCAGGGAGCGCTTCCTCGTCTTCTTCCTCCTGCACGTCCTCGAACGCTCCAGGCATGCCTCCATGAGCATTAATACCCGCGTTCACCGCTTCCACGAGCATCAGGTCCTCGAGCACATCCGGTGGGAGCTGGCCCGCCATCTGCGCAAACTGCAGGATGCCGCCCGGGAAGCGCTCGGCAAAGTGTGGGTGCGCGTCGAAGAAGGCCTAGGTAGGTGAGTCAGATAAAGTTAGGCCATATCTCGTGGACGTTAGAATATCATTGTTATGTACCTGAAGCTGTTGTCTGAACGCCGCGTCTGGTAAGAACTGCGCCAAACGCCTCTCGTCGTTCGCCCTTTGCCTGCGGCTTCTGTGTTGCGCGGAATAAAGTTCCTCCACGTTCTGGAAATATTCACGGTCGTATTGATTGATCAGCGTCGGGGGTGGCAATGGGTCGCATGCCAGGGACTTGGCCTCTAAAACCTGTCTCGGGATGAAAGAGAATAGCCGGCGGTACGATGTCTCCAGCACCATGATATGGCGGTACGCCGAGAATCGGAGGTTCTGGTTTTCGTAAGTCGAGAGGAATGCCTTTCTACGGTCGGTAATTGGAAGGGATGATGGGAGAGGGGAAAGTGTTTCTGTCACGATTGAGGCGAACCAGGCTGAGTGCTCTTTCCAGACAGGGAATGAGCGCTGGGCGTAAAGGTGGGATAAAAGGTGGAGGGTTCCATTGGAAGCGGTGAGGGAACTAACCAAAAATATATGAGCGAAGGTGCGTAAAATCGTTCGAAAGATAGATTACGCACTATGCGTCTGTTTCTATCTTGAAATCACGATGCGCTCTAATTTCACCAGGTAAAGATACATCTAGTTTGTCGGCCAGAAGTGGGACTATGGTAGGGAAGTCGCGGATGGCTTCCTTCAAGGCTTGAGTGCTTTTTGTATGGTCCTTGAATTGAGATAATTGTTAGACTCGATATAACGCATCGCCAGCTGGTTGTACCTTTTCTTTACTAGCGTCTTCCACAAGTTTCAAGGCCAACGCCCTTGCATAAGCCCATCCAGGTAGTATCGAAGGATTGAGGCGTTTGTCAGTGGTAGGCCTGTTCGCAAAGATGTCATAAATATCGAGAAGCCACTGCTGCATTCCAGCTTTGATCGAGAGGAAGTCCAGATGGAAGAGGGCACCATGGGGGTCGTTCCATGGCTCAATGGAGTACATCAGCCGCGCAAACTCGAAAGAGGTTCTGACACATCCTCTTCGCTGTAGATCACTGTAAAAAGTGCATTTAGGAAAAGATGCAGATATTTTGGCGGACGGTGCACGCACGTGACCTGACGATGGAGGGCCAGGAAGAAGGGGCGATTCTCGACGAGGTCAAAATCCAAGCGATTGAGGCCAGTAGTGAAGTTGAACGAGCCAATGAACGAGCGCTCGTAAGTGAATAAAGCTCTATCAATGAAATCGACTGCTTGCGCATGCTCTATAACAAGGTCAATGATGACATCGGTACTGATAGATCTCGATTCTCGAGTCACTCACCATCTCGATGCCGATAGACTTCCGATATCTGTAGGAGCGTATCTGCATGCCATGGAAGGGCACCAAGAAGATCCCAAAATCCCTGCGGATCTAATTCAGAGAATTTTCGATGATAAACCCCCAAGCAAAGAATATGGAAACGAACCTCCCGATAACACCGTGTCCATGAACGCCTTGGTCATACTCTTGTACTTCTTGCTGTATTCAACCGTCCACCATTTCTCCTGCATCGGAGTCCATCCATGTGCCTTCAACTTCAATTCTGTCTCTTCATCGGTAAGCGGCCGCAGAGAAAGACCCTCGCGGCCCTTGGCTGCCCACCATGACGGTTGTGGTCGCGTTAGATGCGACTTGACGGCAGGCACTTTCTTCCGACTCGATGATTGCTCAGCCCTGTTCGCTGTGACGACACGCGAACCGAAAAACCTGCGCATTTCCGCCTCTCCGTCAAGGTTTTGAAGAGAGACGGAAAGAAGATCGGCAAGGGATTGTTTTCCAGTTTCAGCCTGTGATATCTTTTGCGACGCAGGGTACCTGAGCGATTCATACGACAATGAATATTCCGTGAGTAAGATGGAGGGAGATGTCGTACTGAATGGACAGCTCCGCCAAAACCTGATCCAGCTCATCGTTTGCAGCCTTCTTCTCCTTGGCTCGCGCTTTCTTCAACGCTTTCTTTTCATTTCGGGGAGCCGCAGGCGTTGGCGTACTCGTGCGCGTGCTTTTAGCTGTGTCCTTCGGTGTTGGTGGAGTGCTTGTGGCCGAATCTGTGACCTTCTTTTTCTTTTTCTTTGACTACGGAAGTTGTCGATATACAGCGTCAACTGAGGTAACGGGTGCATACCTTTTTGGATTTTGAAGGTTTGTCCTCGTCTTCCTCTTCCTCTTCACTCTCCTCGGCAGCCAGAAGCTAAACAACCTTGTCAATAACACTGATATAGTGTTCTGATTAGATGAGATCATACATTGGCGAAAGCGCCTGCGTGACGTTGCGATGGCCCCGGCAGATCTTCCTCCTCGCTAATCTCTTCAACTTCGGGTGTCGTCGCCTTGAGCGCTTCGAGCTCCTCGAGTTCACGCTGTTGCCGTTTATTGAGACGAGGTGGCATGGTTCAGATCTCTAGTAATAGAGCTTTGGAAAAGAAAACCCAAAGGGTACTTCGAAGAGAAACGTAAGTGATAAACGATATTAATGACGCGACGTATCTGGCAGATCAGAGGCTTCCATCGGAGGTTTAACTGAGACTTTTGGAAAAGTCAACATTGCTTGATTAGGAGTGTTCTCGTGACTTATCAATGGACTCATTCGAACTCCGCCCGCTGGCGCGTTTCGCACTTCGTAAACTTGAACTTGAACTTCTTCTTGAACGCCGTCTGTCTCGATGCTATTAAGTACTCCTGTGCTTTGAAGTGCTTTGCCCTTGTTCGTTCGGATAGTAACTTCACTCAAGTTTTACTGTTTACTTTACTCGCCCGTGGATTAACGAGCAAGTGGGTAATTCTATTACTTCCCTGCATATTTACTTACAACTCTCTTAGGTCGTATGAGTGATAACCGGACCTGTACATTCTGATACGCACTTCATCCACAATATTCATCACATGTCGATTTGTACACCAGAATGGAGACAGTTTTTCGAGCCGTTCGTAATGCACGTCGCAATATGATAATAAGGTCTACATCCACGCGTCGCCACGCGTTTTCTTCTTACAGCATAGGCCCGCACCGGCAACCCAAAACATTCTATCTGCCACTTTGACTGTGGTTGTCGATTATGGAACCTATCAATTGAGCTCTAGATTATGCAGGGCTACCGACCCACTACCGACCCACGACGCCTCCATATAATCTAGCCATCTCGAAAACGTACCACTTGTTGGATTTACTTTCACCATCGCCACAATGAACACGACTTCTCCCACTACGCCCCAGCTTGTAGCTGCCATCAAGCTCCTCGAATTCCTTCACGCTGGGCCGTTGTACATCACCTCGTTCTTGGCAGCGCTTTGGCTCGTAATTACCACTGTCAACAAACTGATCGCCGTGCTGAGCGACAAGACAACTCCTCTGAACGGTCCCGCTAACACCAGTCTTCTCTTCGGGCTTTATCGCCATATCAATGAATCAGAGGATCCTGGATTGGTCTATGAAGGGTGGGCGAAGGAATATGGACCCGCCTTCAAGATACCTGGAGGCTTTGGATCGAGCCGCATCTTGATCTGCGATCCAAGAGCAAATGCCCATTTTTACTCGAAAGAGACTTTCGGTTATGTGCAGACAAAACTCTCCAGAGTTTTCATTGAGAACCTGGTATTGATCGTCTGGGGTTCTTCACTATTCACTAGAGACTGACACCCTTTCAGTTTGGCCGCGGACTCCTATGGGCCGAAGGAGAGAGTCATCGAAGGTATGTTGTATCTCGTTCACGATGTTCTCTTTCTAGCATTTACGTCGACAGGCAGCGAAAGGCCCTCTCTCCTGCATTTAGCAACGCAGCAATTCGCAAGCTTACAGCGGTTTTCTATGATGCAGCGTATAAGGTGTTTATTCCGTATGATTCTCGGAGGTCAGTATTTAAAGCATTTCAGATGAAAGCGAACTGGGACACGACCCTGGACGCCGGTTCTGGATCAGCGATAATCGACGTCCAGACGTGGTTCGTCCTCACCTTGATTAATCTCCACCACGCCACTAAACACTTATTCTTCCCAAGGATGAACCACATCTCGTAGGCTTACCTATTGATTCATTTGAGAATGATACTTATTCTACGCAGTCTAGACGCAATCGGAATCGCCGGCTTCGGACACGACTTCCACGCCCTCGACGGCAAAGAATCCGCCGTCGTCGACGTCTTCGACTCGTTCGCGAGCGGGGATATCAGTCTCCTCTCGCACTTCGTCTTCCTCATGGGCCCCGTCCTCCCGATTTTGCAGAAGCTTCCCACGAAGCAGAATTTGACGTTCAAGAAACTGAGAGCGACGATGCGCGCCATTGCGGATGAGCTATTAGAGAGGAACAGGAGGGAAAAGGCGGGGAAGGGAGGCGTTGGGGAGGAAAAGAGTATCATTGGGCTATTGAGTACGTGGCAGCATTTTTGCATCATGCTCGTTGAGTGATACGATGGATATACTACAGTTAAAGCTGAAACGAATACGTCGTCGCTTGTGATGTCACAAGAGGAGATATTGGCGCAGGTAGTATGTGTTTGCTCTCGCACTCAAAATTATGCTGAAATTCAAACTTTAGATGGTATGTGAATCGAATGTCTGTTGGATATAGCCATTCTCAAGTCGCTTTCCGTGAAAACAGAACGTTTTATTATTGGCTGGTGAGTGCTATGCCTCTTTCAATGTGGAGCGACAGCCAGACATCTGATAAACTATTATTGACCAGGCTATGAGACAACATCTAGTGAGTGAATGACATCTCATTGGGCAACGGAACGATGATTTGATGCTGTCTCTTCTAGTCAGTCTTACTGTAGGTTATTTGGTGCTTGAGGAACCAATGCTTTCAATCATTGACGGATACTCAGTGGGCGCTCATTGAACTTTGTCGTAAGCCGGAAAAGCAACAGAAGCTCCGCGAAGAACTTGCGCAATTTGTCGGCTCCGATCCGACCTTCGACCAACTATCAACTGGCCTCCCCTACCTCGACGCCATTTCCCAGGAAGTCCTCAGACTCCATCCACCTGTCTATGAAACGACACGCGTGGTACGTATGCTTTCTTCACATTTCTGAACCCCTACCTCATGTCCATACACAGGCCACCGAAGACGATATTATGCCCTTCAGCGCTCCCATCTTTACCGACTCCGGGAAGCGCGTATCGAGTCTCCTCATCAGCAAGGACACCGTGATAACCTCACCCATTCGGTACATGAATCGCGCTGAGGTGTTCTGGGGCCCCAATGCAAAAGAGTTTGAGCCCGAACGCTGGCTTGACGGTGGGGACTACGAGAAGGCGAAGGAAATCCAGGGCCATCGTCATATCTTGACGTTTTCCGACGGCCCAAGGACTTGTTTGGGAAAGAGCTTCGCGTTAGCTGAATTCAAGGTTAGTTACGACATTCTTGTAGTTTGAGAAAGAATAACTGCCTAATCACCGCGATATAGGCCGTCCTTTCGGTGTTGATCCGCAACTATTCATTTGAGCTTCCGGATGGGCCCAATACCAAGATCGAGAAACACCCATCTATCCTCCCCAGACCTAAAGTTGCAGGCGAAGTTGGTGCAAGGGCTCCCATGAGGATTAGACGTCTGGAATGATCGAGTGATACTCATAAACTGGATATAACTATGCTATGATGTTGTACATTTTTGTAAATTTAGTCACAATGTTCCCCTACATAAATCACCGTCCCAAATGTCATCGAATGTTATTCGAAAGGCGAAAAAGGGCGGAGATGCCGTCGAGAGTAATGAGCGACCTATCGGAGCGAGTTACAAACAGTAATGGAGCGATTGATAGCAATATTATCCATACAGAAACTATAATATATAATGCGCGAACGTTATGTTGTTGGCAGTCGTTTCTTCATAGGTCGTAGCAAAATCGTAGTAGGATCATGAGTAAGCTGCTAATGATGAAATGTAGTTGAGCGCACTTTTTGTTCAACGGGGCTTTCCTCATCGTCGACTGGACAAGAAATTTAAGAATCAGGTACATCGTGGAAGGCGCATGCTCCATACCTTGGAAATTGAGTGATATTGGTGGTTGAAACGGCTCAAATCGCAGTGACGTGAGAGTTCTACCTGCTGGCTTTTGCTGTGACTTGAGTGGCCGAGCATTTAAGCTAAAATAACGAGATCATATCCATCCGATATTGCGGTGTAAATGCTTCAACGACTTACGATACAAGTAAAGAATTGGAATAAACTGCTTGATCGTAATAAGACACGAAAAAAATCCATAAGAACATGTTACGTACGTTTGGCCAGAATGACATAGAGCCCAAACCAGACCACTGATGGAAGTATTATCGTCGGACGACATTAAAAAGATGAAGATGCTAGGGATTAACGTACTATTCTTCATCGCTTGAAACTGATGGTTGATCCAATGTATTAGAGCGTGTTTAGTTAACATTTGAAAATCAGGGATGGCACGTACACATATGATGACGGAGACAGATGTCATGCTAAGAAACAGAACTCAGTCGCTGAAAAATCCATCGAAGAACAGAAAGCTTTTACCTTGTTAATAACCCTGTTTCTATATCGAGATGATGTTCAGCACAATGCCTACTACGTAGACCATAAGATACACTCACGCAACGACCACCGGATGAGACGATTAATGAAATTGGTAGTCCTATAAGAAAATTTTAACGTTCAATACATACATCCTAAATCCGAATAGATGTGACTGACGAGTCCTTGTTTGCTCGGGATGCGAGTTTGAGTAGATAATACATCATGAAAAGCGCGATTAGCACATCAGCGGTCCCACCAACTGCCAAACCAGATGTAATCAGCCAGTCAAAGTGAACAACCAAGCTGATCCCATTGGGATTATTAGGGACATCCAAGTATGTTTCTATCGTTATCACCATGCCCGCAATGAATCGGAGTAGGGAGAAGGTGAAACAGCCCAACCCGATGAAAATGTTATTTGATGAGAGCATGTAGATCCGATATGTGAAGAAACACTGAATGTAGAGTCAGCAATGAGATAGTTCGGTAAACGAAGAGATTTAAAGCGAAGACATACCTGAACAAGAAAGGTAATGAAAGTCGCAAATAGAGAATTTGTGGCTATTGGATATGAATTTGCTTCGGCTGTTTGCCATCTTGTTACTGTGTCATAGTAGACCGCCATAGCAGCTGTAAACGAGTGGCAAGTCTCCAAGAATCTAGTATGGCAATATAAAAACAAAGTAAAGTTTCAGAGAATATAGTCATACAAGAGGGTGAAGACCTGATAATAATTGAATAAAAAGAATGAGAAGGATTGATCGGAGAGATATAAAATATTGTTCAGGCGCACCATCAGCTTCAACGTGAATCTATCATCTCTTCTCTTCCTAAAGTATGTATATCCTTGCGACAAGGATACCCCATAAAGAATCAAGCCAATGTACGTCGAAATTTCCAACGCCCCGAGAACGCCGTCGGACTGAACCACGAACTTGCTTGGGTCGATTGTCGTCAGCACCATCTTTCCACTAGAAATCGAGCAAGTAAAGTGAGGCCTGCCTCGGCAAAAGAAAGGAAGGTCCTCGAGACCTATGCGTCGAATCGCTCCTGAGCGCAGACTTGGAAGAAAGGAAGGAAAGGAAGCAGTGGACATAAGTAAGCTTCAGACCGAGTATATCTATCACCGTGACATCAAGCTCCCAGATCCTTCTTCTAAGAACTTCTCAGTGCATCCGATTAGAGTCTATACAAGGAGATGAGAACAGTTGCCTTGACGTGTCGTTACCATGCTCCAGATTCTAGTTTAGAGCCTATTCGCACTACTGCTTGACAGCAGCAAATTTCCCAGAGCGCTCAGCGCTCGAGGCTCAGACCTCAGGTATCAAGCTAAACTGCTTCGTACTCGTCATTGAGAAACACAACTGTTGTACTGATAAAAAAAACGCACCGATATAGGATACTGAGTGCTGCGGTGGATTCCCAAGACATGGCTGTGTCATCTCTGCAGAGATGACAATGTAAGGAAACACGTCAATGTCAAGACTCAAAGCTCGATAGATGATGATGAGTATATTAAGCCACATGTACTCCACTCCTAGTAGCCATGATCAACGCCGTGTACACCATGTTGACACCATGTACTAATCGTGCGCGGAAACCGTTCTGCGGACCTCCGGTTTTTTGGTTATCAAGTTGAGCGTGTGCATTCGGTGATCAAGAAGTCGACACATTTGGCTGGTAGAGGTAGAGAGCGAAACCAGGCGAAACCAGCAACAAGATATATGGCTATACGTGGCATGAGTAGCAACGGTCAAGAAACAAGAGGCTTCGTTCAATCGTTGACATTTGATGTGGTATGTAACAGCGGCCCGCCTGCATTCCGTGGCGAAACTGGCTATGGATGCAACTGACCGGCCAGCCTTTGGAATCGTGGCTATACTGTCAGTAAATGGACTGCTTTTGAAAGCCTCAAAGCCATGAATAAAAACGTGTTACATAGACTCGAAATACAGTGATAGTGTGTACTTGGTGCGTACGAAGATATCAGACCCCCCGAAGAAAAGAAGAAAAATAATACATGACTCAGAAAAATGGCGTGCTAGGATACATAGCGAGAAGGGCTGAAAGTAGGGATAATATTAAGGAATCACGATGGATCCACGTTCTTCCCGGAGACTTTTATGACGACAAAGACAAACCAAAAAGAAGGCACCATATCATGGATTTATCTCCAACACCGCTTGTTCGGAATGGTTTTGCTGAGAACTGCAAGAACGATCGCGAAGTCCCATATCCGTATATACCCCAACGGCCCTAGAAGTCCGCACTTGTCAATGCTGCGAAGTTGCGACAGAAGTAAAATATGTCTACCTGGTTGAAGCATTCAGTCGGCGTTGAAAAATGACGCCCGTTGATGTCTGCTGGCGTCGTCAAACACATGAATTGCCAGTCATCCCCTGATTGAAGATGTTCGAGGCGCGATTCGATGCGCTGATTGAAGGTGAATAAATCAGATCGCTATCAAACATTTCGATGACATGATCGCGTACCCTAGCAGGAGCCATTCCGTTTAAACACCCCTGAATAATGTTGCAATTAATGCCAATTTTTATTCGCCGCGAATGCAGGTCGACGCGAATCAATGACATACCACGTCAGTAAATTCTCCCCATCGCGTTTCGCATTCAGATTCATTGAAATCGACAATCCAGAACCCCCAAACGCCTCGATTAAAGCCCTATTCAAAGCATAGGGTATCAGTCAGAGAGTAGACATTGCAGAGATGGTAATCGTTACCAGATCTTGACAGAAGTCGGTGTAGAGAACGTGGCCATGTATTTCTACCGGGGTTTCTTTGCATGCCCTCATCATGTTTTCTTGACCCGCCGGTACGTCGGATAACCTCGCCGTATACTGCCGCGTTGCGTACCTCAGGCAGTGTTCACCCCCTTTGAGGCCTTCCCATGACGGCTCCACAGAGATTGACATGCTACGATCCGTCTTCCGCGTGAATGCCCGTTTAACCGATAGGATGACCGACGAAATTATAGGGAGAAAAGATTCCGTTACGAGGTCCGTCGCGAAGAGGAATAGAGCAAGACAGAGAGCCACAAGCACGAGTATTCGCCAACGGGTAAAATATTGTCGGATTGAAGACAGTTTCCATCCTGATTCCTCTTGAGAGGATCGGGTGTAGTATCTGCGTGCACGGCGTCAACGAGGAAGGGTGATATAAGAGAGAATTTTATTACGAAGGCAGATTATCCATGACGTATTTGGAATGCCGAAGATTGTCGATCTGCTAATTCCCTGAGACTTCGAGGGTCGAGGAGCGAATAGCAAAAACGAGGGGCGTGCCGGGCACTACAGCCCAGGAAGTTGAGGGATTAAGAGCAAATTGGGACCGAGGCGCTAGGGAGGATCTCCAGTGCCTAATCAAGGATTCCGAACAGAAACGACAAAGGTACTCCTTCTTCGCTTTTAAGAAGGATCCAGCAGCGGTGTATAGGGTGGTGCGGCTCCTTGGCGGCTTCACGAAGGTATCCAACTGCCTCATTAAACTTTGCGAGTTTATATGAGGAGGCTGATCGGCACATAGTTTACCCAGAGAAGATGATTGGCGTGCCCATTGGGCGAAGTTTTGAGCTCTGGGTAATGGGATCCGAGGTGCTTTCGTTATTACCCGGTAAGTATATCGCAGTGCCTACTCCTATCCTTCGACTTGTCGATCCCCACGGTGCTTAATATCTGTTTTATAACTCTTCAAGTAGTAAAGGGACGAGGAGAGGCATCTAAACTTGCGAAAGTTGAGATCGTATGCTTTGAAGAGCGTGCAAGAGTGCCAACAAACCGTGAGGTTTTAATGCTTGACACGATATAACGAATGCATGAGTGAGTTGCATGAAGAAAGAGCTTCAAGGCAGTCTCAGCCAGCGCGCAGTGTGGTTCATGTTAACGCTAACATGTAACAAGGAGGTAACTCGAGGACGGACAATGGAAGAAGCAGGTTGAATGTTGGAAGAGTACAAGTTGGTCGTTGGAGAATGCGCGGCTACTGCGCGGCTCCGCACGGCAAACGGAGTAAACTGTCCGCCAACCCGGAGTCGGATTTAGCCTGGAAACATCGTGTCTTTGAAAAATACCTAGGGACATGATGCTTTCTACACTACCTATATTTTTTTACAATGAATTTATCGAAATTGATATGGATCACTGGCATTTACTGAAAATTCTGAAATACAATGCAGAAGCCCGTCGATCCAACGTATGTATATTTGGATGTTTGATTTTTTTTTCCGGTCGTAGAGATATGTGGCTATTTAAGATAAAAAGTTTACCAGTTTTACCTTGGTTCCATCGCTATAATATCCAAGTATCCATGCCTTGGCTGAAACGGGAGACGAGAGCGGGGATAGCAGAATCTTATCTAATCTGTGACATAATCTGCCCTGATTTATTGTGCGAATATGATCGGCTGACGGCAACACCTTCGTCTCTCACCACCAAGAAGTCAAAGGGTGTAATGATTCTCGGTATTTCGCCTTTGTTTACAAGGGATCCATAAAAGCTAACCAATCGTATGCAGATACCAAAACGAACCCTTCACAGAACAGAAGCTTTACCTGAGTATTCGCACTTCTCTCCCATAAATGCAGGACAGCTTTGTCAATGTAAATCTATGACAGTTACAACGCCGCTGTAGGTGGGACCGTCGAATCCACGGTGCGCCCATCTTTCTTGCTCCTTCTTCTTATGATTGCTCAATCTCGACGCTCACGGCAGTGGTCCATCACAAGCGCCCGTGACATACACCTTCTCTGACTGGGCGCAGAGCACGATGCTGCTCATGCCACCACGGGAGTCTCTGGACAAGCGACCTTTGTATAGAGTGACCGTAGAGCTGGATCTGAATCCCTTCCTACCAGTATCGTATGTCACGAAGGTGATGCGATGTGCAGGAGGTGCAAGTGATCTGATTGGAGAATTCGCGTGAGTATTGAGTTTATCCTTCGCCGTTCTTACTTCCGTCGCTTAATCAATATGTTCCTCATTCTGACTAACTATATTTTCTTACAGTTTCTCTCTGAACCAGAAACGCGCCGTTATCCGCCTCGCCGACACAGCGACAAGACTTTCGAATGTTATTTATAGCATCAACTCGTCCCCAGTACGCTTTCCTACCCCGATTGTATTCTTTGTTAAATATACCGTAATCCCTACAGAAACACTTCAACTGGGTCCTCGGGACCCGTTTGCATTGGGATTGCCGAAAATCCCTCGACGACGGCTCCCCACTGTGCATCGTAAGTCCCTGAAAGTCCGCGCTCGACGAATTATCGGGGCCCTGTCACAAAACCTTGTCCATACTTCGCATAACCGGAACTGACGTGTATTTTCATCTCGAAGTGTTCCCTCCCAGGCCAGCCTCAGCAGAACGGAACGATAGCACAAGACATCCAAATCGCTTCGTTTGTTCCGCCTCCGATCGACGCCTCGCCCCCTCTCCCAGAAGCCACTCTGACGATCTTCCCACATGCGCAGAAATTCATGGACGAGATTGTAGTTTCAGCGCTTGTTGTGGAGAGGATGCTGACACGGTGAAAATGCGGATGTAGCGGTGATTTATACAAGCATTTGATGGGTGATAAGATTAGTGTGTATGTAGTGTTGAAGCCAAATTGAAGCTAAAATTTTCGGTAATAAACGACACCAAGATGTCAGCTACGTCTAGCCTGGACCTTTAAGGCCACCTTCCGACTGATGTGACTAGTAAAACTCTCGAACAGTGCTCGATCCCGCCCGAAAATCCATTGGAATTCGACGGATACGCTTCCAATGTTCCCAGTAAGAGAAGAGTCCGGAGCGATGGTTCGGATACTGCAAGTGAGAGAGGGACTTGGCGATACCGTCGTCGTTAATCTTGGCAAGTCCTGTGAGTGTGTATCATCTGCCGCCTGCACTTGGCGTTTCCGACCTCGCCTTGCGCTCCGCGACCACGTATTCGCCTGTGCCTCAACAAGAAACGACGGCAGCACATCCGAGGAGCCTTCCTCCTTGGCGATCATAGAAGGCGTAACTTGCACCCCTTGGAGGTCGAGCGATTGGACGGTCTCTTCCACGGCTTCGCGAAGCACGGCCGCCGTGCAGGCGAAGGGCTGTACGAGTGTGTTCCGCGGAGGCAGCACTGGGTACAGGGGGTGGGTTGAAGGCAGGAAAGAGATCCGAGCGACTGACTGCAGGAGATAGATCGACAGTATCAGTTAGAGGGGCACACTATGATCAGGTGATCAAAGAGGGTAGACGTACGTCAGGAAGGTGTGTATCCGTGAACGACCACGCAATCGCCCAGCGGCGGGTCTGGCCCTGGACGAATTCCGTTATCGCGTAGTTGGTTATCTGCAGTTGGAGGATGATATCGTCAGTAAGGGACAAAGTTAATGGCTGGAAGGTGGTCACCGAATGCTGACGAAGGAGCTCGACGATAGAGAGGATCGAAGACATCTTTCCTAGCATGGAGGTATACCATCTGATGATGAAAGAGTTGACGAATACAGCGCAGGTTAAAAAGGCAACAACGAACTTGCACTTGGTTTGGGTTTTATGCTCTCCTCGACCATCCGACGTACAAACCCAGCTTCACCTCCGTCGGAGTAAATCATCTCGACCTCCGAGCCTGTGCACACCTAGGTACGGGTCAGTCAGACATTCACGCAGGTGTACATGACTGCACATACAGCATTTGGCGGAAGCTCTTTGTCTTCTGCGAGTTCAATGACCTCCTGAGCGCTGGCGTAAAACGGTGGGTTGCACATAGTGAATTCGAAGTTGACTTCATCCTCGAGAGGGAAAAGGATAGGGCCGTCTGCGCGAGCTCTTCGAACGTCGATACGCGATTCCATGCCATTCACGGAGACATTCTTTTGAGCGAACGCATATGAATACTCGTCTAGTTCTGGATTATAGGTGTTAGATAATAGATATCTGGAAGAATATGGCCACGTACCTGTTCCTATCATTCGCCAATCTGGTTCTAGCTTACACGCGAGAAAAGGATATATAGCAGATGAGCCCGTTCCTCTGTAGGCGTCGTAAGTACAAAAAGTAGTGAAGAACGAGAGCATGGAGGAAAGTTATGATTATGGGAGATTATACCGGTAGATAGACCGACCGGCAACGTTCGTATGGGTGCCCGCCAAACACAATCACCAGTTGCAACGTTTGGTATACATGTGGCGTATAGGTTTGGACCAGAACCTGGAAGACTCACATATCTATGCCATGAATAGGGCGTGGATACGATCCAAGTATCGAGTTATGGGCATGGACAACGTCTTGGATCCACAGAACATAATTCAGTCTAAGAATGCCATCAGAGAGTTTTGCAGGATACTAGGACATTTCATCGTACCTATTGGGAACCTTAGAAAAGATGAGACCGCAAAATGTCAAGAGTTTTACTTGGAAACTTACAGGTGGACATAGACGATTATGCGGGATGTGGAGAGTGATGCCAAAGTCGCGAAACATGATGGCTTCGGTCAACCGTCTATCCTGGACACCAATTTACAAACAAAATCTAATTTGCGCGGGAACGAAGATACCTCTGGGCCTCAGCATCCTTGAAGTCGATGGTTTTCCGGTGGGCGCCTGGCTCGGAAATCAAACTGACGAGGCAGGTCGTCAGAAAAAGCTGACATCAACTGGATTGAAGCCTTACTAGGGTCGTAGAGCCTCATAAGAGTCTGCTAGGGTGCCAAAATCTGGCGGATGTTGATAGATATTGCGTGAATGCATTGGAATTTGGTGGTTGGGTCAAATGCGAAGACGCTGACACGGCGAGCAACAAAATCGCTGACGTAATTGGTTACTTTCAAAAGGTCATGGCAAGCGTTGTCGATCATTGCGATGATTGCATCCCAGACAACATGTTCTGAGCTTGAGCAAAAACTTGGATTGCTCAATTGTTGAGCTTTGATTAGCCATTCGCCTGCCTGAGCTGTGAGCGCGCGCCCTGCATCCTACGTGAATCCCATGGCATCTGTGAGAACCTAATCCAGTTATTCTCGAATTGATACTCAGGAATCCGGATAAGACAGTCTTTTCGACGATTTTGGTCTCAAAAATCACACAACAACAAGCCAACGGGGACACGTCCTCAATTACGGCTTTGCTCATAGATCTCTCTGGCACCCTTCACATTGGACCAACCCCCACACGAAATGCCGTTGACGCTTATCACAGGCTTTGCAAATCGTCCATTCCGTTCCGGTTGTGCAGCAATACGAGCCAGGAGTCCACCGCATCTCTCGTAAAACGCCTGGACAAGATGGGTTTCGGAATATCTGATTCGGATCCGAAGACGGGGACAGATACCAAAGATAAAGCCACAAGCATTATCTGGACAAGCCTCGGGGCAGTTGCGAAGGTTATCAAAGATATGGGTCTGAAAGAGTGAGTCAAAAAGTTAGAAGTAATCACAACGAGTATTAATATCCATCTGTCTCTGATATAGGCCTCTACTCCTCCTGTCTGATTCCGCAAGGCAAGAAGTTCTGAGTGGCATTGACAGAGAACCTCAAGAAGGCGTCCGCTCTGCCATCAGCATACGATTCAGTCGTGGTTGGCCACGCGCCGTCCCACTTCGACTATCCAGTCTCAACACTGCTTTTAGAATCTTGAAAGGCGAGATGACCGCACCGATGGACATTTCCACACCTGTTGCTGCCGTAAACCATGCAGCCAAGATTGGCGCTAATCAATCGAAGCCCATCCCCCTTATCGCTACCCACAAAGCGAAGTATGTGCAGACAGAACAGGCCTGTCTCTTGGGCCTGGACCATTCGTCACTGCGCTTGAACACGCGTCCGGTGTGACCGCACATGTCGTTGGGAAGCCTACTAAAGCGTTTTTCCAGACAGTAATCCAGGATTTCACAAAAGAAGAATTGTCCATGAGTCATGGGCCAAAGATCAACGCAAGAGGCAGGATCGCCGTGATTGGCGATGACGTAGAGGCTGATCTTGGAGAAGGCGCGCTTGAGCTAGGCTATGGCGCGTACTTGGTGAGTCGACTGGCGCCTGCTCTGTGTATTTGAGTCGACTTTCCATCTATAGTCCGGACAGGAAAATATCGACCTGGAGATGAAAATCGACCGGACTCACTCCGCCCGACGAAGTGTTTGATTCTTACGCTGACTTCATCGACAGCCTTCTCTCTGACGCTAATTAATTCACGTCAGCTAACGGCTACTGCGTCTGTACCGCTGAGCCTGGCTGATTGACTTACTTCTTTAGAATGAATCCTTCAAGATGTCTAGATTTAAAGTATCGCTCATAAATAAAGTACGGGTCCGATGAAATGGTTGTCACCTTATCCTTCCATATATGTATTATTTTCCTAGAACTGAAATATCCCTGAGTCTGGCAAATAATTCGGGGGAGAACGACAATCCTCGCCGGTGCAAATACTCCGAACTCCAATTCTCTCCTGTATATCGCGCCGAACCGACCGTACATGCCTGCGCCTTATGTCCGCTCAATTATCCTACTTTCTTTATGGAGAATATCCTATAGTTTCGGAGCTCACATCCTTTTTTTTATATGTTCAAGGGGTATGATTTTTGCGGTATACATCCGGAGCTCTTTCAGCTTGATCTTTACCTGGACTTTGCGAAACGAGTGCACGGCCGTCCAATCTAGATCAATCTAAATCTGTAATAATGGTATTTGGGACTTGAAAGTGGTGAATAGAACGTCATCTTTTGAGTTTGATTTGAAATCTTTCATCAATGCATTCTATACATCACCCCTGATCAGTTTACTTACCATCAGATATCGCGGTAAAAAAATAAACAGGTTTGGAGTCTCTTTGACACGCATCTGGCGTTTCTGAACGACATGGAGCTATAGAGGATCGTAAACGTTCACGTTCTCTCATTTCCATCTAAAGTAAATATAAAGTACAAGTACCAAAGCAGATTTAGTATCCTCCGAAAGCCTGAGAGAATCATGGGATGGATATCTCGCATATGACAATAGTGGATATATTTATTAACGATTGGAGCTTCAGATGAGCTCTAAATATATTTTCTTCGGATGCCAGTGTTCCTGCCCTTAGAATCCATAGAAGGAATCTCAAGCGTACCTTGACATGTAGAGTTAGTACTATGATGCATGCGCATCGATGTGGAGAGAAACAAAATCTGACGAGCGACAAAATACTGTGCATTTCGATCAATTCGTCAGGGTGTGACGCGTGACCGCTGACGAAATTCGTCCATCGTCAGGTCAATGCGACGGACAGGACAGAAATTCTCCAACATGGCCGAAATTTTTTGATTTCCTGGTCGGAAAAACGCCGATTTCTGGATGTGATTTTGGACCATTGTCCCAGCCGTCCAGCCCCTCTGTGACGCGTGACCCCAACCGAATTCGTCCACCACACCCCCTGTGACGCGTGACGGACGAATTGATCGAATCAACAGTATATCCTAATGAGGCAGATATTTATGGCGCAGTGTCGCCCGGTGATATGAATGTCAAAGGTCGCGAGGCTCATGTTGACCTTCAATCTATCGTGTGGTTGCACCCTGACCGGTTATGTCCATGCTACTTACACGGGTTGGAGAAAGCAGCTTTCATGTGGAAAAACAAGGCAAAGGAGCTGTGATATTTCACGATTCAAGCTTAAGTATGATTTTCGATTTTGAAGCTACTTAGCTGCCGATCGTTCAGACCTGAGTGACATCCTCGGATTTCAGAAATAAATCAGATATTGTGAGGCAAATAACTGAGAGACGTATACGCCAAGTTTTCTGTTTTCCATGCCATATACAACTACGGATGCGCCATCTAAGTAAGTACTTCGAACGTGAATACAAGCCAGCGTGATGGCCGTGATGGGTGTCCTCCGAAATGTGAGGCTACTTTCGTAAGCCGGGATTGTCGCGCACAGAAAAAATAGAAAGAATCCTGAGCCCAATCTTGTTCAGGTATTGTGAGGGAAGTGAGCTACTTCTAACTTCTTTTGTCTGTCATAAAAAGACTAGGACGGATTTACGGTGGTGTCAGATGTGTAGCTCTGCAGTGTGCTAACTATAATTATAACTATGCATTACCACCGGCTACTTCCTGCATTGCCGTCTCTTGGAATTGCTGTTATGCCACGGCCTACGACTCATCTCCACGGATTTGCGATGTCTGGCCTCGTGAGATGGAGTACTTTAAGACTGTAAGTTTTCGCTGGGTAATAAAGATGACATTTTTTTTGACTTCCAGGTAATCCTTCCGAGTAAGGGTTGCTCATATGTGATTTTTTGAGTATTCGAGAGAGCTATATATGCACGCAAGTGTGACCTACATAGTATGGATCGATCCATATAATTGTATTTTACCCCATGCTAAATTTAAATTCAAAGCAGGCAAGCTCCATCTAGCAGCAAGCTATTTACGGTAAGCACCGCGCATCTCAGAATACCATAATGTCATTTTCATATAGCACAGCAGTCGTAAATCATTGGGCGCACGCTTCGCGCTCGCGCCCGCGGGCAGCTGAAGACCCGTATCAGCACGTACAAAACTTTCGCTCATGATTGATGTGGATACATCATTAAGTAGGATGTAAGCGAGTACTTTTCATTCTGGCACAAGACAGAAATAAAAATGCACGATTGAAACGGACTATAATTATTGAGTTCCATGACATGTCAGATCTTTGCCGTCTATTTGTTTCTTCACGACCTCACAGGGGTTTGGACACATCTGTATAACTCCATCTATCCTTGATTTGTTATGCAGTAAGGTAGTACTTGGATTATATGCAGCTAGAAGGGCTTTTGCTCAATGCAATACGATCGATATCATTGTCTCTAAATAACAACCATGCTCAAGCTTCCGTTGTTCCATGTATTCTACATTTCTCATCCACTTTCTAGCCTCTGAGTAAGATTTACAAGTATGCAGTGCCTTTTGTCGGACCGGTACCCGTACTTGGAGACCGATGAGAGCCCACGATGTCAGCTTGGCTTATAGTCGACCATAAAGTTGTCCCCACGATTATCATGTAGATGCCACTTGGAATCTCGGATGCTGGTGTCGTTCCATAACAGGTTGGAGTGAATTGTATAAAATTTACTGCAAGTAAGGCAACAGTGCAGGGTCAATAGACTGTTGAGAAAAACCGTACAAACAGCGCAGAAGCAAGTGGGATTTTGATTGTTTTAAAGTTTTGTTGAGGTGCGTGCAAGCTCAACTGTGCGGAATCAGTACATATTTACTAAATCTAGATCTAACTAATGATGGGTAGAAGGGACTCATGGAATGTGGAATCTTATACCACAGAACGAAAATATTCACCAAAGATGTAAACCCTTCACCTTGGACACTGCTTGAAACGCGAAGGTGGGGTAGTAATTAATCGGTAAACTTAAACTCAAGGTTAACACGACGTACTTAGGACAGCGTAGGACGTAAGTAGTCGCCTGCGAACCGGGTTATGGTTCGAATCGAGTCATAGGCGCCCGGCGGTGTCATAGGCTGAGTTGTATTCAATCCTGTTGGGATAAATTACGTGCTAAAAGAGCGTACCTTCTCTGGGGTCGGGATTCCTTGGAAGAGCCCGAGTAAGTCATAAAAAGATGCGAGGGATTTAAATTAAGTATTCCCTCGCTCTTTGCACTGTCAGTTAGCCTGAATAAATTCGTTTAAGGGTCTTGACTCATGCATTCATCCTGAATTATAAGTCTCATATCCTTTAGACATATAATCTCAGATGAATTTTGACTGCAGGTGCGCCGTTAATGCGCTGCGCCGCTGTTCTCCATAGATAAACAAAGAAGCGGAAGCTCTAAAGAACGTTATGCTAGCCGACGATGTACATCAGCATGCAGGCGCCGCAAGTCGCGAGGGATCGACCTCGCGTTGGGATTGCCACATCCTTCTACAGTATATTTGACGCTTTGATAGTGGGCGAGTGTCCACGAGTTATTTGAGACGACGTGGTCCGCGTTGTCCAGGGAGCTTTCACCCGGGCATCAGAGTTTGTTGTAATTAATGACTATTGGTGCTACAAGCTGTTGTTCGCGTTTTGCGGCTTTAGACGATATGCGTGTTCAGAATAACGCCGCCTTTCATTCGTAGAGTTGAATTGGAATGTAAATCAAAATTTCGCCTGCTGAGATTCCTCTTCTTTCCCTATCGAGCCAAAGGAGTCGACATCCTTGTTGATGTCGATCTTCCGCAGGTTAGAAACCCTACAGCAGCTGAGTTGCATCGAAAAAGTTCTATTAAAGCAGAACGTGGCTTCTCTGCGTAAGTCGCCGTGTGGCACCAAGTTGAAGCCCGCATAAGTAACCGACGCGATCCGCAGCGCGTATGCCTGTTAAGATTTAGACGCCCGTCTTCCAGCCAAGAACCCGTGATGTCAGCGCCAAGCTTTCGTTACTGGAGAGCTAGATACATATGCAGGTCGATGAAAAACGGGGTGCAAAAGGGCATAAACACGAAGAGAACGTGTGGTAAGGGCGGAAAGACATTTTTAGCCGCCTGTGCTACGTGGATGTGGACCGGATCTTACTGCTGTTCTTCCATTGCGGCTGCTTTCATTTGACTATTTGAGATGAAGATTAGCATGTCTTTAGACGCTTGATAAGCCAGGGTATCACTATTGGATGAAAATATTGCTACAGTAATTGAACTCAGACCGAAATTATTACTACCTCTCAAGAAATTTCTTCACATGAGGCGTTGTGGGATGGCATGAAAGAAAGGTATTAACTCTTTCTTACAAGCTTTAGAGCCAGTTGGCTAACAACGGAAGCAATAGCGACGCAGAGAATATCGTGTTCTCGCCGTTTCTTCGTATATTTCTTCTCGGAGGCATGGAGGTCCGTAAGTATAGTTAGGTCGTCCGATGATAACGCCCAGCGCTCACTTACTATTAGGGCCTCTTAGGGCGCTCGCGGCTCAACGCACGCTCAGCTATTTTTTGCTAACGTGATCTCGTTATTATCCCATCGGGGCATGGGATACACCGCCCGCGTCATATTAATGAATGTGATGCGTGGGTGATGGACTGTGATGGAGGTCCTGCTGTTACGGCTCCGTTGTCGCATTGCTTTGGCATCCACTTTGTCATCTAATTTGAAGCTGAAGACAGCTCGGGTGCACGTTATCCGTGAAATTTCTATATTGCGCAAATATTGCGGCCAAAGATCCCCATCCCAGCTCATCCCGCATGTCTCATCTAATGATCTACAACTATGCTAAAGAATATCGTTGTCAGCCGGTTAAAATTCTGCGTGTACTGCTCTGAGCGAAGTAAGATATACATGAGAAAGGACATCTGCTCGATGTAAGTAACCTGCCATCATCTCGCATTCCCAACTCAATCCAAAATTATGGCGTCAGTATTTCGGCACAGTATGTGTGAAGATGTGTGATTGTTGATATCTCTACCCGCCGATCTTTTCGCTTCCACTGAGTCATGATCTTGGCTTCGTTCGGCCTTGGCGCACGCACATGATTCAGACACTGCGCACTGCGTCGCCTCGGACACTCCTCGCACGCGCCAACGACATACATTGTAACATAACCGCAGGATCCATGGGATTTGCGCTGATGGGAACCTGTAGCTCAATGGGTAATCAAATAATGCAAATCCCTGCTATTCATATCATGATTACTTTCTAGTAATCACACCGGAATCACACCCGTCAGGATGGGATAGGCTAGGACAGGTTCCTTTGTTCGATCACATTTATCAATAATAAAATTAGTCGGGTCCTTGCTGCTTTCAAAATTTCTGACCCAGCCTGGCGAGTAGGGAGAGAGGGTCGCGATTTGGATCCTGGGTACGTCCGGCGGTGAAGTGAACTGTGAGCGGGGCGAAAAAAGGAAATACATAGAATGTACACGCCGCATGGGTGGGTGTTTCGAGGTGTTTCGCGATCTCATATCGGATATTTATCTGATAACGGCGCAAATGTAATGAGAATGAGTAATCATGGGAGTTGGGATCGTCCAAGGTTGAAGGCACGCGAATGGTATGGAGAGCACGCAGAAGATCTTGGCTAGGCTGGAACCAGGTGTGTGATCCGGAACGGGATGATGAGGCGATACCGCTGACTTCACATATTCCTTGAAGTAAGTACGCGCATAGGGCCTGTGCATAGTAAGTGGTAGTACTTCGTTGCCGCTTCAACCATGCATCGAAATCCTGTGTACCCAGCAGGACGAGGGAAGGGAAAATGTGGGGCATGCATGCCACCACCACGCGCTTGTCCATCGGACCCGGCCGAATGATGATCGACATCGCGTGTCGACAGTCGCAGGCTATGTATGCCACCCTTCGCCACTCAAGTACTCACATGTACTCACACCTTAGACCGTACTAGGTGTGTACACCTATGTACACACCCCCCGGCCGCCGATGAGAGAGGGCGCTGCGCTGCAGGGTACGGCTTGGCATGGGTGCGGGGTGCGGCGCGCCGCTGTCTGCGTTCACATTCTGCGTGTCACCTGCACGACGGAATTGTATCTGTGGGGAGGGACCTGGGACGCGTCGACTTCGGAACGGTCAATCACACTCAGGTTTTTATGTATTGCCGCCGACACACGGCGAAATCTGCGCATTGGGTGAAAGTGATCACAGAAGGAGTCGACGCTCGTACGCCGCGGCCGGTGTAGGCGGTGTTAGTGGGCTCGTGTAGAACATGACGCCTTTGGTGTTCGCTATCTTTCAGTGGGTCCGGCAAGTAGGATAGAGCGATGTAAAAATTTCAATCGTATTCGCCGTGGCAGCAGCGTGTTCTTGTTCCCTGAGAATCTTTCCTGAATGCAGCGCTGCCCCGGTGTGAATTAACGTCTGCAGCTTCGTGCCACATTTGGATCTATTTTTCATTCTCGTCCGACGTAGGATAGAGCGATGAAATTCTCATTTGTATTCGCCGTGGCAGCAGCGTGCTTTGTTCCCTGAGAATCTCTCCTAAAAAAACGCAGCGCTGCCCTGGAGGTATATTAATGCCTGCAGCCTCGTGCATTTAAATCTATTTTTCGTGCTCGTCCGACGATCCGATGAGCAGCAGCGCTTTGGGCTTGGGCTAAATGTACAATGTGTACAAGAGGCTATAGCAATAAAAAGTGCATTAATGCGTTGGTATCGGGCTTTTACGCCTAGCTCTTTCTTCACGTTGTGAAGTACCAAGCTCGTTCATCACCAGCATTTATGCATATGTATGGAGGCTATCTCGATAATGATAGAATTATATTAGTATCGCCTACCTAGTTTGCTCTGACGCCTATCTCTAAATCGCCTGGTTTGCTTCTATGCCAAGTTCTTCCTTATGTAGCTTTCGCTATACCCTCAGCTTTTGGTGAGGCTGTAGCAATGATACTGAACGGATTAATGTCGCCTAATTCAGGCTTTCGACGCCTGTCCATTTCCATTGCTTGTGTAGCACCGAGCGCATTCCTCGTCAATGCCGTCCGTCCATCTCGTCTACGATTCTCATTTCGCGTAGGTGCATGCGCTGAATCGCTCACTCGATTTTATTTTTCTTTCCCCAAAGGCAGAGTGTCGTGGATCCACAGAATGAATTTCGGTTATCGATACTGCGATCGTCATTGTCCATGTCTTTCCGTAATCATATCCGCGGGGAAGGGGGGGTTCATTCAATCGCGAGTGGGGACAAACATTCATCGCTGCATGCATGCATACACAAGTCCCGGATAGGCAGGCACCATTCCGATGGTCGAAATTCATTATCGCCTATCCATAATTCATTTAATGGCTGCTTATCGCGTACGTACGTACGTATCTCGTACTTTGACCTTTGACCCTCGAGTAAGTGCAAGGAGGCATTGAGTAGGCGAGCGATCGTGCACACGCACGAGGTTGTTCGGTTCGCTGTTCTTGGAGTTTTAATATCCAGAGCTCAGGCGGCCGTATGTACGGTTATCATCCTGACTCCATCGTCATTCATTGATTTAGATGTGGAATTCGAGCAAACCCGGCATTTTATTTTATCAGGATTCCACCAGTCTGTCTGCAGACTCCCTACGCGGATCATGCGATCTGGATGTTGCATATACGAACTTGGATGCGTGCGGCAGTCCCTCGACATCATCGCACCCAGCCACGCACTCACTAATCCCCCGCAGACGATGATGATTGTCATGCACCGCGTTCGTTCGCCATTAGTAAGTAGCAAGGACTGGTGTGCATATGCATCCCACTCACTAATCCCCCGCAGACGATCGTTGGATGATTCTCATGCGTGGCACATACGCCATTAATAAGTTGTTAATAAGTAAAGACGGACGTGCAGCCAGCCGGCTACTTACCACCACGCGCTGCGTTCCCAAGGTGGGGGCCTGCGAGAAGGAAGGAGCGAAGCCCAGCGCCATACGTGCAGCCACGGCAATATCCACGCGCAATCCACGCGCGGGGTTTCGCCCTACCTGATCGGCGCTGCGTCGGGGAGAAATCGACATTTACTCATTGTTCGTTCTGTGTTCATTGTTCCCAAATCTTTCACTGGTCACCAGTGGTGGTATTGGACGCCGGGGGGAAGGGCGGTTATCTGTATTCGGAATCGAATTCGTGGGCACGCGGGGCGGAAAGCTTCGATGAGTGACGCGCGGCGACTTCCTGAGTCGCCGGGGGTAGATGGGCTTGAGATGGGCCTTCCATCGTGAATAGGGTATTATAATTTAGGATTAGGCTTACGAGTAGGTACTAGGATCTGTGACGTTCCCGTCTCTGCGCGAATGCGGGGCGAGTAGGGAGGGAGGAGGTAGAGGGGTGGACGTGGACGTGGATGTAATAGATTAGCTTGGGATGCAGTGTGTTTAATTGGGGTGGTTATTGCTTGATTTATTTAATTATTGTTGTGTGTGTAAGGCATAAGGGTATTTGCGGTGTGTGGACTGCGATCGGTGCGAATCATGGTGAGTGATGTTCTGGAGGGGCGTTCTCGAATGTGGATAGTCGCCGGGAGGGGTGCGGCGTGTCGCTGGAGGACGACGGTTTGGGTTGGCGGATTAGATAATGGGTGGGGCTGGGATAGTGGCGAAGGTAATAGAATACGAGTCATCACACCGAATGTGTAAAAAGGAAAGGAAGGAAGGAAGGAAGGACGGACGGCTGCGTCAGATAAACTTACGCAGCTCGCCCACGGGCATACTTTTAGAATCGCAGCGCACGCACACACGCTGATACGCATAAGTGCGCCCAAGAATAGGCTGGGTGGGGGTGGGGGCCAGGCAGGCAGGCGTGTTCCCAGTGAGTGGGATGCGATCGGTGTCGTCGGGTGTTTGGGGCGTGCGCGCGTTGGACGGCATCGCAAACCCAATCTGCGCCGGATCCCTGCGCGATCTGTGCAGTCGCCTCAGGCGCCGCCCGGGCAGATAAGGGTGGGTGTGTGGGGGCGTGCGGGGGGCAGGGACGCGCGGGCGATCTGGAGGGCACGGAGGACGGGGGCCGGGCGAGCGGAAGAGGCAGGCGCGAGCCAGGGGGCTGCTGCTGCTGCAGATCTGCACGTGGGAGCGAGACACTCCGATTGGGCAGGGCTGTGGGTACGCTGCACGCCCCTCCCCCGCGGTGCGCAGCGGATGGGGCGAGCGTGGTGGATGGCGAGCGCGCAGTGGGCAGTGGGCGTGGTGGATACGCGCTGTGGATGCGCGTCGCTGCGCATCGGCTGTGGGCAACCGCGCAGACGCTGGTGGACGGTGTTCCTGGAACTGCGGAGATCGTCGCGCCCGATCGTGGCCGAAAGCGGACAGGGGATGAGCCGCGGCGGGGATACGTGCGCTGATGGATTTCCTCGGATTTGACGACGCCAATCCCATTTCTATATCGGGCAGGGTGCTCTAAATCCTCGGTCAAATCCCCGGTCTCTCAACGCCTTGAACGGGACGCGCTATATAAGCCAAGACGCCCGTGCCCTCTCCCCACAAAGCCATGCCTTCCACACCGTCCTCCCCAGCATCCACGAGATGTTCCCCGCCCACCTCCTCCACCACCCCTACCCACCAATGCGCACGGCCCCGCAGCCCACCCCCTCGCCCGCCACCCCTCGCCACCCCCGCCAAGCACCCCTGGCGCGCGCCGAGCAGCCACCACGCGCGACTACGCGCACCCACGCCCCGCCCACCCCCACATCCGCATTGCGCCCCCGCCCCACGCCTCCGCGGCCCCTCCTCCGCATCATCGTCCTCGCCCGGCCTGTCGTCGCCCGCATCCTCATCGTCTGCCGCGGCCCACGCGCCCTCGCCGCACGCCCTGCACCCCTCCATCATCTCCTCCCCGCTCGCCGGTGGTGCCGCGCAGGGTTCTGCCCTGCACCCGTCCATCATCTCCTTCCCGCTCGCCAAAGGCGCTTCCGCCCCCGCCCCCGCTTACACCACCAGCTACGCGGCGGCGCCGCACCACGACACCAGCAACAGCAACGACGAGGACGATGTGCATCTACGGGGCGCGGCGCAGTGCGCGGACGACGGCGACGAGGCGGACGGCGCGGAGATGGGGCCCGGCACGGGGAAGAAGCACGTCTGCCCGACGTGCCACAAGCGCTTCAACCGCCCGAGCAGCCTGCGCATCCATGTGAACACCCATACGGGCGCCACCCGTGAGTCTCTTCCTGTCCCTGTCCATTCCTTGTGTTTCTCGCCTTCCAAGCGCTTTGCGCTCGATCGCGCGTGATTTGTTTTGTTTCCATTTTCGCTGTTTTTGCACCATTTTCGCTGTTTTTAGAGGAGCCGTGTTCTGACTTGGCGCCTTGTCTTCTATCGCGCACTCTATAGCCTTCTGCTGCCCGTGGCCGAACTGCGGCCGGAAGTTCAACGTCAACTCGAACATGCGCCGGCACTACCGCAACCACACCGCGCCCGGGTACGCGGCGACGACGACGCGCGCGGGGCCTGGGCCGCACGCGCAGGGCCCTCCCGCTGCTGGGGATCATCGAACGATGGCGCCCCACGCGCCGCCGCCGATGCCTCATCCGCATGCGGAACCGATGGATGTGGATGTGAGGAAGAGAAGGCGCGCGGGCGAGCCGCAGGGCGCGTTTGGGTACGAGCAAGAGCACGAGTACGAGTATGAGCACGCGTACGCGCGCGGCGAGCGCGGGTACGCGCACCAGCATCACGCGCGGCAGCAATACCACCCCCACCACCACCAACAGCAGCAGGCGCCTCATCAGCAGCAGGCGCCTCATCATCATCACCAGCACCACTCGCCGCAGCACCAGCAGCCGCGCCACCCGCACCAGCAGGCGGCGCCGCACTACGCGGCGCCGCCGCCGCACGCGATGATGCCCTCCCCGCCCGTCTCGCACTACGCCTCGTCCTCCTCCCACTCTGCCTCTGCCTCTGAGGGCGAGCTATCCGACGCCCCCGACGACGACGCGATGTCTGAAGACGACCACGGTCACGACGGCGAAGAAGACGACGATGGACGGCGCTACTACGCGCGCGCACGGAGCGCGTACCGCGCCCGATACGGGTACGACGAGGGGTGCGCGCCGCGTGTGCGGTCCGCGGTGGAGTCCTGCGGGATGGAAAAGGAGCGCGAAAAGAGACCGCACGTGGTGCAGGCGCCGCTGACGCCCGGCTCGTCCGCGGCGTCCGCGTCGCCGTCGCCGTCGCCCCCGCCTGCGCAGCATGGGGTGGTGGGTGTAGGGCGGGACGGGGGAAGGGCCGGGGAAAGGGAAACGGGAAGGGAAATGGGAAGGGAGAGGGCGAAGTACGCGCCGTCGACGCCGTACGGGCGCGCGCTGCTGGCGGACGGGCGGGTGTCGACGACGCTGCGGCCTGCGGGGCGCGGGTGGTGATTTCGAGTTCGAGGGTGGGTTTGGGTGGGTTGCGGGTAATTTATTGGCGTTTGCGTTTGCGTTTGCGTTTGGCTTGGTGTGCTTGATCTTCCTCTCTCTCTCCTGCTCGTGTGTTGAATGGAGCTCCTAGTATGATAGTGATAATATAGTGATTTTTTTTGTATTTCTTGGTATCGTCCTGCGGCGTGTTTGTGTTTTCTTGTGGCAACGGTGTTGTTGTTGTAGTTTTTGTAGCGATAGTACTCTAATACGTGGCTCGTTTTTTTGATCAATCTACATGTCCTTCGAGATTTAATACAGTGTTCGTTGCTGAAGTTCAGTCAGGTCAAGTTGTCAATACTCGGTTGGTAGTGTAAGGGAAGTACACTACTGCATATTATTGCGGCTTTGGAACTCTGGCATCCAATGGTGGCCAGTACTAAGTAATATCGGGTCATGCTACTCTGCACATGCCGCGCCAACACTGGTACGTATATATCCACCTGCGCCTCCATGTACATGCCTTGCCGCACACCTGCTGTGCGCCTCTTGCCCGCGGACGCGACGGAGATGCAGCTCTCTGCGGGGCACCGCGCCCTCTCGCGTGGGTGGGCCCCCGGCGTGCTCTGAGGTGCTCCGCTAATGTTTTTTTTTTATGCTACTTTATTTTGAACACTCTGACGGCACTGCGCGTGGATCCAGACCTGCGATGGGGGGTATGGAATTAGGACATAGGACATGGTAAGCGAGGGCTCCGGCGGCATAGGTCGGGAATATGTATAGAGGGAGGATCGACAGAGCGTGGCTTGGCGTTTGTTTTGCTCAGTGGCGAGTATGAATTTCCGGTGGGTGGGCTATTGATAGGTCTTGTCACCGTCGCGCCCGATGCGTCCCCCCCCCCCCCTGCTGTCTACCCCGCTCCCTTGCACGACGAAAGCGTTTAGAGGCAAGTCATGATCGAGCCAGTATCTATCTATCTATATGCGTGTCAGATAGCGACGGCGAACAGGGCATTAACGCTGAGCGCTGGACGTTCAACAACCTTGAACAGGCGCTTCTGCGGACTCCACGGCACATGCACATATATGTACGCAAGATACGTCGAACGCGTTTCTATAATTAGAAATTCTGCGAATCCGCCCGTGCTCGTGCGCTGTGGTACGTATGTCCGCGCGCCGGGTTTGGGAGTTCTACATAGAATCCAGGAAGACGCGCTTCGCGGGGGAGCGTCGATCGCTTTTGTGGAGTGTTACTTTACTTTGAGGGGGAGACGAGGGTGGATGGAAGCTGATGGAGGCGAGCGCCAGCCAGCGCGATCGACTCCGGATGTCGGATGGGGATTGGGCATATGCGCATTTGACGTGGATTGGCCATCAGATGCTCAAACGTTCGGACGTTGGACAGTGCTGTATCATCGTGGGGTTATGAAGCTTGACTTTGATTTATTTCCGCATCGCGCGTCGTTGGATGTAATGAGATTGTAAGAGAACACGCGCGCACGTTATCTGCGAAGGGAATACACTACGAGGTATTTAGGATTCACGGTCAGGTTGCTCTTGGGGAATATAGTCTCGACGGCGGTAGCAATCGAAGGAGGGCCAGGGGATTATCCGCGAGCGCAAATGCACGAAGGAAACTTAGACGCCGGGTGGCGCACCGCACGGCGACCTACCACCCACCCACGCAGAAGACGGAGGAAGAGGGGGGACGAAGCACCGCGCAATATGGATATGGGAGATTAAATGCCTTTATGAGCCTATATGACTTGGAGAACCTCGTCGAAGCGCGGTTCCTAACTCGGGGCGGCGATTCATAAGCAGGCGCGTGAGTCAAGGCAGGCCAGCGGGCTGAGTCAAGCTCGCTGCTCGGCCGTTGGGGATGGATGATAATTGACGTTGTTAAGTGTAAATACGTACGCAGGCGGACGGTAAAATACGTTGGGAGGCTTCTGGTCTCAGATGTGGGCGAGCGAGCGTTGAGTGAATTTATACGGGTACTTAATTGCCGTTTTGTAGCTGCACATTGTTGTTTTTATACTTTAAAGCCGAAGGTTCCAAGGTGTTGGACGAGAGTAATCCTATCCTTACGCATACGTTTTAGAACCTAGCCTGTGTGAAGCGATCTGCATGCAATTGCCGTTTATGTAGCTGGCTTTGAGTTGGCTGGTGTCTGGCATGAGCTGAGGTGATGGGCGCTTTGTCGATATCAAGTTGGTAAGCTCCATATAAGTACAATATATATTGCCAATATACACCAATCCTTTCTTAGCTGCTCCGGAGTCCTCGAAATCCTTTTTACTGGTCCTCCATTTGAGACATTCTGACTGACTGACGATGATTTAATCGAACAGACCTTCAAGTTCTTGCGTTTAACCTTGCGTCTGCGCGGTGATTTGGGACGCTTGAATGCCTGGACGCCGATTTGTCCCGCAGTGTCACCTAACCGCGCACGATAGATTGGGGCTTCCTATAGCTAAGTATATCGGTGCATTGTTCTCTCAATAGTTGTTCGCGGATCGACCGCGGTCTCTTCGCAGAAACCATCGAGAGGCGCAACTAATTCAACAGGAGGTGAGACCTTCGCAATTGCCATGTATGGGTGGAACCTGGCAGCGCTGGTCCTCGGCGTCGGAGATTAGTGGCTGATCCTTGGCGTTTCCAATATACGTTCCATGCAGAATGCAGATACAACAAATGAATGAATTCTAATCTGAGTATATACCATGTATGTAAGAGGAAGTAGATGCGAGCTCGATGGCGGGGAGGCTGATCAAAGTCAGAGCCGCACGCACAGCATCTTTGGGGTACGTTTCGTGTATCCATGGTCATGGTGGAGGTGAGCGCTGCGTAAACTTGGCGGCTTTGATGATGAACAAAGCAGAGTCCTATAACGGACCCTGTAATCCTGACTGCGGGTCTGACTTCTGTTCGATCTTAGAAATCGTATTGTATTGCGACGACGTACAGCTTCTAATGATGATTTGTAGGTCAATCCCAGGGGCTCTGGGGTAACCAGTATTATCTGATGTCCATCTTTTTTTTATCATAAAATTCTAAGCTTAGTTGGAATCTGAATCCATGACTCGGAATCGGTTCAAGGATGAGGGTGTTGGGATTCTTTGAGAGAGTGTAACGACTTTCTGATACAGATGATAGAAAATGTTCAGCAGACTTATGCGCTCTCATCTCAGGATACACGCCATGTCGTGGGGCCATATCAGAACATACCGATAGTTGAAATCAGTGTTGAGATCGTCTTGATGTTGGTTAGTATGGATGATTGTCATGATATCATAACTTGTAACCTTATTTCATCACCATACAGGATCAAACCCTACCGTAGATTAAAAATAATGGTTGATGGAAAATGTTGATGATAATGCCAGTCAGTCAAACTCACGTTGAGGGTGTCTCGGACGCTTGAGACATGTCAAACGTGTGTACAAGTAGAAGATGGAAAAGAACATCCTGGTAGGTATCTATGATAGGTATTGAGGATGTCTTGACAACGCTGGCCACCGGTCCCATCTGTATCACCCATGACCGGAAAGTTAACAGAGAAGTACAAAGTGTCATACAGTCGAGTGATAAGCACGCAAATCGGGTAATTGTTACAAACTACAATACGTTTTTGAACTCGGCGTATTCTATTAATAACCTGTTACAGTCTCTATTATAGTTCAAGAGACTTCGTACATATCCAAGTCCAACTAGCCTCAGCAAACGCCTTATTTGCGAGGTACCAGCTAGTGATAGTAGGTATAGCTCGCTGGCTCGTGCCACCCTACTTCACCGAGTCCTTGTTCAACGGATGTACGGTCATGACATGCCGAGAGGAAAACATACCGCTGGGCGTAGCTTCTTCGGGTATGAAGGCGATCCTCCTGCCTCAAGGAGAAGTTTGAAATTTTGTTCCCGCCTTCACTGCTGATCGACTGCACAAACGGGGATGCAATTTATTGATAACTGATCAGCCGCCTGTCCCTGTCAATCTTCAGCACATTCCAAGTTCCTTTTGGATGTGGGGGCTGGGCTATGTTAGCAATTGTAGTATTTTTCTAACATTAGGACGGTACGAATGAAGGAGCGATTGAATGAATGAGATACATATGGCGAAATGTTGTTTGACAAGGCCTCATGACCGTATGAGATTGCGATAGCGGCGATCTTTGTTGAGTAAATGTTGAGACCACATGAGACGCGAACTGAGGCCTAACAATGTGCGATTGCATCGACATCTGAAGGAGGAAATATACGGTTGGGCTGATCCGTGCCAAGTTCAGTAGAGAGAATCAGAGAGAATCCTAGGATTGTTATGATGTAAGTATCTCGATCGTCATTTGTTTTTGACTCTTGAGAACCGCATTTCGGGCGCCCTGCGCTTAAGTGCATGCGGAGTCTGGACACTAGGTCTGGATGGGAATCGTCACCAGCGATCAGGGCAAGGTTCATCACATATGATTTCACTCGTTATTCTTACCAGACTGATTTAAGAGTGGCTTTCTTATAAAGTTTAAAGAGGGTCATAATAGGAAATAGGTCATAAGCAGTTCCAAAGCTGGAAATGGTTTAGGACAGCTAAAATATACATAAAGCCCGGCTAATTATTCTAGGCGCGGATCATAGTACGCGGATCACACGTGGTGGAGACATAGTTCCACTACGACCTGATGCGGTGACCTGCAATGAAAACTCGTTCCGTTGCACCATGCATGGAGATGATGGAGGGGAATCACGAGCTAGAATGAGCTCGTCGCTGACGTCTTGTTGATGATACAATCAGGATTTATCTAATCTCAACGACAGTAGTCAGGCATTCAAGATTGTACATGAATGATTGCTATTTACATGTTGATATTTATGTGTTCAATGCAAACCTCGGTTAGGAAGCTATGACGATGTACAAAAAGAACTCATCACAACTTGCTCAACACAGGCTTAAGCTCTGGCGAGTTCGTGAGCACAGCCAAGATGGCGACTGCAAGCTGTGTTGGGGCTTGTTGCGGGACCTTGCAATAAGGTGTCAATGAGAGAATGAAACAATAGTTACGGATTCGGAACGTACCAGATGCCCAACATCTTCAAGTCGAGTAACGGATGCGAAGACCCTTCCCTCTCCTTCATTATCAACGAATCTTGAACTTCTCTATCACTGCATCACACAATAACTTTTCGTAAGGAAGAATTCCTCTGAGATGATCAAAAATGTTCGCGACGACTCACAACATATCATTATTATCACCATAAATCAAATGCACAGGACGAAAGCACAGATTTGGTTCAGCGGTCCAGCGCATCATATGAAAAACTTTTCCTGTGAAGGCAGCGTTCTCCGCGAGCCTGTGCGTAGTAGAGTCGTTCCTGACTTGTCTGGATAGAAGGCAGTTGGTAGCGCACGCAGGCCGTGTTCTGACCCAATAAACATAAGTCATTATATACAGAGACATAGAACGCATAGACGTACAACGTAAGCATCGAAGACTCGATCATCCCAGGAGCCCCACGGTAGGCGTTCTTCAACCATTTTGTAGCATCCTCGCAGCTTTTCCATATATCCTTCCTCACTGGCGTCATCTCAGAAACATCTTGTAAACCTCAGAGTCTTGACCATCCTTCTCCTTGCTCCAGATCGGTGGGTCAACGAGAATGATCTTCGAAAATGGGACTCTAGATGGAGGGTTGAAGTACGAAGTAGAGAGCGTACTGCGCAAGACGCTTTAGACGAATAAGAGAAAACGAAGTGAACAAGCTTACACTCCAACAGCGCCTGCGGAATGTCCACATAATACTACTTGATGCAGTTTAGGATTGAGAGTGCCGAGCAGACCCGATTTGTACAGCGTTGCAAACGCTTCGGCGTAGTCCCAGATCGCTGAAGAGGTCCAAGTCTATGAACCGGCGAATCTTCAGGAAAAAGTAAGGAAACTCACTCAGCAGGCCTTCATTACGCGAAGTACTCCTCATTTCTGTACACGCTTCGCCGTGATTTTGACAATCAAGACCCCAAATCTCACGTATAGTGGGACCAGTTGTTCTCTCCTCGTCCATCCTATATAGATCTTCGATGGTTGGTTCCCACGTTTCCTTGACTTTCAATGTTATCAGCATAGAAAGAATGTCAATGCACAGAGGGGATTCAGACACGTACAAAACCAGCACCATGACCTAGCAAGAGGATGACACCTGGCGCGCTAGGATCCTTACTCGCATCCTGGGAAAGCCTGGTGTATTTCTTCATTGTGCATATGAGGGGTACTCCATATGTTTGCGTAGTGAGAGCTATTTCTCCACAACAAGAGCCATCTCAAAAATCGGATGTCGACGACAAGGGCAGAAATGAAGGTGACTACAGCTGTGGGGTGATCTTGGTATATATACCGAGTAGGCTTTGCCACGAACATGATATGGTGCACCGAGTGTCGTCCGCGGGTCAGACAGCGAGAATGATAGGTGTCAGCGACAGGCTTCCGCGGATGTAAGGAGGTAGCCTGAGGTAGCGAACAGTGCGTAGGATATCGATGGACGCATGTGCGCATGTGCGCAGTGTTACATTTCTGACCTGGGGCATAATAAGTATAGTAACAGTATAGTTGCAAGAGTAGCTTGATCGTCGAAGGCTTGGCGAAGGCCGCAATGATAGGGTGTACAAAAGTATTCAACCGGCGCTTTCCGACATACATATAAAACGGTTCGACGATTTAAATAATATTGAACCAATGAAGTTTGAATCAAATACTTAGTTAGTAGTGGGTCCACCACCATTTCTTTCGCTCATACCTCACATCCGACCGAATCTTCGATGTTCTTGCAGTAAATGTTTCAATTGGCCGCTGAGGAGTATTCAAGACGCCAATAGGCAACCGAATATGAATTTGTGTCGGTAATCAGATGACGAAAGATCGACTCCTAAAATTGTCCTTGATATAGACTAAAATAGATTCTTTTTGACCTTCATTCAACCTTGCCTATGTATAGCGATAAGTTATGGAAGGAAAACTGAATCCCGCACAAGAAACCACGATTCATTGGGAGCTCAAGCGCAAGTAATCATTATCAAGGACATAAATATAGTATGTAGGTCCGATAACTTTGCTCTCTGACTAAGTACCTCAAGCCCAGAATTTCAACGCCAAGAATTCCTAGTGCAAATTTGTACTGAATATGACTCCTGTTTGCAGCGCGCGCTGCAAGGCTGTGCTATATGTATGTGGGCCTATTACTTAATGATCTGCGGTCAGGGTCCAAACTACCTTCATATAAAACGCGTTGGCGTCTCGACTCCAATTCCTTTCCAGCACCTTCATCCCCTTGGCCACTCAACATGTCTTACGAAAAAGAAAAGCCCGTCCAGGTAGCGTTTTTACCTGTTTTCTGGATCCACTTGAACTGACACATCCACCCTCAGACTCAGCCACAGGGTACCGCCCAAATGACTGTGGGCGGTGGCAACAGGAATGCGAAAGGGTTGCCGCTGGATGCTGAGGGAAAACGTGATTGGAGTTTTCCCCTGCTTGGATGTTTTGGGGACATAGGAAAATGTACGTTTGTAATTTGACCTAAACAAACTCGCAATGCATCGTTACTGACGCCATCCTCTTTGCCATGCAAGGCTGCTGGGCGACGTGGTGCCCGTGCATTATTCACTCCCAGACCCGCCGACGCCTCGACCATCTGAACCGAAACGGAGTACCTGATCCAAGCCCGGATAAGATGTTCACAGGGGATAGTGCTGTGTACGCATGTGTCCAAACTGTTTTCGATATGGGTTGGGTCTTGCAGGTTAGTACCTACGCTCTCGCTGTCCCCGGGGCAATTCTAACTGATCATCTGGCAGATTGCCACGAGAAAGGACATTCGCCAGCGATACAATATTCAGGGAAGCGGTGCAAGTGATTGTTGTGCGCCTTTTTGTTGTACACCTTGCGACCTCGTACAAGGTGCTCGCGAGGTCGAGCTCGAAGAGCTGAGCTTTCAGCAAGTCCAAGCCTGATGCATGAGCAAGCATGTTAATAATTTACTCGACTTTATGGCTGCCTCGATGCCTTTACGATTTGCTTATGATCCAGAATTTGAAATTTATTTCGTGCATACTACCTTGCATACATATTCCGTAACTTGAAAATTTTAATATGTTATTAGGTTCTAATCGTTTCTAAAATTTAAAATTATGACGATGAAGACGAGGATTTTCTCAAAAACGATTTGGATGGTAGTCGTCGAAGCTTTGAATTGGAAGATCCGTTTCGCCAACATTTCGCTTGAGCGCCCAGCGCGCGCCCAATCAAACATCAATCAATCACGCGCACGTGTGACTAGGATTTGTACATATTATTTCTGGAACGCAATAGTAGGAATTAACAAAGCACGGCATGTAAACAGCGTCACCGTGGCCGGCTCAACCATCCTAGACCTAAATGTCGCAGAGCCTATCCCCTGAATGCACCCCTCTCAAAAAGGAGTACGATTCGTGTTTCAATTCCTGGTTTGAAGGCTATCTCGAGCCGGCAGTGGCCAACGCAAATGTGGCGGAGGTACGCGCGGCGTACTCAAAGCAGAAAGCGGACGAATTCAACCTCAAGTGCGGCAAGATTTGGAATCAGTACAAGGCTTGTGTGCAGGTGAGTAACAGTCTTTGTATTTCGTGGAAAGAACGGCTATAAACGTACACATCCAGCAAGCTGTAAAGGACAAGGGATTGGATAAGTTGCTCCAGCAGGCACGAGAAGAAAATCCATTGGTGGACCCCATATCCTCTCCGCCGCCCCCACCGCCGCCGAAATGATGCTTTCAAGATTCTGTCGAGATATAAACCAATATATGTACTGTAGGTCTGTCATTATTCTGATCAATTCGATATGGCTATTGAAAAGCGCGGTCTTGCAGCTTTAATATATTCCTAATGATAATATCCACCGCTCCCTTCGTATGCCTATGCCTATGCGTTTCTGCATTCGCGTACGATCTCATTCTACTCAATTCTTCAGAAAAGCCGACTTATATTGAAATTGAGACCTTGAACGCTTCCTCTCTTAGCCAACCATGGGTTGCCCGCGGAATCTGTAAAGTAGATCCATTATTTGCTCGTATCCGCCGGGTCATGCTGTTCCTTATTGTTCATTACTGTGCGATCTTTAACATCGTTGAAACCTTGCAGGAATGAATCCCTGGATGACTCTGTCTCGTGTACGTTCCTACGCCCTATGACTTTCTAAAGCTTAGCACAAGAGCTCACGTTCACATATAGTCCGCGATCCCAACGTTGATGCGACCGTCAGCTGATGATACCATGCCGGATGATTACTTGGAGACTATCGGTGCTGGATTGCTCGCTCATGTGTTAATGGCTCTCGGCCAGCCGTTCAAAATGAAGCGAAATCGGGGTCCAATTCGAGTATGTCCATTCTCAATTTCAATCCGAGCAGTACCGCCAGCCTTCGGTGTTATATCTGAAAACGGTTCTGTTCATTGCGATGGCAGAAGTAGAAGAGAAGTATCCTGCGTATGGGGCTAGGAATGAATGATATGGTGTTTTCGACAACGCGGTTCGTAAGACGATTGGTATCTGTCAAATCCATTGGAAATCCCACTCAGTTTAACAATTCTGAAGCTTGAAGTACCGCTCAAGTGTGTACGTCGTACGTTTACCAAGTTGTTTTAATGTCTCCTCTCTGCTAATCGTCTCCCGTTACTTATCCCTACAGAACATCAAATCTCACCCAAAATTCTTGGTTGCGCGTGCGCAGTTATGTCATGCAATGTATACATCCTATGCATGGTTGTTCCCTCCTGGTCGACAAAATGCTATGAACGATATAAGAATGCGTCAATTCATGTGCCAATTCTAAAGAAAGCTTCGGGTCAATGAATTCGCTGGCCGAGAAATGATATCTCCTTACCCTTATGGATAAGATAACAGTCCATTGACATTCAGTTACATTGTACGTGGAGTGGTCTCTTCTGTCGCAATGCAGCCAGATTACTGTCGCCGTTAGCATCTAACGCGGATGTTTCTTCGCAAAATGTAAGGGATACACTTGGGAAATGCACCAAAACCTGGTATGCTTGTCATTACATCGTCTGACTCATTTTTGACAGACGCTGATATCGAGCTCACTCTAGGAACTACATATGTAATGGTAACACCGCCGGCGCCTCCGAGCCAGCTTGCGCTCCGACTTCATTATACGGAGGTACGGACAAGATGGCATCTACCTGGCATACATAAAGTTCAAGGAGTTTAGGGTCTAGATGTCAGCTTCATTATGCGCTACATAATTTGCCGACAAAAGAAAGTCACCGATACGACTGAAGAGGCGGCGTGCAGTTGCGATTAAGGTGAATTGTCCTCTATCCTTGTTGAGATGGTATATACTTAGATTTATGGGACTGCAGATGCTGTCCTCCAGGATGACCAAGTTGTCGCCCAAGTCCAGCCGCATTTTACTAATGCGCAAGTTCAAACAATTCAAGGAGGAAGCCACGCATTATTCTATGACAATGAAGGCGAGTTTACGCGCGCACTGATTCAGTTTGCCACTAAGGTGTGGGACGGAGGGAACAAAACACATTCTTGAGGAAGGCAAACCGAATGGAGAATTTGTTTTCATTCGAACTGATATATGACCCATGGGTATCTATAAATGTAATTTTATGCAATCTGATGTATCGCAACTCTTCTACGCGTGTACCGTCAGATTAGTGCTTTGAAAGGTCTGGTCACTGGTCCCGACTTTGATATTGAAGACGCCAGGTTCGACCACCCATGAATTCTGGAGCGACCACACAGCGAGTTGCGAGGAAAGGACTTTGATTGATACTGTGGCCGATTTGCCGGCGCTTCGAGACAAAGGTGAGCCTGATGTTATGAATGAAGCGTGTGTAAAAAATGTACTTACGGAATATCCACTTTCTGGAACCCGACTAATTCTTGGTTTGGAGTAACAACCGAGCTGACAACATCGGTCAGGTAGACCTAGAACGGAGTCACCGTTATCATATACGTCTACTAAAAGAATGTTGTTTGGCATACCTGTACAACCTCTTTGCCGTCCACGGATCCCGTATTACTAACAGTAACGGTAACTGTGAAGTCTTGTGTAGTGCTAATCGTCGAAGGGGATACAGTGAGTCCTGAACTGAACAGGAGTGAGATACAAGATGTGATGAGGTATAGAGGAAAACATACTAAGCGAACGTAGTATAGCTCAAACCATGGCCAAAGCTCCAGAGAGGTACGGGGCTGTTAAGAACGTACTGAAGAATGATGAGTATTTGGATACAACCAAATTTTATTAGGCGAACCTGATGTCCAAACATAAGTTGGCCATTGTCAAGGATTTGGCCAGCATCAATGGGCCGGCTGCCCTTGAGGTAATTGTAGAAGACAGGCGTGGTACCAACCGCCCGAGGGAAAGAGACAGGCAATTTACCTAGCGGTCGCGATAACATGGTCAGTAATCAAACAATTCTAGAGAACGGCTGCTAAGAATGCGCGCACCCGAAGGGTTGACGGCTCCGAAAATGATTTCCGCGATAGCAGAGCCTACGTGGAGAAACGATTTATCAGTTTTCCGCCTTGTATATGGTTCCAGCAGATACTGACCACCAGATTCTCCGGGATAGAATTGCTGAATAACTGCATCTGCATCTATCATTTCAAGTGGTAAATGTGCGTGCAAACGAGGATAAAGTTCGCACATACTTTCTTGAATCCATGGCTCAGCCACAGGTTTACCGCTAACGAAGACGACAATCGTGGGCTTGCCCGTTGCCTTTACAGCTTGGACGAGCTTCAACTGGGCACCGACGAGACCGAGGTCGGAGAGGTCAACATGCTCGCCAGTGGTAGCGTTTGTTCCAGGCGTCCACAACAATGTTTGATCAAGTGACCAGGTGCCGACCTAACAAGAATTTTAAAAAAATCCATGAAAATGCGTCTTTAGGATGGGGTCGCATTTATACTGACCATGACGATAGCGACGTCAGAGTTTTGCGCTGCTTGAACAGCAGCAGGAATGCCGGAGTCGTCGTTGGACCAGAGTTCGCAGCCTTGAGCGAAGTTAATCTTGGTCGAACTGGATCGGTTGCCGAGGAACTGCGTGAAGCCATCAAGGGGTGATATGCCGGCCAAGAGGCGTTGAAGAAGACGTAGTCACCGAACTGAATTGAGGAGTTGGAGGTCAGCTGCATTGATCTTCAAGATTGTTTTAGAACGTACGGTGACGCGATTAACTTGCGGGCCGAGGAGGGCGATCGAACCAATATTCTCTTTCAGAGGAAGGACGTTGTTCCGGTTCTCAAGGAGGACGATGCTATCCGCATCTGCTTGAGCGAGGATAACCTTCGAAGCAGGGGTACGAATGGTCGAGAGATAATCCGAATATGGATACGGGTCTTCAAGAGATCAACGTTAAGAGGGTATTATCGGCAGGTAGTGCGATGCCTACTTTCGAAAAGACCCATCGCGAATTTTGTTCTTAGCATTGCTGCCGCTGTCAGGTCCAGATATTTGACGTCGACTGTGCCAGCTTTAATCTGATCTGTTGCGCGTGGTGAGTTCCAATCGCAAGGTGTGGAACGGAGGAAGATTACCAGGCAAAGTCAAATACGTGTACGTTCCTGGATAGATTTTCAGTAAAGTGAGTCATCGTAGGCGTTGGACTTACTTACCGCCACCCATCTCGCCACTCAAGCCATTTTCCAGTGCAATCTTAGCGGCGCATTCTCTTGTGTCGCAAGTTCCATGTAGATTGATCAGGAGGTCGACAGAGCCAGCGTCGGTGGTCACCCAATATTTGTAGCCCCATTCATTTCGCAGCTAGACAGAAATTCAGTATCAAAATTTGAATGAACATAAAAAAGCGATGAATTACAATATCAGTCAGTAGATCTATATATGGCCAGTGAGCGAGCTTTGTTAGAAAACAAGAGACTTCAGAAACGTACGGGTATTTGCAATTGCTGGGATACCATCGTAACTCGAATAGGCTGTCATAATCGACAGACTGTTAACGCACGCGCGATTGAAGGGCTTCAAAAAATTGCTGCGGAGTTCGCGTTCGCCCCCGAGACTTGGGCAATATTACTAAAGAGAAACAGAAAACAGAACATTAGCAATCGAATATATGAATCGGATGAACGCGACTTACAGTCCACCCTGAGGGCTACCGAAGGCAGCAAAATGTTTGCAGGTAGCGGCCACGCGAGCAATCGCAGTGCTACTGACATTCCTCCGCTTCCCACCTTGAAGTCCAGTGACGAAGGCATTTCCCATCTCCCCAGTTAGGAAAGGATCTTCGCCGAAGTTCTCTTCCACGCGACCCCAGCGTAACTCCCGAGAGAGATCAAGGACGGGCGCGAACATGTGGGTGATTCCGAGGCCTTCAGCTTCTGAGCCTATGACACCAGACACTTGGGAGATGAGGGCTGTGTCGAAGGATGCAGCGAGGCCGATGGGAGAGGGGAAGATTGTTCCTTTGTTTGTAAATCCATGGAGACCTGGATAGGAAGAGGAGATACTATATGAGGAGTGGTAAGTGGTGAATGCGGCATGATTATCGTACCTTCTGACTGGATTAACGCGGGTATTCCGAGGGTGGTGTTCTCCATCAAGTATTTCTGACCGACTGTAACTCCATAGACGAATTTATCGTAGGGCGTCAAGTATCCCGCCCAGATGCTGCCGCCTTTTTGCGCCATCATCAATTCCTGGAGGTATGATTAGAATTAAAATATAAGCAGACACGGATCACATACCAGTCCAGTCTGGTTGAAAGTCAAGGTATCGTCGAGTGGGTCATTGAGATCCATCCACCCATTCATGTCGCCTTGAATACTATGAGATTACGCGACATTAGTCAGTGCTTGGGCATCAAGTTATGAATGAACGTACATCTGAGAAACCTTTTCTTCGACAGTCATCCGAGGAAGCAAGTCATTGACGCGATCTTCAATCGAAGCTTTCGGGTTCTTGTAGATGGGCAGAGAGCCATCTATGTTCTCCGCTCTTGACTCGAGAGAGAAGTGCAAATCGTCGCGTACGCCGAAGGTGTCGTGAGCGAATACGTGGAGACAAGACAGCAGTGCGAGGAGCACTGAGAATGACTTCGTACCCATAATGTCAGAAGTTGGGCGCCGAAAGTGAGGAAACACAACTCACGACAAAGCGCCGCGCTTATAAGTGCAGTTGTATCTCCTTAAGGGGAGAAAGTGGCTTTTATTGGTGCGTCAGGCTTCGTTTCTGCAGTCGACTTGTTTCGCTGGCGCACCAAAAAGAGATTTCTGCAAACAGCTGATCCACGTTTCGCGAGGCTCGCTTCCCGACAGCCAGTGTGACGGCCCGCCACGCAAGGTCGGGTGCCGATATTTCTCCATCGCTGCTTCTTAAGAATCTTGAGAAGCTTTGCCGACGTTCACCGATTGTGAGACTGGCGGGCCCGGACATGTATATCTCACCAGTGTTTACTCGGTTATGACAGAACTACTACTAAGTAAAATGGGCGTTAGTTCAGCAGATCATGTGGTATGAGCTTGACGTACTAAAAAAAAGCGGAGCGTGGCTGCTTGTGTGCAGATAACAGAAAGGAGTTCAAGCACTGGCATTGCTGTGGGAGTTAATCCGGGAATACGCTAAGGGCTCGACATGCGTAGGAAAAGAATGCATGAACACCGCATGTAGAAATTGACTTGCGCACTGTCGGATGTCGTATGACGAGCAATGTTCAACCGTCCATGGGTGACTTTGAGGAGAGGTAGGAGGATATCCTCGCAGACCATCGTATGATTCTGAGGTTTTGTTCACGGGAATACAACATCGAGAAGAGAAAACGACCGTCAATTCATGAACTTGGAAAGTCAGAACGATATTCTACATGCTCTTCCAGTTACCTTCCAGCCATCAGTCAGAGAGAGTTTAGAGAATATAGTTGCGGTTTGGAAGAGGAAGAAAATGGTGATGATATTCAGATGACAAGAGTATGTCGAGGGTTGGTACAATGGTAGAGGGTTTGTATAGTTCGAAGAGTCCAACGTTGAGCTCAACGAAAAGTATAACACGTGCGCGTGATGATTTGATCATGATCGAAAGAATCAAGATTCGAATTGCTTTTGGCCGCAGTCTAGCAGGTCTACTTACCTGGGGTCTACCCAAAGAAGTCTATCTCAAGGATGTTTTCTGCTAACTGCGTAGATTCTCAGATTGAAAATGAGAACTAATAACGATGATTCAGATACAATTTGAAAATTAGTAGCGACTACCTATGTGATACCGTAAAATAAAGAAGCCCCTAACAGTAACAGTACATTGTAAGTACGCTCAGAAATCAGCCCTAGATAAGCACTGCAAGACGAAGATCATCCATAAAAGTTCAAACCTTTCATCGAAAGATGCCTCAGGGGTCGATGCAACAGCAGCCTTCGCAGCTTCCTCTTTTAATAGGTTGAAATGAGTGCGAATCTGCTTCGACCGAGCAACCACGTTCCTCAAGCTCTGGACGTGGTCAGGTTTCCAGCCATCAGGCAGCCGCTCCTCCGTGAGCCATCGCCTGAGCCAGTCGACGGGGATGCCAGCCTTCGCCTTCCCTTTGACCTCCCACACCCCGAGAATGATCGCCATCTCGCCCGCGCAATTTCGGCGTGGACGGAGTCGATGGCCGACATGCACTTGTCTCCGCACTCTAGCGCGTGCGACGTCCGCAAAGTCGAACACGAACTGTCGTCTGGGTCTGCAGAGTGTTCGAACTCCTTCTTTGTGGGGCGTGCGTCGTCGATCAGGCTGTCGACCAATTTTCGATCGATCTCGATCGGGGCGTACTTGTCGCCGACAGGTGTATCGTGGTGCACGAGGCTTGCATCATGCTCGACCGCGTTGTGCAGGCCAATTTCGTAGAGGTGATGCGTCGTGCAAATTTGCGAATGATGGCGAACCGACATAGGCCAGAAATAGGCCAGTGGTGACGAAAGACCGTAACATTCTTTCAGACCGCGAGTGACGTCTCCGGCGCTGAGATTCTTTCCATCGCGAGAGCTGGGGACTCTTGTGAGAAGGCGCATGGAGGAGATAACCGCTAACTCACATGTACCCGTGGTTCGCCATCGTGTTCAGTGCGGGACAGGGGGAACGGCTGTCACCCTCCTGTGGTGGGCAGAACCCATGCGTTTCGCCAGTGACTGGACATGTTTGCCCTTGTGATCGTGGATAGCTGGGTGCGAAGCGGGCAGAGACATGAATGTGATGCGTCGTGTAGACTGACGACAGGAGAGGGAGAGGGGAAAGGGTGATAGAAGGCGTCAGAGCTATTGCGCAACCTTATAAATATGAAGGGTGTAATGCTGCGTAATGTCTTGGAGCAGCTTAGCTGGGAACGAGCGTCCTTTATAGAATGCATGGAACAAGTCGTGGAAGCCTTGGAAGATGCAAACACTCAGGGCCTTGTATGGTATCTGCTCCGGACGTGAGGCAGTGCCGTATATTGTCGCCGCACTCTCTCCGGCGCCACTCTCCGCCTCCTGCTCCTCGGCGCTAAAAATCTTTGTGAGCCACCGACCGCCGTGTTGATCATGCCTCTTCCTATAAAGAAGTTTATGCCAGTAGAAGGCGCAATAATACCAAATGAAGGGCTTATATTGAACTTGCAGAAAGTTTGAGTCGGCTGCCATCAAAGTCCGACGCCGACTCTGGGATAAAGTACGAGATCAACGGACATACTGGGTGACATTCCACAACGATATCTTGAATTATAATTCAAGTGTCACCTCAAGCGACGTCAATCGGAGTTCGAATCGCGAATATTTGGATTTCCCTGGATTTCCACAACGTTCACAATAGTTAATTTGAAGTCAATATCTTGAATCCAGTGAGGGAGATCCTTGCAAGGCCCTCTAGTCTCCCTCTAATGAGTTATATACTCCTTAAAATTAGGCAAAACACTATATTACATGTAGGTGAGGCTCTAGATAAGGTAATACAATATAATCTCCAAGTCTGCAGAGCTCACACTTTGTCTGCTGCCTACAATCGGAGCACCAAGTGCGAAGCTTGGCAAGGGCACTCGATAATCATGCCGGGATGCCGCTCATCCAAGGCTAACGGAAAAGGAAAGAAAGGGTCCAATATGGCAACGGTTGACAGTTTTTGACATTCAAATTTTTGGAAGGGGGGTCGAGAGGCCTCCTCCAAATTCGAGATTTAGACCTGTCAACTTGAAAGTCAGTTGACAGCTCGGAGGTTATGCCATCAGCGGCACCTCGGCGAAGGACCCTTGTTACCATGTATTTAGAGTTAGATATTCAAGTTAGCGTTGTGGAATGTCACCCACTTATAGACATCTGGCCAAGGCCGGCGTTAACCGGCTACTACGACTATGACATACGGAATGTTAGGAAAATCAGGCACGCGGCCCACACCAAATTTTCGTCTAAATATTCGGATTTCTTCCTATCATCGAATGGATGACGATCCAATGCAAATCCAATGCATACGATCTACCGTGGTCCGTGGATCAGTAAACTTGCAGTAAACGCATTTACTTAGATCTTCATCCAAAATAGTTGTTCTCATTATTGCGGTCCCGGACCGACTAGATCATTCCAAATGCTGTGAATTAGCGCCTCGTACTTATAGCATAGCACGGTGCAGTGTCAATTTGCACTGGATTCAGCGCTTGCAGGAAGGCTGAGTGCCCGACACACCGACGCAATGTTGCTGCAATATGGTCAATCCATACGTAGATGAATATATCCGACTCAGCTTTATTCGTAGGCGCTATAGCCAAGTGGTTACGGCGACAGTTTCGAATCGGAATTTGATTCCGCCTAAGCTGTTCCTCTTTGAGGGCGCAAGTTCAAATCTTGCTGGCGTCGCTTTCTTTTTGGCCCCAATCGCCACACCCATTAGCGCTTAATTTGATTGCTCTCCCTATCTTTCACCGAATCGCCCGCTCATGTCCACCACATATCAATCAGCGCCGTCTTTTTTTTTCGAATCAAGAATGTAGCAATGGCTATAAGAGGAAAGCTACGGCGGTGTTGTCGATGATTGTTGCCAATGATCATGAAGGTTCGCTGCTGGCAGGACTTCTTGCTCCATAAGTAGGGAGGTAAATGATTTGTAGATCATCTGGCGCTCATTTGTTGGAAGGCTGCCATAATTGTTTCGGTCACCGGAGGCTCTCATAGTTATAACAGTTTTGTGTGGCGCAGATAATATCCGCAAATTGGTGGGCAACAGGAAGTAAATACGAGTTTCAAAAATCCTGTAAAATTGTCAGTACAAAGGATATACCTCTACAGCTGGACAGAAACGACTTCCTTGTTTCAATCTTGCATATCAGACTCAATGACAAGTCGCAACGTCTATAGCATGACATCCTGGCAACTGCCAACGACGTACACCGCGCTATTTAAACATCAACCATAGCACATAAAGACGGAGGTTCATTCGCAAGCGCCGCCTGACAAGGCCCGCCTCACCTTACAAAGGCTGCTATACAGTGGATCGACTACTAGTACCTTCAATTCGTATGACGGGCAATACACTCTTTCGCCACGCAGACGTCAATCAATTCGTTCTGGTATCGAATGAGGATCTAGGCGCCGTGGAGGTGGCCACCTTTATCGCCCTCATACTATTTGGCATATCACTTTCACAAGGGTATAACTACTACCATAGGTGGAGTGAGGACAGTAGGAGAATGAAATTTCTAGTGAGTCGTGTATTTCTTTCATCGCTGATCATAATAGAGCAATGTTTTGGTATTCAGGTTGGAACCATATTGTAGGATTTTTCTAAAATATAAAACAGAGCTTCCGTTGAAGAATAGCCGATATTCTAGGTTCCTAGAAGCTTCCCACTCTTTTACCGCTTCCCAAACTATTTACTACGACACCGTCACTCGCTTTACCACAGCACAGCCAAATTCATACCCACTCTCAACCACTGTACTCCTAGAGACATTCATCACAGTTATCGTCCAGGTACTATAGAGATGGTGCCCTTCCATCTTCTTCGTTCTCCTAACTAACTTCCAAATTTCCCAGTGTTTCTTTTCCTATCGAATTTTCCGGCTATCTGAAAATGTCTTCATAACTGCCACATGCCTTTCCCTGTCATTCCTACGCTTTGTCGGTGGCTTAGCGCTTACCATCGAAAGCTTCATAGACGTGCCTAACAATCCGAACGGGATACTCTTTGTCCAGCGCCTCAGCTGGCTGATTACGTCGGCGCTTGCGGTGGGCGGTGCAGCAGATGTATTGATTGCAGCGGCAATGTTGGTATATCTGCGGCGGTTTGGCTCGCCTACCAATCTCAAATCGTACGCTTTCCTTCGGTCTGTGAGTTGGGTCAGTCTGATCATCATGTGCTGTATACCCAGAACAACAATGGTTATTAATCGGCTTGTGCGATGGTCTCTTCGTAAGTCAATATGTTCTCAAAGCTAGGTTTCTCTAATGTCGAGTAGAGACTAGACTGCTCACGAGGTGCGATACTTTCAACTTCTTGACCAGCGGGATCATAACTTCGGATAAGCCTGGCGTCAGTTGCGACGATCATTTGCGTACGTATGTTCAATAATTGCTTCATTTGTATTGGCTCTCAAATGCTATCATAGTTCCAAACAATGGCGAATAGTAAGCTCATTTATTATTTGTAATCTTAACACGGCTGATGTTGCAATACACTGGCAGTGATCTGGTTTGGAATATACATCGTTCTAGCAAAATGTATGTGTTCTTTGCATTAAATTATCGTTCACTTTGCTAAACCAAGTTTTTACGGAATAAATTACAGTCTACGCAAACTCGTTGCTCGTCGCGTGAGTGTCCCTTCTAGTCTCTGTGAGACTGTGATATTGTATTGGAAGCACAGAAATTGAAAATATCGGCGCTCAGATTAACCTCGCGGCCACGGACAAGCATTTCACACCTACAGACGACGGGGCGATCAAGAGGCCACACCTCAATCATACAGTTCGAGCGTCCTCCGCCTCAAATATCCGTGCGTTTCTGATATCGGTTTGAGGTGATAGTTTATTAATTCTCCATCTACTTAGATATCCTTCCCGACACCGTTTGGATCGATGGGCATTTCTAGGAGAATGTCTGTAGCTAGCTCGAAAGTACGTCTGATTGATCATGTTACAAACAATTCGTATCCTCTGAGAAATGGGCAATGAGAAAAGGCAGTGGCCCGTGAGTGAGGTGCGTGAGAGTGCGTGAGGATGCGTGCACTCACTTTCACTCATTTACGACTCGCGCTCACTCACCTCACTCACTTTTTCGGCCGGCACCGCTCCCGGCAACTTCGGCAACGAGTTCCCACCGTCTCAACTACACCTCCCATTGCAAAATCACTGCGCGAAAACTGCACAAGAGATATGGGTAGTATATAGCTGTTCTGTATCGATGCTATATGTATATAGCTACCGTTAAAAACTGTTTTCTTAACAAATGAGGCACCTCCATAGCTTGTATATATGTAAGGGATAGTATTCAGAGTCCGGCAGGTGCACACTCTATACTGCTACAGCTCACGATGAATCACGTCAAAAAGTCTATGAAGGTTTGGGTCTGGAAAGTGTCGGGCAAGCGAGGCACTTGCGAGGCGCTCAGCGTAGCCTAAGTAACTGTTTGTGTAATTGGTGTGAACTACGTCAAATTACATGTAAGGTTGTAACTTGTGAGTATACGACGTTAGACGCTCCGCAAGCGAATACGTGCCACACTGCACCGCGCACTCCTCACGCACTCCTCACGCACCCTCACGCACTCTTCACGCACTTTCACGCACTCTCACTCACTTTTTCTCACGCACTCACGCACTCTCACGCACCTTCACGCACCTTCACGCACCTTCACGCACCTTCACGCACCCTCACGCACTCTTACATATCCCCACTCATCCTCACTCGTCTATCACTCATTTAATTAGAAGTAAGTGCACTTATCACTCACTTGTATTTTCCCTTCACTTACACTCACTCACTTATTTTTATCTGCACTTGCACTCACTCACTTGTATTACAAACTTACATTCTCAATCTCGCACTTAGTCGACTGAATAATGATTATAATGGATATTCAAGTTTGGAATGTGATTGTTTCGTTTTGTACTTGTCGGTGAGTGAGCCCAACCGCCGCCCTCCCGTAAGCAGCAGACGTACCGTGCTCCTCTCGAGCCGCGCGAACGACATGCGCTCGACGCGGCGCCCCGATGCGAGTGCGGCCAGCGCAGATGGGGACGCAGTTAGCGACGGAGGGCGCGGAGGACGGGGTGGTCGACGTGAGGCGCGAAGGAACCGGGAACCTGACGATGCAAGGCTTGCGTCGGACTCTCTTATGCGGAGTTCGACGACCCTTCAGTGAAACGTTCACCATTCATTCTGTGACGCAGTCAGGACAAACAGTAATAATAATCGGACCAGCCGGGGATCGAACCCGGGACCTCTAGGGTATTGGCATACCCCATACCATGGCTGTGCTCTACCATCTAAGCTACTAGCCCGTTATTACCTCTCTAAAGGATGTAAGGATATGACGGAACCACATCGTCACAGAGCCCCCCACTCCTTCAGCGAGGTAATCCCCAGGAATTGCCACCTCTGAGGACCATTAAGGTTCATCTAGACTGGTCCGCCATTGTGACACAGTCAGGACAAACAGTAATAATAATCGGACCAGCCGGGGATCGAACCCGGGACCTCTAGGGTATTGGCATACCCCATACCATGGCTGTGCTCTACCATCTAAGCTACTAGCCCGTTATTACCTCTCTAAAGGATGTAAGGATATGACGGAACCACATCGTCACACATTCCTTCCATTTATGCACCAGTCTCGCAGGCTTTGCGAGGGCGCTGAGTATTGAGTGCGCGAAATGTGTAGCTTATAATAAAACAGTATATAAAGAGTTTATATACAATCTTGTAGAAGTGTAGAATGAGGGGAAACTGTTTAGTAACTGTAACCGTTGCTACTAATGGCTATATACCCTTTCTTCACTTCAAAAACACTTAACTGAGCAATAAGTACTGTAAAAAGAGCTGTATTGGCCTCTGAAATTATATCCAGTTTGCATTACCTACTATTCGACAATTAACTTGAATATATCATGTATTAACGTTGTCTGACCTCCTGGGGTAGTATTAAAGGCCGTCCAAAGGTCGTAGGCTTGGTCTCGGCCCTAGCGCTCAGTGCTCCGTGCTCATTGGACGGTCTGGACCACTCACTGACGCACTCACTCACCCTCACTCATCGTCCCTCGTCACCCACTCACCTTCACTCATTATCCACTCATTCTCACTCATCTTCACGCATTCTCACGCACCCTCACGCACTTTCACGCACACACTTCCCCTCACTGCTGGCACACTGCCTTTTACCCGTGCCCCTGAGAAATTATTCCCCCCCCCTTTCAGTCGCAGCAGCTTCAAGAGGACGCCAATTAAAAGATTGACGCGTCTGAATTGATCGCAGACAGTTCTATCAGATAAAGAAAGATCTCCGAAAAGGTTCAAAATTCCCTTCATTCCATTGTAAACAGCCGTTCTACTAAACGGTACATGTATTTCAACAGTCGTACAGTTCAAATTTTACAATCATGTTATGTACTCAATGTATCCCTTTCATTAAGATAGATTCAAGTAATCTGACTAAACTTTGGAATACCCGAATTTTCCGACTGATTATTATTTGCCAATTGCTTGAATTGCCGGCGTTGCAATCACAACCACCGCGTGGATTTGTGCAATTCACCGCAGTATATACACCTTCTACGCCATTCGAAAGATTGGCGGTTACGCGATGTAGAAATGCACTTATCAAAGCGGCGCGTCGGTGACAAATAGAAGAATCTCGAGCTTCTTCTTGGGTCCATAGATCCCCAGCAAGTTTTGGTATTTGCAGCCAATGGCCATAATATTTCATCTGGAAAATTGTCAGTTAGATACGTTGTAATAGGAGGTGTGCATTGTCTCAATACCCATTTGAACGCAACGCCAGGGTCTTTGAGACCCCCTAAAGCTTTATCGATGGTGTTTGAGAGCGATATAGTAACAATGGCTGCCTTGTCGGCGAGGGCATCATAACCATGGTTCGCACAGTGATTGAGCACTTCGACTGGATGGGATGAATATACTTGGCTTCCAAAAGTACAACAGCAAGTCAATCGATGCGTTACAAAGGACAAGGAACAGCGGCGTACTGCATGTATGTCATACAAATATTCATAGCCCCGTATACAAGATACTTCTCGGCCGCTTCTGCGACCTCAAAGAACAGGGGACCTCCATATCAAACACGGATGGCTGATGGTATTGCTCTGACTCGGATCGAGGATGAACGAACTGGAAGAGGACCTCGAGAACGGCCGCTGATTCCGTCAAGAGGATAGCTTCGAGAGGATCAATGATGGTGGACGTAGGGGAGCCAATCCGGCACTGGTGGCCTCTAGATACTTGCTGTATATTCTGAAAGTGATACCATCAGCAGAGACGAAGGCCAGATCAGCGTCGCTATCAGAGACTATGAAAAAGATCGTCACAATGAGTCGACATGATGTGAGGTGGATCCGGAAGGGACGTACATAGTGGAGACTGCCTCAGGTTGTTTGTGCTCTGGGCCGCATCTTCGAGCTCGAGTCTGGGAGCCTGAGAGATAGACATGGGGAAAGGAATGGGTGATAAGACTGCGAGTACGTCTGACTTATATCGATGAGCGACACGTGCAGACGGGCGCCTAAATTGACAATCTGTGTGAACTTTAGAATTTGACATAGGAAGCATTGTCATAAATACTCAAACGATTGACCTCGTGTATTCACCCAAGTTTTTGCTTCAATTCTAATGAGAAGTGGTGGAAAGTTAATTCCACTGGATTCTGCCTACGGGAGAATCATACACGGCGGCAACTGCCAGTCACTCAAGCGCCGAACTTCAGACGATTTGTTCTCCAAAGCTTTCGCTAACGATTATACAAAATTGACACGCAATTAGCGCCTTAATGTGTCGCAAACAGTATAATTATGAATATATAAGATGACAGGAAGACATGGGGTCAACTCGTGACGTTGTAGATACGATACACAAGTGACAAGGCGATTCTGACAGTAAGAAGCATCTGTTAAATTTTCTATCCATCGACCCAAGGCCTCAGCTTCCACTCTGCATCGCATCAGAACAGTCCTCCAATCGTTCAACACCTCTCGTCCCTCAACATTTAAATACACGGTTACGCGTTCAGCAAAAGAGTTTCTGCAGAATCATCCTCCCCGTCGATCACAGCTCATCGCGGGAGATATCATCAGCATCAGCCCACATTCAAGTAGAGCAGGCGACGGTATGCTCACCTCGGACTGCGCACGCTCCATTGCACCCACAACACTATCTCCCCCTCCGTCGGCGGACGGACCCGACCTGCACGCCCAGCGCCTGGAGCACCGCCGCATCGTTCCCCCATGCCTCGACTTCCGCGCTCATCTCGAAAACGACATCCGCGCCGTGCGCGATTTGTGAGTGCGCGATGACGGGTTTTGTTACGGGCACACCGTTGATGGTGAGCGACTTGATGTACGGTTTGGTGCGTGCCCCAAGTGCGGTGATTGTGAGCCGTTTGGACGATGATTTGGAGGCGCTTCCTGCAGACGTCGGGTTCTCGAGGTCGATGGAGATCTTCTCAAAGAACGGGCTACATGATAGACGCAGATGAAAATTCTATCCCGGAGAGGTGAAAGGAAGACACTCACGATCCAACGATGTACTCCCCAGACACTGGATTTACGGGATAGAAGCCCATTGAGCTGAAGATGAACCATGCGCTCATCTGGCCACAGTCCTCATTCTGAAATTACCAGCGTCAGCGTTACGTTATACAATAACAGCAAAAGCAACTCATACCCAGATAGTCCTGTGGGAGTGTTATTATAGTTCGCGACTGCAATCTCCCGAACCTTCTCCTGCGTCTTAAATGCCGCGCCTGCCATAGCATAGAGGTACGGTATATGGTGCGAAGGCTAGTCCGTCCACGGAAATAATCAGTCTGCCATCATTCTCGGGTAGAATTTGGACGAAGACGTGCCTCGTTAGAATGGTCATTATGACCCCCGTCGAAATGCGCGTCCAAGCTCTGCACGAACGCCACCTCGCCGCCGCGACGGGCGATGAGATTGTCCATATCGTGTACGACGTCGAAAGAGTATGCCCATTTATCGCCTGTGCAAAGAAAAAAAGATCCGTTCAGTACTGCATTTCTGCATTGCCATATACGCATCGGCTGAACATCGGCGCACCCTCAGTCCACCCATTATCAGGCCCGCCCAGCTTCCATTCGCGTTCCGGGCCTCCATGAACCCGGTCTCGTCATTGAAGAGGTTGAACGCTGTGGTCATGGACCGATTGAGAAGGAACTCGGTAATCGAGTCCGGCTTCCCAAGCTCGCGCGCGAGGACATAGGCCGCATAGTCGTCGTCTAAAGGCACAATGGATTAGCTTCTAGATCAAGAGGGGGGGAAAGTGGACGAGGGTGGGGAGCGGTGTGCCGATGTGGAAGTGGTAGAAGAGAAGGGCGCCACATACACGCGTAATCCAGCGTCCGCGACGCGCTCTCGGAATGTATATCATCCGCAACCCATCCTTTCCCAGCAGTGGCGTACACCGTCGACAAGCCTGCACGCACTTCGTAGTCCACATGCTACATATCACAATATCGCATCAGATTCCATATCCAACCTCTAAGTAAACACGAGAACACACCTCCTGACGATCAGCATAGCTAATCAACAGAGCAAGAAAAAGAAAAAAAATCAACATCCAAGCGAAAGGAAGTGGAAAGAGACGAGACGCACACGACAGTCGCATCATCCTTCGGCGGAACTGTAGCGTCCTTCCACACCGCCTCCCACGCGAGATCGCGGTCGAAGCCAGTGATGCCCTTCAGGACCGCTTCGGCGACAAGCGAGTCTGCATGGGTGCCCACCTGAGGTGCACAAACAGAATTTCGATCAGCACATGCCACTGAGCCTGAATGGAGTAGGTATAGAAGTATACTGAGCGTACCATTATGTTCGTCTCCACGATGTTTTTCCACATAGGCAACCAGCCACCCTGTGAGATTTTGATCTCAAAAAATGCCCAGTGTGGTGTAGATCTGCGAACGCACCTCTTTATAATCTGCCAGCATGCTCGATACCATCCCCGGTATGCGGTCGGGACGAAGAGGATCTGCCACGCCCATTCCGCGCGGAACGTGTCCTACATACCAAAATGTGAGAAAAAAAAGAGGAAAGCGACTGACAAGGCTGATGCTATGCGCACCCATATCGAGTAACCCGTATACGATTCGGCGCCCTCAGCGAGCTGATGGACCTTGTTGTCGTATCCCGAGTAATACAAATTCCCCTCGTGTTGTTCTGATGGGTACTAAGAAATCAACATCTCAATGAGCTGCATATTCGCTGCTTCGCCGACGTAAACCGGGACCCACCGTGAGCGTATGCACCATCCCCGTGTAGAACGCTTGCAGATCCACGTACTCGCGACTCGTCTCGTTCACGGCGCGCCCGTCCGCGAACGGCTGCACCTGCACGCGATCCAGCAGATCCGCCCAGGCCTTGCGCACCGTATACGCCGTGTGCTCGAACGTCCCCGTGGCCAGGTGGGGATGATCCGGCGCTGAGGCTGCAGGCGACGACGTCGCGATCGCAGATGATTTTGCGTCTGGAATCTCCGCGTCGATGTTCTTCCGCGCTTGGGCTTCCGAAATAAACGACGTCCCCACGCGCAGGGTGATCACCCTCTCGCCGGTTGGGGACGCAGGGAACTTGGCGTACGCGCTGAGAAGCGGGCCTTCGAACGTCTTCCCCTTGCCCACGGCTGAGGTGGTAGTCCCGTTCTGAATTACCCCAAGGTCGGCTGGGGGTGGTCTCGTCGAAACGGGCACAGAAATAGCCCTTGAACTTCTCCGCGAAGGGCGCGATGGACGTGGGCGCGATGATCCAGTCCTGCCGCTCGTCTGACCAGCCGCAGATCTCCAGCGGTGTCGATTGGGAGGAGAACGTCACGCCGCCGAGAGGGAAGGTGATGTTGGTCGGGGTGGAGGTGAGCACGGAGGGGCGGGAGACTTCGAATAGGAGGTGTGGTGAGAGTTTGGTCTGGAATGTGAAGCGCAGATGCGCTACGTGGGATGCTATCGGACTATGTCAAAAATGAACTGCAGAAGAGAATGATGTCGCAACGTACTCGCAGTTTGCTCGATTTTGATAGTGCCGTTGTGGCCATCGTCGAGGTCCACGGTGTAATAGCCCACACTCACTACCTCCTGCTTCTCCCATCACTCCCCCGGACCACCGTAAGGCCCCTCTTCTCGAAATCCACCACGACGGCATCGCCCACACCAGGGCTCACACTGATCGGCGCGCTCTCGCCCATCCAGATGGCAGGCTGGCGCGTGCCGACGACGCCCATGACGCGGTCCAGAGTGCAGTTGTACGGCGTCGCGGAGACGTAGTGCACCTGCGTCTGCGCGACCCAGCGCGTCATGGCGAAGGGGGGCGCGGTGCTGGGATCATGCCCCCGGAGCCGTTGGGTGTGTCGCCGCCATTTCCGATGAGGAGGTTGACAAGGTCGAGGGCAGGGCTCGGTGGGATGGAGAATGCGGGTGGGGCTTGGTGGACGTCGCGTCTGCCACGCGTGCGAGCGCCGCGGTGAGTAGTATTGCTTTCTTGGGTATCATTTTCTATAGGGTAGCTAATGATCAATGAGCTCTTTGATTCGATGCCTAACAGAGTGAGAAAACGTGTACTTGCATACTTCAGTGCGCGGTGTCCATTGACAGACTTTCCGTGGGGTTCTTGAAACTGGGGAGGTGACAAAGAACTTCTGGCGCTATGTTTGTCCTATATAAACCAAAAATTACCCCAGAACCGAGCGGGAGAAGATGAGGATATTGGAATTTGGGTCAGGAGAGGTCAGGCGGTTGGGTCATTCTCCATGTTGATGTCGGCTTCCAAGGTGAATAATGTTCCCACACCTAGCCATCCACACTCTCGTCGCGGGGAATTTGGAATTTGGCGTTTGCGGCTGCTAATAATACCTGCTATGCGCTGAAAAGCGGGCCGCTGTATATTTGCCCTTCCCCACAGGAGAACTTGGAGAAGTACATTTCGCTCTCGATCCTCTCGATCCCAAATGTCGGCTGAAGAGCGCCCTCGTATGGCTTCGTATGGTCAAAGCTGGCCGAAGCTCTCACACGCGCGAAGGCTCGCGAAGAACGCGGGAGCGAGAATCCAATCCTGGCGCGGCGATGCACGGCGATACGCACCGGGAAGGGGCAGGCTTCTTCCATCTACGCCGTATCGCCAATTATTATTCTATGATATGTTACTTGTCAATAATATCAGCTCTGATTGATTATCGAATCTTGGGAAATGCCACCTTAAACTATCCGTTCTACTACGTCTGGAGCATTCAAGTCGCTTGGATCAACTGATCGAATATTTATGACGATCTTCCTATCCCAGAATCAAGATTTCACACAGATGTCAATTTAGGCGCCCGTCTACACGTGTCGCTCATCGATATAAGCCAGACATACACGTTATTGCCTTCCATTACTTCCCCAATGTCTACATCTTCCAGTCCACTGTCTGAAGATGCGGTCGAAAGCAAGAACAACAAACTGCAGCTATCTCCACTATGTACGTCCTTCCGGATCCACCTTACATGATGTCGGACTCATCGTAAAGAATTTTCTCTCATAGTCTCCGATAGCGACGCCGATCTGGCCTTCGTGTCGGCTGATGGCGTCATGTTCAGAATATACAGCAAATATTTGGAGGGTGCCAGTGCCGGATTGGCTCCGCCTGCGTCCACAATCATTGATCCTCTCGAATCTATCCTCTTGACGGAGCCGGGAACGGTTCTTGAAGTCCTCTTCCAGTTTATTCATCCTCGATCAGAGTCCGAAAAATACCATCAGCCATTACTGGTGGGTATGGAGAGCTCCTTGTTCTTTCAAATGGCAGAAGCAGCCGAGAAATATCTTGTGTATGGGGCTATGAATGTGTGTATCACATATATGTAGTACGTCATTCATGTGGCATTTTTATGAGCCAACAATTGACCTGCTCTGAAACTGGAAGTCAGATATATTCATCCTTTCCGGTCGAAGTGCTTAATCACTGTGTAAACCATGGCTATGATGTCCTTGCCAACAAAGCAGCATTTCTTACTATATCGCTAGCGAATCCCATCGAGGAGGCTTTGGGCGGTCTTTCAGACCTTGGTGTTGCGCGAAAATGGGTACTTTTAATTACCATACACCCTCTATATAAAATGCACCACTGACAACTTAATTTTCGCAGACAAAATATTACGGACGTTGGCTGCAGATACCAAGATTTGCTGCGAATATATTGCGCATAGAAGAATCTGCATCTTCGAAGTGTCAACGACGCGTCGCTATGATAAGTTCATTTCTGCTCAATGTGTCTGTCAGTCTGGGAAAGGCCGATCATGTCATGGACATCTCATCTCCATTGCCATGCTTCAATCCAAAGCTGTGTGATTGTTGGGCGACCAAATCAACTCCCTGGAAATGGCAAATACAACAAAAAGTAAAGGACATTCCAGAGTTTAGTCATATAGCTTAAATGTATTTTCATCAGCCCACGGAATGCATCGAATATATATGTAGCACGAGCGTCATAAATTATCGAACATATTCGCATTTTAGGTCCTACATGAGCACCACGCACCAAACCGGCGGAATGGGGCACAAACACCTTGAGTGCCACGCCTTCGAGTGCTTGCCCTTGCCCATAGAAATAGTCCAAGGGAAGTAGTACTCAATCCCAAATATCGGCTGAAGGAGCGCCCTCAAAGCGCCCTCGTATGCAACTCGTAATACTTATGGTGGAACTGGAAGTTGACTGGAAGCGATAATCCAATCCTGGCGCGGCGATCACATGATTGGCTTACGTATATACTATTACGCCCAGTGCCCACCCCGCACCGGGCTTCTTCCATCTACACCGTTATTCTACGGCTGCTCGGACTGTTAAAATTTCAATATCAGCGCTAATTGAATAACTCTGGCGCTGCTCAACAATATGCCACCTATCCGTTCTACTATATCTGGAGACTCAAAATCGCTTATAGCAGACACCTCCCAAGCAAAGACTTCTCCTCTGTGTCCGTCCTTCTCACTTGGCTCCTTTGTTCTGTCTCTAACCCATGTTCGAGTATAGTCTGTGATCCTCACGCTAATATTACCTTTAAGTCGGTTGATCGAGTTATATTCAAGATGTATAGCAGATATTTTGGCGCTGTCAGCGCCGGATTTTCAGCGCCTGAGTCCACAGCCATCTCGGATCAACCAGTCTTGTTACCGGAATCAGCGCAAGTTTTGGAAATTCTCTTCCAGTTCATCCATCCTCCCTTTCGATCCGAACATTTCTATCAGCCGTCGGTGATAAAGATGGACGTGGAAGTTCTATTCGATGTTGCCACTGCAGCAGAGAAGTACGTGGTCTACGCGGCAATGAACGTATGCGTTACACGAATGCATTAGTACGTCTCATCATCATCTACTCGACATTCTTGGAAACCAATGTAAATTGACAGTGAATTGTATGAATCTCATCCATTCGAAGTTCTGAACCACGCCGCGAATCATGGTTACAATGAGCTTGCTGATTAAGGCAGGACACGAGTATACTCGCGAGTCTCGCGGATCCTTACTCGCGAGTATTGAAGTACTAAAATCTCATACTTGGATCCGTACAAGTAGTTTCCCACGGATGACTCGGATCCGCGAGTATTTACTCACAAGTATTGGCAAGTATGCAAGTACTTGTTGCCTTACAAGTAGAGATGAGTACTTACAGGTAAACTTGCAAGTACTTGCAAAGAGTCATGTATTAAATAAATTGTATAGACTTATAGAACTCTAAAAGTCCTTTCGAACGATGCCAAGATTGTATTTTTAGCATAAGAATTGACAAAGTTATTAATAATTTGATTTAAGTAAGTACTTTGGGCATCTAAAAACGCTTTTACCTGCAGTTCAAACATTAACCGCCCGTACCTTTTGCAAACTTGCACATAAATAAAAGACATTTAGATCCACAGGATACAACTTAGAACTTAATATTTGAGCAACATTCGGCTGAGCTATAGTAGTATCTATGTTTTCTACTCTTTTTGACTACTTTAAAGACGCTTTTGCCTATGCTTCGTTTAATATAGCCATCGCCCTTTCGCAAATTGGCGTACAGTTAGATATTTAAACTACCTTTTTAACAAGCATACGACCATAATATTTGGCTGAGAATTGATTGAGATATTACAAAATGCGCTCAACCACTGCATTGGCTAGTATTTTAGTTGTCTCTCACTCATTTCTCCACCGATTTTTGTCTTCTCTGAATTATACTACCCAGATATTACCATGTCAAATACTTCTTAGAGTCACAATTAGATAAAATTTAGCAATATGATTATTAATGCCATAGAGAATTAAATATATCAATATCCACAAGTACTTGCACAAGTATTTGCTATCCCGGAAATCCATACTCGGATCCGGACATACCCGTGGGAACGAGTGATCCGGATCCGCGAGTCAGTATACTTGCAAGTATTCCCACGAGTCGACTCACAGGTACCTGCAAGTAGACACTACTCGTGTCCAGCCTTATCAATGCTGATAAAGCTGCCGCTAAGAAAATGTTGCTTTCGAATCCTTTCAAGGAGGCTATGATGGGTTTGACCGACCCAAAAGTGAAACTCAAATGGGTATGTAGCCCCACAAAAGCTGTTTTATGTTCAACCCCAATCTAGTGCCTCTGACTTATTCTTGACTTATTCTTTCAGGCAGAATATTATGGACATTTCCTCCAAATATCGACAATCGCCCACAATATCCAAATGATCGCATCGTGCCCCAGATACAATGAAATGGTTTTGGAGGTTTTCCGTAATCTAGCGACCAATCCCACAAAAGGTGAGATAACCGTTGGAACAATGAAAGCTGTGTGCCATCGTGCTGCGTATGGGACATGTGAATGTCGCGGTTTCGTCGAAAACTGTCAAAATTTGGTGGATGCCAAAATTAAAACCATTCCAAGATTCACCCAGATATCATAGTAATCAGACGCTCGCATTGTACCATATATTTTTTCAATCAAGTAGGCATGTAATATCGGAATAAGCGGAATGACTTTATAATTACATTGGCTACTAACTGTATACGACTAATGAAACAGTTGCCAGTCAAAGTGCCCGCCGTGAGTAAATATGAGAATATTTATCACGGCCAGGATTAGGGATAGGTCCAACTGGATATGCCAAATTACAACCAAGGGGTGCCTCTGACACACCGTTTATTGGTGCGATGTCGAATTTAGAAGTCTAAGTCTTAATGCACGCCATACACCAAGTCGTCGGAATGGGGTACAAATATTAGCCTACTGCTGAATGCATGCCAAGCCTGCAAGTAAGTATAAGTATATGCTGAATGAACACCGGCTAAGTTGGGCTCAACGCAAGTCACTGGCAGTTGCCGAAAGCTTTGGGAAACAAGTCGTCTGAAGTTCGGAGGACGTTCCGTAGTTCAAAAGTCCATGCATCCGTCCGTCCGGATGGACTCCGCACGGACATTACATAATTAGGCAGGCACGTGTTCAATGACGTGCATCGCTGTAGCTGAGCGCGTATGTACGCAGTGGGCTGGGGCCCACAACCGTTGGGGACTCGAAGGCTTGCTCGCTGTAGTAGATTAAATAACCTCGCTGTATTCTATAACAATGGATTTAGCAAACTTGGCCTACCTTGCGAATCAAAACCCAGAAATCCTCAATGGCGAGAATTTACTCAAGATATCAACTTTCTTATCCTATGCACCCCGGTTCAAGGATGATATTATTCTGGTACAGCCCTCTCAGTGGCCGGTTGATGTTGCCCCACAGCACCTTCCTCAATCAGTGATGCTTCTCTTGTCAAATTTATGTGAAATATCAGAAGAGGAAACCTTGCTTCTATGGAGCATGCTCAATGAGACAATTTGGAAAAATGCAGCGAGAATGGAGAAGATTGATGAGAGATTCAAGGTACATGGGAAGGATTTGGGTTACAGTGAGTTATTGCGAGCCTCTTATCACAGCTAATGTACTTACTACTGGTTATTAGCTGTTATCTATCCTCCCCAACATTACTGTACAAATATTGGATGTTCGAGGAATTCAAAAGGGCTGAAACTCAACAAAGTCGAGCAAACGAGAGCAATTTTATATACACTGGACAGGGGTGCATGTCCAGCCTGGATTGTCAAATATTTCTGTGAAGGCGGGTTAATACTTGCTATAAATTTATGCTGTTATCTTATCAATTGTGATTTATTTATCAGGATGTCAAACGAGCTATCACAACAACTATCGCGTACACTCTGGAAAGCGGTACTACTACAGTGAGGGAATGCCTGAGTTCCTTGAAGCATCAGATCATCATTTTATCGAGACGCGTGTTGCTGTAATGTGGTGCACAGACACAAATATCGCAGCGTATGTGGAATTGATTAAATTTATACTTAAGTCTTCAGCACTAATCAATTCCTTACAGTAAACCATTCACCAATTGCGCACGGTCATACATGGTTTCCTTGGCCAACAACTCGGAGAATATTCCTCCTAATTGGCCATTCAAAGCTTCGCTCAAAGGCGATCATGTTTCTGATGCTTTCACTATTCTTTCATTGATGGATGATCACCGTGAACGGCATGCAATCCTCACAGTACCACATACTGGCGACCAATCAAAGCGATTTATAACAGCCATTCAGGAAAGAAATATACGCATGAGACTTTATTCACAGCCTGAAGTTCGCCATCGCTGTACCAAATGTACACGACAATATAATGGTAAGTAATATCATATGATATATATAACCATTCAAAATCACCAATCTCACTTTGAAATTCTAGATAAGACTGTATGGGTTGCAGTTATGGATGGTACAGCGCTTGGACATCTGCGCTGTAGTGTTCACAATTGTCAGACACCTTTAACAGTCTCCCGAGACCGGTTTTGCCCCAATCATCGTCAATTGAACAATATTTGCGCGATAAAAGGCTGCGACAACTCCATTATACCTAAAACACGTACATGTCAAGATCCTGTCCATCAGAACATAGAGAAAATACATACTCTCAAAGGCCAGTCTCGGTTCCAGCTTCAAGAGCGACTTAGGAAAGCAGGAGTCTCTCACCTGGTCTTGGATGCTGATGAAGCCAGCGATGTTTCTCCAGCTGCTTTTTATGACGACGCTGTCGAAGATCAAGAGTTTGAAGTCGCTGATCCACATGGGCTTCAAGAAGGCACATCTGACCTTCGCGGTGCATCGCCTGGACTGAAACCTGAGCCGAAAAAGAAGATAAGAGCACAGTTTGGTCGAAAACGCACCCATAATGAGCAAATCCTCGTTGCACCATGTGGCATGATTCTTGCACGCGAAACATTCTATGGCGCCGAGGCTATTTCTACTTGCGCTGTGAGTATTTATCTGTGTCTAATTTTCTGTTATTGTCAATTGAATTAATCTCGCTGTGCCAGGAATTCATACGACGCACATTCCGCATCAATGGAATGATGCCGAATCACATTTTCTTTGACAACAATTGCTCGCTCTCAAAACATGTCAAAGACGACCCTATGTTTGCCAATGTCGGACTCACGGTTGACGTCTTTCACTTTGTGAAGCCTCTGGTTCGCGGGACTTCGGGGTGCTGAAGTAGAAGGTTTGGTTAGGGGGGACTGCCAGCGGCTGTCAACCCACCACACCGATAAGCGTTGCGACTCTTCGCGGAGAGGCCGTGTGACCCTGGGCAGGGGGATAGCTACAGGGTATCCAGCCGGCATGGGTAGAGGGAGCTCTCAGAGAGGGTGCAACGGAGATGCGAGTTCAGGAGTTCATAGTATATAGTTAAGTGATACATGAGCATTTACGGTACAAGTAAGCTGTAAGAGTAACAGACGTAAATAGAGTCATGTGATCACTGATGCAAGAAGTCCAATGTCCAAGATAAGATAACGTGTTGATGGGCTGCAGATGACTAGTACGCCAGGCGTCACATCGCCCCCCCGTCTGCAGATCAGCATTATTTGCGCTTTTGATTGTGGCGGCGTCGAGTGGCTTTTGACGGTCTGGCATAACGAACGGGAGGAGGGGCCATACCTAGGCGTGCAAGAAGGTCGGGGTTCGGAATGGATGGGCGAATATATCGGTCGGAGAAGGGCAGGCTGAGAGGGCGGTCGTAAGAAAGTCCATGAGACGACCAATAGTCGGTGGAGCGGCCGCAGGCTCCCGAGTAATCATTATTGAAGACGAAGTCGCAATGTATTGTTTGGCCGCCAACGAACATCTGCCTTTCTGCGACGAGTCCTCGGAATGCGATGGCACCCAGCGTGGTCCGGAACCGGAACCAAAAAACTTGCACACCGTTCTCAATGGAACGCACAATGCGTACCAGCTCGGGGTTCCCGATCTGCGGCAGCAGCGAGAGCGCCCATTTGACGACATCGTCCCATAAATAATATGGGGGCAAATTCCATATTGCCAGGATGGGACCATGTGTGTTGTGCGAGATAATCGACGCCGTGGGGATGGGAGCAGTCGCGGGCACTGGGAAGATGCTTTGCAGCGAAGCCATGTGTGATCCGGAAGGCATGCTTGGTGCGAATGGAACGAGCGCTGCCGACGAAGATGCTGTCGTGGGTCTTCCAGCTGCTGATCGCGATACGACCAAGGCTGAAGGTTGAGGGTCGTCAGAGTCCATCCATTCTTGATCAGAATCTTCCTGAAACGGGCTCGCCGGGGGTGATCGCTGAGGATCAGAAATGGGCGACGGTGAACGGGTCGGTCGAGGCGGAGTGGGAGGGCGGCGAGGCGGGGTGCGCGGGTATGGCTGTGAGCGTTGTGCGCTGCGAGATGAAGAACCGCGGGAGTCGTAGCGGGGTCGCCTGGATTGGCTACGTCTATCGTCTTCGTCTTCGGACCATTCTCGTGCCGCGCGCTTACCGCTCGCTCGACTATGGTGGTCGCGGCGTTGAGGCGGGCTGTCGTTGCGTGGCCGGTAGGAATCGCCGTGGGGCATCTTGTGCTCGATTGGCTGGAAACGTTGCAAGAGACTGAGCTTCGGCGGGGGAGATCGTTGCTGGCGAAAGGCAGAGGCACCGAAGGAGCTCGTGGGGACGACCGTCTTGCGAACGAACGTTGGCGGGGAAGGTACTTGACGGTGAAGTGAAGACTGGCGAGGGCTGCGCGAGAGAGGTCGACGAAAATCGCGAGGAGGGGATCTACGCGGACTGCGTGGAGGAGATCGATAAGGAGCACGCGGAGGGGATCTTCGAGGGCTGCGCGGAAGAGATTGCTGTGAGGCGACACGTGGAACACTCGGAGCGCGGACGGCCGGTGGTGGTATTCTGGGTGAAGTACTCGGAGCGCGGATGGCCGGCGGTGGTATCCTGGTAGAAGCGCTCGCAGCCTGAGACGAAATGTTGGCGGCTTGAGGCAGTGGAGCGCAGGGCTTCGATTTCGGGGGTGCTGGGGCGTGGCTGATGCCAATGTCTTCCCTGCGCGGTCGTTCCGACTTGTACATCCAGTAAGACGCTGACCGCGGCGCCAGTCGTTTATTCTCTTCGTTCTCGACGAAATATATGCTGGGCACGGGCAAGCCAAAGATTTCCGGATTCGCTTTGTAATTAGAAGGGACAGGGACCTCTTCGTCGAAGAAAAGATAACGGTGGCTGATCCTGTCGTAGTAACGAAATTTTCCATGCCTATCTTTGTGCTTTTTACCGAGTACTTTCAAGCAGGGGGTCATGTGGTCTTCCAAAGTGTCTTCCGTCCATCTGGACCATGTCCCGTTTGCCAAGTTTGCTACCGGAGGGGGTATGATTTCTCCGTCTCTCACCAATGGGACGGGAGCGACGCATCGGTTGAACAGGAGTTCCGGATCACGAGGATCGACATATTTTCCGTTGATAAAGCCCTGGCCCCAGGGAGACGCGCGGCGTCGTTCCAATTGATTCGTTGCCGGGACTTTCTCGGGAATTCCCATGTCTCTATCAATATCCCGTAGATCGCTCCCGGCCATTCAGACGTGCATGTCGAATTTATAAATGGTTCGGTTCATAGCGGCGGCAGAGGTACCGGCGACGAGATTTAGAGCCTTGTTGGAACGTTCTGCTCGTATCGAGTCGTTTGTGCTTTTGACGATGCTGACGACGAAGCAAGGAACTCGGCAATGTAAAAGCCAGAGACCTTCGCGTTCCGCCATGCCATTCATCCAAACTCCCATTAACGAGTCATCAGCCGGTGTAATGTCTCCTGAGGGTGAAGTAATAGTCTGGGGTGGTAACAGAAGAGCTTCGGCCAGACGGTTCCAAGCGTCCATGAAACGGAGCCCCCTTTGAACTTCGAAGAGCGCGTCCACGGCTTCGTCGAAGGAGAACTCGTTTTCCAGGTGATGATGAATGGAGGCATTGCCGCTTTGTGGGCGGTTCTGCCAGATAGTGGGATTGATGTGTTCCACCTGAGAATTAGCGTTCATGCGATTTCGAATGTCTTCGTAGCGTTGGCCGAGCTTGATTAGGAATGCCCATTGGATGGTGCCTCGATTTCCTGGTCCAGCCGGGTCCCATACATCAATGAGCGGAGTGCACTCTGGCAAGGAATCGTCGACGCGACGTTTGATGAATCCGAACCATGGATTGCGAGCGTCGTAATGCTGAGGCGATACGACTGGGTCGAATCGACCGGCATGACCGTCACATCGTCTCTTTTCGGGAGGCAAACTCGTTCCGACGTTGAAAGAAACCGTTCGAAGCCCGGGGTAGAACGCGTGAAGAGACGAGTTGGGAGACCATAGCTCCAGCGTTTGTTGACCCACCGAAACGAAACGAGACGCGATCACGGAGAACTTGGGAAGTAGGAACTTCATGGCGGCAAAGACGGCGGGGAGATCGAGGTAGCCTGCGATTGAATGCAGGCGGGGAGTGAGGAAGGTGAATTCGCGACTGCGCTCATGCATGTCGGCATCCATCTTGGAGGGAAGGACAAAGAAAGGTGGATAAGAGATCTGTACTCCGCACAACACTGACGCTACTCCGCAGAGCTGCAGCCAAGCCTTGAGCTATTCGAGATCTCGTTCAACTCCGTAACTGACGTCGCGTACGCGGCAGCCAAGCGACTTCGTTGAAGATGAAGGGAATGAAGAAGAAAGGCCGAGTTTGGCCAATCTGATATCAACGAAAGGCCACGTGACGTGACCGAACATAGTAACTCGTAACACTAATAGGAATAGGTCGTAAAAATATCGTTTTTATCTACTCTAGAGCGAGCGCGTGTACAACCAGCCAGTGATAGAGAAATGCATAATGTAATAATAAGGTTACAAAAAAAAAGTAATGGTAAAAATTTGCGCAGGGGGAACAAGGTCAACTACAGATTATGAAGCTTGAGGTAATCGCGCTTGAGCTCAGGTGCGTTTCGAAGATCGTATTCTGAGATCCATGAATCGTCGGCGGGTCCGTATCCAGCCCATCGTATAAGGAATTGTCGCCTGTTTCCAGATTTATTGCTGGTCAATCGATGTCCTAGAATAGCTTCCACTTCGTACTCTGGCGAGGCGAGAAAATCGCAAGTCGGGGGAAGGGAGCTGCGTTGCCCGAATTCCTTGGGTGACTCATGATACTTTTTGAGGTGAGCGATGTTGAACACAGGATGCATCGGATAGGTGTCAGGTAATCTTAGGCGATAGACGACGGGGCTGATTTTTTCCAACACTTCAAAGGGGCCGATGGTGCGTTGGACGAGTTTCTTTCCAGTTCCTTCGGTTTCAACCAATCGTAAAGTATGAGGGTTGACGAGGACGAGGTCGCCGACGTTGATGTTGTCCACTGGTCTTCTGCCTTTGTTGTAAGCTTTGGCTTGTCTTTCTTGAGCTAATGCTAAGGCGTCTTTGGCTGTTTGACGTTTCTCCTCGATGGTAGCGATGAAGTCTTCTGCTTTCTGACTTGGTAGGAAGGGTCGAGCATCGAGATTCATTTCCGAAGAAAGGATACTGGACGTTAGGCGCGGTTCATAGCCCATCAGGAGAAGGTTGGGGGAATGGGTCGTCGACGAGTGAATTGAGGAGTTGTAAGCGAAGGTCAGCACGCTAAGCCAATCCGACCAGCTTTTGCGATCTTTCGCAACGTAAGCCCTAAGCATCTGTTCGATGGTAGCGTTGAGGATTTCGGTCTGCCCATCCGTTTGAGGGTGATGAGATGAGGACATAGTCATTTTTCCTCCGTAATTAGCGATGATGGATTTCCAGAAGTCGGTGGCCCACCGCTTGTCTCTGTCGGTTATGATCCTGGAAGGAAGACCATAGATATTGGCTACTCTTTCCACGAATAGTTTGGCGAAGCCTTCTCTATCTAATTCATTGTGCGTCGGGATGATTATAGCGTATTTTGTTAATTTATCCACTATGACGAGAATAGCGGTGAATTTGTCTTCTCCGGATGGGGGTAATCCAGTAATAAGGTCCAAGGAAACGGTGGCAAAGGGACGAGCAGGGATATGAGCGGGACGAAGAGCTCCCATTTTCTTGCGGTGATCGGTTTTTATCTTCTGACAGATGTCACAAGTTTCGCAAAAGAGGTGGGTGTCTCTGAGCATGTTTGGCCAAAAGAATAGTTCCTGAATTCGAGCGTTGAATCTTTTAAATCCCTCATGAGCGCTTTCCATAGGAGAATCGTGGATCCATTCGAGCACGTAGTTGATCATGGATTTAGGAACACAAAGACGAGTTTTCCATTCAGCATCAAGGAAGTAGAGTAGTCCATTGCTTGCTTTGCTAAAATGCGATGGGGTAACGACGGTGTTGGGACTAGATATCTCATCCAAATATTTCCTTTTGAAGAAAGCGTCCGACTTGTATCCTTGTTCGAATCTCTTTCTCAAGGACTCGTCCCATGATATGAGCAAATGGGATTTTCGTTCCCAGTCATCTTCGGGAGGCTCTAGTGGTTTCACGAAGTCTGCAGGATACGTCCAATGATCATTATCCGGGAAAGGGAGATCGTCGATGGGAGAAGTTCCTGACGTCTCCTTCGATTCATTCGCTGTGTGAGGGGGTTTGTTGGCTGGTTTGATCTCCGGTGCCTTGTCCGAGTCGCTTGACTCGTCCGAGGGCTCATTCGTTTTGGCCAAAGCGGATTGCCGTCTTGTGAGGACGGGGAGGGCTTCCTTCTGTATAACCTCCTCCCACCAACTCACACAAAAGGCGGCTTTAGGAGCTGGCGTGTGTGATGACTTGTCTTCCGCTAGTTGGGCGATATTTCGTTTCGTTTCATCTTGAGTAATCGCTTCTAGGTCGTCACGTATAGGTGAATTGTGCGGCGGAATTCTTGGTAGTCTGGATAGCGGGTCTACGTTTGAGTGTACACGGCCAGGACGATGAGTTATTCGTAGGCCTGGGAAGGCTGCGAATACTGCCCCCCACGCCGCTAATCTCCTATTGGCGTTTTCGTAAACTCGGGCCCATTGCAGGGCGGCGTGGTCCGTGATCAGAATTATCTGTTCGCCTTCAATGAATGGCTGGAACCGGACGAGGGCTTCCTTGGCACCGAGAGCCTCGCGTTCTGTGGCGCTGTAGTTCTGTTCAGCAGGCTTTAAGGTCCGGCTCCAGTAAGCGATGACGCGCTCGACATGCACGATGGTGTCCTCGAAGGTGTCTGCCCAAGTGTCCGGTTTCGCTTTTTCGTTGATTTCTCGCAGCAAGGAAGAGAATAGTGATGGGATGGGTCCCTTGGCTTCCCATGCTTTAAGCAGTCGGTCATAAACAGGGGTACCTTTCAGATCGCCGACTCGTATGGGTTGGATTTGCTGTAGACTGGCGCCTAGGGCGATGTCGGATGCGTCGGTGTAGAGACGATAAGGGTGTTGGGGATTGGATGTCCTAGCACAGGGGCGGCTGCCAAGGCGTTTTTGGCTTGCTGCCAGGCGAATTCGTGCTCGGGATTCCAATGCCATTTAACCCCTTTGCGCAAAAGTGAAAATAAAGGGGAAGCAATAAAGGAATATGATGGAATATATTGAGAAAAGTAAACGACCATGCCCAGAAATTTTTGTAGTTCGTCAGTGGAGTGAGGTCGATCGAGATCGAGAATGGCTGCGACTTTTTCCGCGTGTGTTGATAGTCCGAGTCGGGAAACTTTCTGACCGAGGAGGAGGATGGAGGAGAAGCCCACGAAGCATTTAGAGGGTGATAGGGTGATTCCTGCTTTCGCAATAGCGCCTAGGACTTTGTCGAGGTGTACTAAGTGTTCGTCCCAATTTCGGCTGAAAACAACTATATCGTCGATATATACAAGGGTGAAAAGCCAAAGATAGGGTGCTAAAACGCCTTGCATTATTCGTTGGAAGATGGAGGGACCGTTACGGAGGCCGAAAGGCATTCGTTTGAATTGCCATAAACCCAAATGACACCGGAAGGCGGTCTTCTCTTTGTCTGACTCTGCCATTTCTAGTTGAGTAAATCCTGCAAGAGCGTCGAATGAGGATAGCACTTGTGAACCTGACAAAGCCTGGATGATTTCATTCTGTCGAGGAATAGGGAATTCGTCCGGGATGGTTTGCGCATTAAGCTTCCGGTAGTCAACTACTAGACGGGGTTTACCATTACGGTAGACGACGACGACGGGAAAGGCCCAAGGACTGGTGGAGGGCTCGATGACCCCTGCTTCAAACCACGCGTTGACTTGGTTGTCGATTATCTCGCGCTTTGCCGGGGAAGCACCATACATTGGAACTGAAATGGGCTGAGTACCCGGTTTAAGAGGGACCTCTACACGAGCGGCGACCTGACCTAGTCGACCATTAGTGCCGAATGCGTCTTCGTTCTTCCGAAGAACCGCAGCGAGACGAGGTAATATTTCTGGAGGGATGTCGGGGCCAAGATTAACTAGTTCCGCGACATCGCCTAAGGAATCGTCTGGGCCTATCGCTGTGGTTTTCGGGCCCCAGTTTTCATCGTCTTTCAGTCGGTCATCGTTGGGCGCAGGGGCGGTAGTTGCTGCTGCTAGGTCTTGTTCCCGTAAGGTACCAGTTATGATCGTTCGAAAAGCTTCGGCCGCTGCCGCCATCTTTTCCCCAGTTTCTGCCGTTGGGCGGTCTAAGGAGTCGGGGTCGATTAGGTGACCGACAACGTCGCCCTTACGGATATACCATGGTCGGGTACTTGGGTTAGCCATGGGAACGTAGGGGTGGTCAGAGTTGATCCATGTGGTAGGAGCGGCCAGGATGTCATTAGTGTCCGTGGCAATGAGTAATTTCTCGACTATCCAATCCTTCCGCCCGTCGAAGGGCGCGTCGATGCGGATATTATGTACGCTGCCCGCGGCTATAGCTACGTCCTCCGCTGCAACAACCGGGATGTCAGTGTTCGCCGGAGGATGCTTGGCTTTGCCACGACGAATTGCTTTTGAGCGAACGAAGGATTGGGTGGAAAAAGCTTGGCGAATTTCGAAGCCTAAGTCCACGCTATGGGCTGAGGAGGCCTCGATGACTTTCGGTGTGTTGCGGCCAACCAGGACTTCAGACTTGCCTGAAGCGTGTCTTGTCAAGCCGATTTCGTAGGTTGTCTGAAAGTCTTCGCCAATGAGTATAGGTACCCTCATTCCTCGTACTACGTAGGCTTCCATTTCGAAGCTCACGATGGTATTATCGGTAGCTGGAGCAAAAAGTGTGGTGCGAGTGTAGCCTAGGACCTTTGCATGACCCGTTAGATGGTAGAGTTTCATCCGGAGGCCTTCTTTTAATTCCGGCACGTCGGTCAAAGAGTTATAGAAGTCCTCCGAAATCAAAGTGATGTCAGCGCCGGAATCGAGACGAGCTTCGGTAGTAGGGTTGTGAAGGGAGGCGACGCGAACTTTAATCCTAAGAGCTTGGGTCCCTAAAGAACCTAGTCCTTCTGGGAGCGCACGGCTTTTCTTAGCAGGAATTACGAGCGGACTGCCGTCCTTCGTGGCGCTGGTGGAAGAGTGCTGCTCGACTGGGGACTTGGTGCGTCGGAGAGAAGATTTGCGTCTGACTTTACGAGGTATCATCAACGATGGTGAGGAAGTGTTGGCGCTTTTCTCTTGTTCAAATTTCACACGTCGTCTCTCATTACGGTTTCGAGGAGGGAGGTTTGAATCTGATCCGGATTCACTTTCACTGGCTACTTCGGCATTCATAGCATCCTTGGTTATGTCAGGCGAGGACGACGAGTCGTCGGTATAGGCAGGAGAGGAATTCGATTGAATCAAAAATTCTAACATTTCTCTGTCTAAAGCGTCCTCCTCAGCCGGGTCAATGCCTAATTCAATGACGTGAGCTTCGCGTAGTAAGGAAAATCTTCCGTGATGAGGGCAATCTCGATAAGCATGTTTTGGACTAGTGCAAATGAAGCAGGATCCATTGGGAGGTCTGGTGCTCAAACGGTGTCGTCTCGTTTGAACTCGTAACCATTAATGGTCCTTCCCTCGGGAAAATTGCTACCGGGACGAGGAGTGGCTGGGGCGCGACTCCCTCTGGGTCGCGAGAATGAGGCGGCGTGAGCTTCCTTGTTCGTTGAAGTTTCGTTTTGTTTCTCGTCCTCGGAAGCAGAGTCCTCTGAGTCATTGGTTTCTACGTTCAGGGCGTTTCGTTTGCGGGAGAATGAACGATTACGATATGGAGTGGTATACGCTTTAGGGTCTGAGGCTCGTCGTAGGTTCTCGTGAAGTAGATAGGACGTTTCCAAAGTTTGCTCCATGCGTTCCGCAGTTGCTTGTAATTCCATCATGTTGGGGGTGACTAATTCATTGAGCAAGGTTCCCCATTCCGTAGGTTGAGTGCGCAGAATTCGAGAGATAGCCGCCGGTCCGTCTGAGTCCGTAGGGAATAAGAAAGAATGAGAACGTATGCGTCGTTGAATGAAGTCTAGAGGGTGCTCCGTCGAATGATTCTTTTGCCGGAATTTCATTTCTTCGAACTCTTGCATACGGAGTCTAGTCCAATTTTCATTCATAAAATGAGCTCGGATGGCGAAAAGCAGATGATTCCAGTTTTGTCCGTAGATTTTGCGGTTCTCGGAAGTGAGAGATTCCCACCACTTCTTAGCTCGGTCCGTCCATCTTAAAGGGGCGAGTTGGCCTATCTCGGTATTCATGTTGTCACTCATAGCAGCAAAAGCCGCGGTTTCGCTGACATAGTCGATAATCGTGTCGCCGTTGCCATTCCAGACAGGTAAGCTACTGAGGTTAATCTTGTTTTGCATTTGCCAGCCAGTGTTGAAGAAGTTGGGCGGTAAAGAGAGAGGGGAAGGTTGACCTGAGTGTGGGCCGCTTGGTGGAGGATCATTGGCGGACCACCGCCTTTGTCCGAGGGTCCTCCACTGGGCGGGCCTCCTCCAGGAGGTCCTCCGCCGGAGGTCCTCCCGGAGTCCTCCTCCACTTCCTCCGCCACCGCCGCCGCTGCCGCCGCCTCCGCCGCCTCCGCCGCCGCCGCCGCCGCTTCCCCCCCAGGATAATGAAATCCTCCTGGATTAGGCGGTCCTCCATCAGGAGGGCCATTTCCCGGTGGTTGGGAAGGATCGTTGGGCTTTGAGGAATTCGCGTCGTGCGAGAATTGATAAGAGCTCCAGTTAGATGTCGACGGAAAGTAGCTGCATTGGAGACGTTGGCAATATCCCTTTAGTGGGCTGAACAGATGTCCCCCCCAGGTAGATCCCCCCAGGCAGCAGTAGGCCCCCAGAGTTGTTGAAGGTGTCGATCTTTATGGTGGGTACGGTGCCTACACCGGGCAAAGACGAAACGGGGTGCTGACGATTTATGCTGCTGATAGAGGTAGAGGCAAAATGCGGGGTCGGGGTGCAAAAGTGACTTGTCGTTGAGCGAGGAACCCACTGATGGAATCGGGTTCTTCGGGTCTACTCCTCGTACTCCTCTCGTTGATGAACTCAATCGCTCACTAACTGCATCAGCAGATTGGTTGAGAGCTGGAGTGTAAGACGATGAGTATAGGGCGTCGGTTTGAAAGTTCACTGGAAGATTCGATGTTGTTTAGGACATTCGCTCGCAAGACGGTGTCTTCTCCAACGAAGTCAGAAGCGAATCGTCTCTAGAAAATAGTTTCGCAGCGTAGATCGAGGAAGAAGATCATCGATTCGTATTCGCTCCGACCAGTCGTCGAGTTGTAGGAAGACTGAAAAGCCTCTTCACGGTCAAGGAGAAACACCTTTTTAATTTGTTAGATGTTTCGTGACGTGGACTACTGCTAAAGAGCAACGTCTTTGGAGACCTTGTATGTAGCGACCATTTTTCGGGTTGCGTGTGCCAGGCTAAGAGACGAAGGAGTTTGAGTCTCTGTCCGGATAGAACGAGGAGCATCGTGGCCATAGAGAAATCCGTGAACGCCCTGAGTATCTGGGTGAGAGCTTGAGGGCCAAACCTAAGTCCAAAAGTTTCGAATGGAAGGAGTAGAATTGGTTCCCGTAATGCTGTTGTATTCGATAAGGTCGTTTACGGTCAGCTTATGGCGGTAACGGTTTCGACCAGGTTAGGAAGGTTTTCGTAGTTGCAGTCGAGGTCGGGATAGGTCCAACGAATTAAAATGTCTCGGATCCAAAGCGCTTCTTCCGCAGGGCGACCTTCCAACATTCCGTCTACGCCTCCATAAGTGTCGAGAGGGTCGACATCTTCCGAGAATTCGATCCAAGGTGGATGCAGTCTACTGACTGAAGCTTGGAGTGGTTCATCGTATATCACGATCCCATTCATGACGGTTATCCCGTCAAAGATTGACTTCGGGACTTCCATCATCGTCCTTTTCTCGGTAGGGGACCGGGACTAGGCGAATTCGACCGTGACGAGGCACGAGTGGGAGACTGTAAAAAAACAGCGCTCTGAGGTACATCAGCCGTCAGCGAGCCCTTTGGAGCCTGAGCTGATTTCGTAACGGACGCTACCCGAGAACCTTTGGCAGGTCCAGGGGAGGCAGCCACGCTAGCGGGTTTACTCGTTGGTCCACGAGCCACGACGGCCGGATTCGAGCGGGGTTCTTTATATTGCTTTCTTCCTCTTGCGTCGATGGATCGCGCAGAGCGAATTGGAGTAGCGGGTGATCTGTCACGAGCGTCGGATCGTTCTAAAATAGGGCGACCCGGAGAAGGTGCTCTGGGCGGGCCCTTGGGACTATCCGGGTCCTCCACTTCCTCCATAGAAGCACGTCTGGAATGCCTGGGCGAAGCGTGAGTCGAAGGGGGAACGGAAGACGTGGGCGTCGGCTGTAGAGTAGTTCCGACGGGGGCGTAGTCGGCGGTCTGCCGAGAATTGCTCGTAGTTCTAAGCTTTGGCCCTTTTGGCGCGGGGGGAGTTCCCGTCGCATCGGAGACTTTAGCGACCTTTGCTGGCATGTGAGGGAAGGGTCGTAACTTGAACGAGAAGTGGTCGAAGAATTTCGAAGGAAGATATATGATCTCCTTATCAGATGGGCATAGCTCGAATAGTTAAAAGATGAAATAAAACATAGGGAGATAGACTGAATAGGAAGGGTATAAATTTAGATACGGTACGCGGGACATTGGCAAAGATATCCCATTCGCTAGCGCGGGACACGTTTACACGAATCAACCCAGCCTTCGAAGGGAAACTCCCATTCGCTAGCGGGGAAACGTTTACACGAATCAACCCAGCCTTCGAAGGGAAATCCGGTGATCATAGTAGGTCTCGTCACAAGGACGCTACCCGACCTTGAATACCGGATCTCTGATCCATAGTCGACCGACGAGCGTATCAGGAAGGGAGGAGTAGAGTAGGCGGGACTTCCGGTGAAGATTGTCGTTCCGCTAGCAGGGATTCGTCAGAACGAATCAACCTAGCCTTCGGAACAACATCCAGCGAGTGTAGTAGGTCTCGTCTCCGGGACGCTACCCAACGCACACGCTGGGTCTTCATAAGTGTCGACGACGAGTAGTAGTAAGCGGGACTTCCGGTGAAGATTGTCGTTCCGCTAGCAGGGATTCGTCAGAACGAATCAACCTAGCCTTCGGAACAACATCCAGCGAGTGTAGTAGGTCTCGTCTCCGGGACGCTACCCAACGCACACGCTGGGTC
>JACGCK010000204.1:0-78777 GCA_014925825.1 Pholiota molesta
TCCGTCACCGTCCACAAGCGCCATTTCAGGATCCTCCTCGTCCTCCGCTATATCAAGAGGTACGTGTCTTGTCGTCCAATGGTATGGACGCGGCGTCTCGAGCTTGATCACCTTTTTCGCGTCAGATGTCGTTCGTCGCCGTCCACAAGCGCCAGTTCATCATCGCTCGCGTCCAGATCGACGAACTGTGCCTTCGCAGCCGCGGCAGCGCGACTCACGCCTGGCTTGGGCGTGATATCGGACGGGCCACCTCGCTTGGGAGGCAATAGTTCTGCGCCCAACGTTTCTCTGAGATGATCGATGTATTTCTGCTGCTTTATGGTCATCGCCAGTGGATCGTCGGAGGACTCGTCGTAGCCTGCTTCTGCTTCTGCTGCCTGCAGCCTGGCCTTGTACGAGGCGTTGCGTGGATCGGATTTGCGGGCTTCCAGGGGATTGGAGGAGTGATGTGAGAATTGCATAGATGGTGTTGGAGTCGGAAAGAAAACTTGTTACGCGTCATTCCATTTCTTCACAGGAGACGCGCCGGTCACGTGGAAATATATTGACGCGTCGAATGCACGCATTATTATTTTCCAATCAATAAGGTTTTCCCTTCAATAGGCTGGGTGTTTTCAAGAAAGAACTGAAAAAAAATTCACAAAAGGAAAGAAAGGAGGAGAAAGAGAGCTCATAAAACTACTTAGATAGCTGTAAAATGAGCTAAATGGTGGTGGTTCAAAAAAAAATCTGGTCACAAACGTAGGGTAATAGAGGCTTTATTACAATATCATAATTCACCATAGAATGCGCGGAACACTTTCAACGTTTGCAAGGCAATATAATCCATTTGCAAGGCAATAGAATCCATTAGAATGCAAGTGATCATTACAAGGGTTTGCTGAGCTGGAATCCTACGCGAGGAATTTGAGAGTTACAAGTCTTTGGAAAGCTTGCAAAAATTTTACAAATGAATTCCATTGGATTTTCTGTCTTGTAGCCGACGTGGGTAGGGGTTTCGGCGGGTAAGTACTAGGATTACAGGTCGGCCTCTTGGTGCCACGGGTTACCTGTATCATTCACTAACGATGTAGCAGATATTTTATTCTACACTACATACACAATATATATGCAAAATATGAAGTGATAAAAGCGACTTATGGGCGCTTAAATCACTCAGCGAGCTGAAAGTTATCGGGTCAATTCTCGAAGTAAAAAGTTGACCACCGCAGGACTCGAACCTGCAACCTTTTGGTAACCGTTGAGCAATCGAAGCCAAACGCGCTACCATTGCGCTAGGTAGCCGTGGAGGTCAAGTGGAGATGATGGTGGAGGCGCCCTATGGCGATGTTCACGTGATTTATTACCAAGCAGCTTGCCAAAAATGACCACCGCAGGACTCGAACCTGCAACTTTTGGTACCCGTTAAGCATCGAAGCCAAACGCGCTACCATTGCGCTAGGTAGCCGTAACGGTGCTCGCAGTCGACTGCCCACCACCGCCGCCCCTGTGGAATATAGCCAGTCATTGGCGCTCTGTCCACCGGTGACGTCCACCTCGTCTCGACCGTGTCCAGCAGCGACGGCACATGCGCTTCCAGGAGTGGGCCATCCTCATTCTCCAGAGTCCTCTCTTCCAGCAGACGGCCCCCCTTATCGTCCTTGTCGTAATCCCAACACTCGTCTTCTTCGCAGCGCAGTATCTTCGTCGGCTCAGCCTCCACCGTTTCGTCCTCGGTTGGTTTCATACCGTGAGGATGGGTCTCGACAGCTTGGGCTTCTCCATACCATGGCTCTGGCCAAGCTCGTCATCACAATCCGCCAGCTCGTCGAGTGGCTCTCGTGGCAAGAGACACAAGAAGTCCAGTGGGGGGTCCTCCAAGAACAAGTTGGTCTGGACCCGGGCTGAGCAAATTGCAATGAACGAACTGGACAAGGCCAATGCCAGTGAGTGGTTCCTCGATGCTGTTAACGATACGAAAGTACTGAAGGGTCTTAGACAACGCTGTTATAGACGCTCAATTAGAGAAAGCCGGATATTATCCTGGCCTTGTCAACATTTCCGGGACATATTGCTTCATGAATTCTACACTACAGGTATGGGTCTCTAGAAGCTTCCGATGTACTTTACTAAAACTATACCGTGCTAGGCACTGGCTTCATTGTCCTATCTGCAACCACATATCGACGCCGTCCACGCAAAGGCCGAGGCTTTGGACGTTCCGACACCTGTCATAGACGCTCTCCAGGATCTATTCACCAGTCGGTCTTCTTTGCCCATCATTCGAAATGTATGTACTAACAGAATGCATATCCTAGAACTCAACACCCCCAAATCATCCTATCACTCTCTCCGACCACACGATATCATCTCAGTGCTATCTGCGCCTCAACCCCCACCCCCCGGTTTCAAAGGCACATTCCACCCGAGCACCGCATCCTCCCTCTTCACCTCGCGCGAGCACCAGGACGCGCAAGAACTCTTCCAGCTCGTCTCCGAATGCATCAAGAACGAGACCAGCGCCGTCGACTGGGAGGGCCTCAAAGACCGCGGCATCGCCGGCGTGCTCGACCTCAGCACGCCCCGCGCTGCATCCCCACCAGGCGAGAAGGGGAACGAGGCGGATGACGAGGGCATATCATCATCGGCCGTGCCACGGGGCCTGAGCAGCAAGAGCGTGTTCGACGGCCTGACGGCGAACCGGAGGAGCTGCGTCGTGTGCGGCTACACGGAGGCGGTGATGCATTTTGGCTTTGATAATTGGCAGTTGGCTCTGCCTAGGCTGGCGGTGGGTCGCATTTTGTCTCTATTTTAGCAGTCCAAATCTATATCCGGAATCACACACACAGACGTCATGCCGCCTCGAAGACTGCCTCGAAGATTACACCCGTCTCGAGATTCTCAAGGACTGTGTTTGCCGTAAATGCTCCGTATTGGCCACCCACAGACGCCTCTTGCAGGAGCTCGAAACACTACGCGAGGCGATCGAACCTAGTGCAGGAGTATCGTCCGCTTCCGCCTTTGCTCCTGGTTCGCCGGCGGCATCGTCATCGACCATGCCTTCTGCCTCGCCTAGCAAGAGCAAACCGTCTAATTCGAAGAAAAAGAGGTTCAAAGAGGTGAAGCGGATGGAACAGCGTGTAAAGACGGCTCTTACTGAGGGCAGGATTGAAGACGAGTCGTTCCTGGACGGTGTTCGGCTTGAGAGAGTCGTCAGTCCTGCATCCACGAAGCAAGCTATGATTGCCAGGGTACGTCATCATCTTCACGATCTCAGTCCATTTAAACCACATCTAGTATTCATTATTTTCGCTTTATCTAGCCTCCACCTGTGCTCGCCCTCCACCTGAACAGATCCGTACACTATGGCCAATACGCAGCCAAGAACACCATCCGCGTCTACTTCCCCGAAGTGCTCGATCTCACGCCCTACACCACCTCCGGAAGCCTCTCCACCATCCCCACGAGCGCCATCTCCACCCCGTCTCCACCCCCAACTACCCAATCCTTCCTGGCCTCCAGCTCCGCGTCTACCTCGAGCTCAGTGTCTAGCAGCCACCCGCCACGGCCGAGCACGCCTACGCAGGAGACGTACGCACCCGGCGCGCAGCGGACGATATACAGGCTCGCGGCGGTGGTGTGCCATTACGGGCAGCACTCCTTCGGGCACTACATCTGCTACCGGCGGAAGCCCAAGCGGCTGCACGGGAAGTGGGTCCCGCCGACGCTCGTCGACCCGCTGCGGCTGGAGCTCGAGCTCGAGGACGAGACCGCGGCGAAGCAGGCGCCGCCGACCTACGCGGGGTCGTCGACGTTCGGCGAGACGCGGTACTACTGGGAGGACCGCGCGGAGGCGGAGGCGGGCACGGGCCGCGGGTGGCTGCGCATCAGCGACGACGCGGTCGCGGAGTGCGGGCTCGAGAGCGTGCTCGCGGAGGGCGCGGGCGCGTTCATGCTCTACTACGAGCGCGCGGTGCACCCGCGCCCGGGGGTGTACCTCCGCGGGCGCGCGGCCGCGGACGCGGGGGTCCGGGCCAACGGGGCGGACCCTCGGAGGAGCCGGAGTCGGAGCCGGAGCACGGCGCGCGGCGGGCGGGCGGGCGCGGACGGGCTGCGGGACGCGGACGGCGAGAGCACGGACGGCGACGGGCTGAGCATCGGCTCGGAGGAGACGCTCAAGCCGGAGGTGAAGGTCGTGGACCTGCATGGCAGCCTCGGGTCGCTCGTCAGCGAGGTCGGCGTGGGCGTGATGAAGTCGCCGAAGAAGGCCAAGGCGAAGGGCGGCGAGAAGGCGAGACTGAGCGGCGGGAGAGGGGGCGAGGAGGGGCAGGGGGCGGTCGACACGATGAGCATGAGCACGCATTTGCCGCTGGGGGTGTCCGCGTCTGCGTCGGTGCGCGCGGCGGGCTTTGGGCCGAGGATCGTGAGGAGCGTCAATGCACGGCGGAGGAACACGCCGATGTCGGAGACCGCGAGCGAGGCCGGGTCGTCGACGGCGGTGGCTTCGAGGTCGCAGACGCCGTCAGCACACGGGCATTCGAATGGAACGGCCGTCCATGCACACGAGCCTCATTTGACAAATGGCGACGCAGAGGAGCCCATACCGTCGGATATGACCGCTTCCGCACCCTCGATTCTGAATTCGAGTCTGGTTCAAGCGGCATTGGTCAACAAGCCCCAACCCGCTACGAACTCCTCGCTGGGGGTCGGATCCAAGTCGACGCGGATTATGCACCACCCTTCCGCTGCCACCAGTTCGCCTGCAACGCCTGGAGTCAAGGCGCGGTGACCGAGTCGATCCATGGTTCGAATAGCGTAATTTATTGAATTTACCTCTTACCCCCCGGTCACGACAAAAGAACGACATTTGCACAATGTCATTCACACAGCGCCCTCTTACGCCTGGTCTCCGGCCTCCGCCGTGGATGCTCTGCTGTCAGCTCGGCCACAGTCTACCGCTGCTCGTATCTTATCCTGTATTCATGAACCTCCGCGCTATGTTTATACATATCCGCTGCGACCGACTAGGGCCGGCTAACGCACCATTCACATATGCATGTCGTTGTTACATATATCTATGTGATCCACTTTCCACTACGATCTTGAGTAGATCAAGCATTTTTGTTACATACATACTTTATCCGACTCTCACCACTTACAAACCATACTACTTTCTTGATTTTGGTTACAGCTACTTTGGTAATTACCCATTCAAAATTTGTATTTCTAGTTACATGTTGAAGCGAGGACGTGATCTTTTTTCAACAATAACCACGTCTCGTTGCAAATTGTTTCGGAGGATATTCTGGATATGGTATTTATCGCCAAATGGGGCACGCGAGTTGTGATAATGTATTTCCTCCTCCTGCAAAATCCATATTCAGGCCAATGGCGAATCGAACAGTTACACTACGCTTGTCTGTTCTACGCTGTATAGGAAAGAACATTCACTGATTCGTTGCACCGATTCATGGCCGTTTTGTGATTCTTTCGTTTCTATTAATAGCGCTTTGATCATCGATTCTGGCCTCATGCATAATGAATTAAGAACATGTGTAGGTCGTATGAAGCCTGCCTTTCTCCTGCAGGTTTAACGGCTGAGAACTCATCCGATGCACTGCATGGCGTATCTATATAAATTGGATTGGTATAGATGATTCCTACCATTGACCAAACTTCTTGAATCCCTACGATCGTACATAGTGAATATGGTACAAAGAGTCAAAGAAAGGCGAGTTACACCTTGCACAGACCTAATATTGATATATCTTAAATCTCATTGATTATTTCTCTCACTTCAAATAGTCCTCAACCGCCTACTATTCTGTGAGATCACGATTGCTGTTCTCTCTCGCTCACTTATGATTTCGTTCAGATTACTAGGAATGACCGGCGCCGGAAAGAGCAAGGTTAGAGCGCTTTAAAAAAATTACTCTTATAATGCACATAACGCGCGAGTTTTTAAGTTCATCTCCGCCGCGATTGGAGAGAACGCAGTAGATTCCAATGGCCCTGAAGTGGGTCTTGGTATGACATCGTGTACGATGGACGTACAAGCATTCGTAGCTGCAAACCCTAATAAAAAGGGGGTATTTGTACGCCTCGTCGACACACCAGGCTTCGATAATTCAGATGGCTCGAGAGACAACGAGCAACTGAAGAAGATCATCAAATGGCTCGAAGCAGAGTAAGCAGATTTCTAAAACGCTCTCGCGCTGAGCTGATAACGACGTCTGATCTCGTTAGGCCGACTACCGAAATCAACGGTATTCTTTATCTGCATGATATTCAGCACTGGCACTTCATTAGGAACTTGCTTATGCAACCTCAGGACATATCCTGGCCTCCTGGTGCTTCCGTCGTAACCACAAACTGGCCTTCTCCGGTCCCAGAACAATTTCAATCCAGCGAGGAAGACTTCAGAAAACATCTGAGGTCGAACGCCAGTAGCGATACAAAGGAAAAGGCAATTCCGCGTTTCGATTACACAACGACATCAGCATGGGAAATTCTTACTACGAACTTCTCTTCACCCACCAAAGTAGTAACAACGAAAGAATTGGCGAAAAAACTGAAGCGCATTTGTACGGATTTTGACCAGCAACAACCGAGTAAAGGCCGGAGATTGATCAGTGGTGTGTTTTCTCGATTATTCCAGTGAGTCTTCGAGCATGGACAATGACTTGAACTAATGTAAAACAGCCACTGAAAGCAAAGTGTTGTAACAAATTCCGTATGGACGGAGCGGGCCCGTTCAGCGTTTACGAATATGTATATAATTAACACCCCAATTTCTCCAAATACCATTTAGAAACCGTGATCAAAGTTCAGAATATTGAAAAAGAACTTCTTATACTTGCCTTGAGAAATCCCAATCACCCATCGCCGCAGACAAATCAGTTCAGACTGGCAGTAGGCAAAAATAATCCATGCCTCGTGGTCTGTCATTGCTCAAATCGAACATGACACGCTGATGCAGGTTGGATGCAGGCCTGCTTCCTGCAGGCTTTCTGCAGGCTGTTAATTCCGAAACAAAGCACACAAAGTAAGGTTGTCATCGAATATTAAAGTGAAAATCCAATGTCAAGCTCAATTCCTTGACCCTCTTCAAACACAATCAATCGCCAGCCAAATACTTTCGAAACCGACGACGTAGTCGTAGAATAGAAAGGTAGGTTTAAACTTTGACCCGCTCTCGCGCCAATAATTGTCTTTCTTCTTCCCACTGCAGCCCGAAAATGCCTGCCCAGGATCCTATCATTATGTCTGACCATTCATCGTAAAGGCATTGACGCTCGTCACTCACTCATCCCCGCAGATTATTAGGGGAAACCGGCGCTGGAAAGAGTAAAGTCAGATGAATCAATTAGTCGATGATGCTCCATGATAATGACTATTCAATGTCAACTTTCATCCAGTTCATCTCAGTTGCTGGGAAGCCCTCCCTGAATCCAGAACCAGAAGTCGGCGACCGCTTGAATTCATGCACGCAGAACGTCGCAGCCTACAAAGTGAAGAGGCCCAGATCCGGTCGTCAAAGTACTCCCAGTGTGGGATATGTACAACTCCTCGATACACCTGGCTTCAACGATACGGAGTACATTGTCAGGACCGACAACAATATTCTGCAGGAGATCGCAAACTGGCTAAACAGGGAGTGAGCGAAGTTCTGGATTTTTTTTGTCCCCTTGATCTAATCTTGTACTGCGCGCAGACCAGATACTACAATCGCCGGTGTTCTTTGGCTGCAGAATATGAACCGTGAACCCCACGAAATCATTGGAAAGTTACGCGGTATTCCAGGAGTTTCGCTCGTCACCTGGTTTTCGCATGCTGTAACAAAGAAGGAACAGAAGGATATAGACTCCCTGCGTCTTCACCAGCATCAATACACTGACAAAAAGGATTCCGCCTGGAAAATCATTGAGGCTCTCTTAGTATCCAATACACCACTCACGCGAGGTGAATTGGCGACATCGCTGCAAGAAATATCTCTGCAAGAAATATCTAGGCAAGAACCGGAGCAGCAGAGTATTTCGTGTATGTGAGTTTGTAAAGTACCGTCACGACTGCGGAGTGCAATCCTCTGTGCTGATACGTAGATTTATAGTCAGTCGATTCGACAGATGTTTAGGTGAATGGTGTATAGATGGAGAGCGAATTGCGAGGGAAGCGTGCGCCAGAATTTACGTCACACATACATGTCCTCTATGACGAACTGTAACGAGCCTCATGCGCCGTTGAGAAAACCTTGGTGCTGCTTCTGCCCTAGGCTCAGGTATGGGCGATGATGAACTGATAGCTGATTATTGTTCGATCTTTTTTGAACACACTGAAGGCAACGGTACCTGATGAGGCTGATGGAGGACGCGTAGTGTTGCGCGTTGGATTTGAAGCTTGTCTCTATACGTCGAAGACTCAAGACATCTTCATACACAGCGCGCTCGGATGGCAGTCCGATAATCGACTAAACAAACTGGCAGTCGGTTTGGAATGGAAACTATTTTGGCTGATGGACAATTGGTGGAGGTCGATGGACACTCGAAAAAGAAAAACGTGACATGTGACATTTTGGGGGGGGGGGATGTGACATGTGACATGATGTACATATGTAGTGACGTCCGCCAATGTTGATTGAATGTTGAACACTTTCACCAAGTTCCAAATTTCATTGGCACCACTAGGCTCTTCTCAAGCTCTTCTTCCATTCGCGCATCATGTATCAGACGTCAGGCACGCGCTCAGCTCTAGCACGGACATTTACACCAACGTACAGCCTACCTATCAGCTTGCATATACAAGATCATCTCGTTGAACGCCCTATCTCCATCAACTAGATCATCATATCAGCCCTTGAATTCGTTCGAGTGCTGAAGAGTTCACACCAAAACGGTATGCGTTGTCAAATATCAAAGAATAGTAGTGAACTTCCTAACTGATTCAAGGTTAAGCGTTAAGCGCCAATGCGCCATGTCCTACTCAAATCTATCGCCTGAAGTATAATGCTCTATCTCGACCGCTCTTATGAATACCACTAAATATATTGATTGAATTCAGATACTAGCCTTGAGGCCCAAGTATGGCTGTGGCCGCAGACAACTTTTGGGTGACAGCGCTAAGATTTTCATGCCTCGTGGTTTACACCACCCACAGTCGTCCAACATAAGACATGATGCGGGCATGCTTCCCGCGCGCCTAGCAAAATATAAGGCAAAGCTGTCATTAGAAATTCTGATCAGTCCCCACACCGGTCCAGGCCCAGGAGACATGTCAAAATCAAGCAACAGAAAAGGGCAGGCAGCAAGGTGAGTTAGATCATCGTTAGATCATCGTTCGCACTCAAATATCCTCTCTCATTATTCTCCTCTTAAATGCAGCCCGAAAAACCTTGCTGCCACATCGGCACCCGTCGTCATGTCAGAGTATTATCACAAAATATCTTGACGCTCGCACACTCACGATCTCGGTAGATTGTTCGGGGAGACAGGATGTGGCAAGAGTCATGTAAGACGACTAATTGAGCCTCAGACTAATAACACATATAGCACTTAACATCTTTATCCAGTTCATATGCGTGGCTGGGAAGCCCAAGCTCGACCCTCTACCTCCTCTCGGCGAACCAGGCGATCTGCATGCATGCACAACGTCCGTGGCGCCCTTCAATGTCGAGAAATCCACGCCACATCACAGTCCCGCAACCTATGTCCAGCTCATCGACACGCCCGGGTTCAACAATGAAGATATATCCAACTACGATATTGTGGGTGGGATTGTAAAATGGTTACGGACAGAGTGGGTAAAAATATCACAACACATATGCATCCTTCTTCATTTAATTATTTCCAACGATCCTTGGCCTCCCACAGGCCGAATATCACGATAGCTGGTATTCTTTATCTGCAAGACACCAACAATCCGAGTACGACCTATAAGGAGAACATAACCAGAGCATTCCCTGGTGCTCAGTGGATTACCTGGTCGTCGGTCGTTCAAAACGGAATTTTGAATTCCGTGACTGGGGCCCATCCATTCGACAACACGAACGATTCTGCCTGGCGTATTATAACGGCGGCCATGCGAGAGGCGACATCGAAGGGCGTGACGCTGACACGAGGTCAACTGGCGAAGAAGTTGGAGGAAATATCGAGTCAACCCGCTAAGAGCAGCGATAAGCCGAAGAAGAGTTTCGGCAGCTTCTTGTGAGTGAGCGTCGTAATGGAATTTCTCTGTGCTAACATCCTTTCAGTCTGCGTTTTAGAATGTAGATGTTGCGACCTGCATGCACAGGTAGAAGTAGCAGTCGAGGCGGTGGGGGATGGAGTAGAATTTCTTGACCGAGCGTTTATTTTCTGTAGAGATCGATCAAACAACTAATTTGTACAAGTGACATCGATCGGGGCAATGTTGCGCTCAGCGCTCAGCTCCACCACGGACATTTACACCAACATACTTTCTGTTCCGCCCGTCAGCCTACCCATCAGCCTGCATATACACGTTCATCTCCACCTACCCCTCATCCCCTCGTCTATACTGTTTTATCCCTGTCACTCGCTCTTCGTCAAGCGCCCCATCTCCATCGGCTATATTAACATCCAAGTAGAAAAATTATAACTACTTTCAGCGACCTTGAATTCATTTGAGTGCTGAAAGTTCGCGCCAAAATGGTATGTGTCGTCAAATATTAAAGAATAGTGAAGTTCGTAACTGAGAATCTAGGGGTCGGGCGCCTGTGTTTCATTCACATGATGCACATCTATCGCCTTGAAGTACGATGCTCGTGGCCGACTGCTCTTATAAATACCACTGAATTTAATATTGATTGAATTTCAGATAAGTATCAGCCTTGAGGCCCAAGTATGGCTGTCGCCGCAGACAATTCGGTGACAGAAGCTGAAAATCTCATGCCATGCCTCGTGGTTTGTCAAGTCCAACATAAGACATGATACATGCGGCATGCTTCCCGCGCGCCTAGCAAAATATAAGGTAAAGCGCCATTAAAAATTTTGATCAGTACCCACCACTGTCAAAGTCCTTCAGTCCCAGGAGACATATGGCAAAAACGAACAACAATAACCGTCCAAAAGGGCAGGCAGAAAGGTGAGTTCGATCACTGTTCACGTTTAACTTTCCTCTTTTAACATTCTTCTCTTCAACGCAGCCCGAAACACGTTGTTGGTACACCCACCGTCATGTCAGTGTGTTATCACAAAATATTGTGATGCTCGCCCACTCACGATATGCGGTAGATTGTTCGGAGAGACTGGATGTGGAAAGAGTCATGTAAGACGAGCAATTGAGCCTCAGACTAATGAGGCGTACTCAGACTCTTTATCCAGTTCATATCCGTTGCTGGGAAGCCCAAGCTCAGCCCTTTACCCACTCTCGGCGAATCGGGCAGTTTGCATGCATGCACAACATCCGTGGCGCCCTTCAAAGTGGAAAAGTCCGCAACCTGTGTCCAACTCGTTGATACGCCAGGATTCAATAACACAAAAAATATTCCCAACCACGAGATTGCTGGTGTAATTATAGAATGGTTACAGGAAGAGTGGGTAAAATTCGCAATCCTTCAGTCTTCTTCATTTAATAATCTTTGGTCTTACGCTTGTAGGCCAGAAACCACAATAGCTGGCATTCTTTATCTGCAAGACACCAACAGTCCAAGTACGCCGGCGTATAAGGAAAACATAACCAACGCGTTTCCTGGTGCTCAGTGGATTACTTGGTCGTCGGTTGTTAATGAAAATTTGAATTCCGTGGCAGGGGGCCATTCATTCGACAACACAAACGATTCCGCCTGGAGGATCATAACGGCCATGCTAGAGACATCGAAAGGCACGAAGCTGACGCGAGGTCAACTGGCGAAAGATTTGATGGACATATCTGGCTACAAGCCAAAGAAAGCTCCCTTCACCTTTCGGTGAGTTTGGACAGACTGTCATAATGGAGTTCTTCTATGCTAACATCCTTTCAGTGGATTATTTCGTTCTAAGAGCTAAATGTGGCGACTTGTGGAAGTAGGGGTCGAGACGGCGCGGGCTGGGGTAGATCTGTTGTCATTCTTGACCGAGCGTGTTATTTTCTGTAGGAGGTCGATCAAACAACAACGTGATGCGTGTGCGTCGTCTATGGGATGTAAGGAGTGTAGCGACTCAAAAAGTCCAGAGTCTGAGCGTTGGCCTGGAACGATTATGCTGAGGTTCTGTTGCTTCCTGTGATAGCTTGTCCGATTTTTGCGGGAACGAGTGCCTATGGAGGTGGGGAAACTGTTTCAATGGCGATCGACTGGGGAACATCAACAGGCTGCTCGAAACGTGGTATGCTTCCCATACATATCGGGGGCAGATGTAATTGAGGCGACAGCAAGAAGTTTTCCGAGAAGCTTGATGTCGTTTGCTAATCATGTCATCTGGGAGGCAGGAGGCAGTCCATTGGACCCCTCCGCTAGTGGTCTATCGGATATCCAGAGTTTGCGAGTGTCATTGGGCATCTGAATCGAAGACAGCGCTGGCGGTGCAAGTGAAAGTGCACAGTACCGAAAATAGATGCTGACCCAGAAGAGCGAGATGATTTGGAGTTATGCATAAGTAGCCGGATATTGAAGAACCTCAACAAGCGCTCCTCAATGCGTGGTGGGCGTCCTGTGCATATCAGTAATTATTCATTCGCCGCAGACATGATTGAAGCGACAGCAAGAAGTCTCCGAGACAACTCCGAGAAGCTCGATGTCGTTTGCTAATCAGACTAGCCTCACACTGGACAGTGGACAGCCTGAGCACATTTCGATTCGGGGTGACGGTATGAGCGAGTTCTCTTCACATTGATGGACTAGCGGTTTCGACAGGCTACCGGTGTATAGCGGGCACGCAGCAGAAGACGACAGTGGCAGTGGCAATAGCGACAGGCTAGTGCATGATGAGTCGTCACCAAGCTTGATGGGAGCGAAAGCACGAAATTTATGAGATTCCCGACGAAACGAGTCGGTACCCTTGTTGAAGAACCTGCACCCAGGAATGTAAGGGTACATACGGGTTGTCAGTGAGCTATATGAAAAGGACGAACGTCAGCGTTGGGCATTAGGTGATGCGGTTGTCGTGTGTGGGACCTGGGTGGAGTGAACCATGTTGAAATTTAGATAGATGAACAATAGATGAATGATGAATCGATGAAAGTGGGGCAAATAGGTTGCAACTAGTGACTAGAGGTGACTAGTCTGACTGTTTTGTTCTTCTAAGTGCTTGATTAAAAGGACAACGTGTTGGCGATACCACTGATGAGCGCTGAGCTGAGGGCTGGCTGAGGATACGTCCGAAAGGAGTGCCAGTTGTTCAGTTTGTGATTTTAGGTTGATTTTAACGTGATGAGTATTACTATTAGTATTTGCCAGAAAAGGCGAAAACGTGACATGTTGTACATACATAGTGACGTCGATCGGGGCAATGATGCCGGCGAGTGTTGACTTCTCTTCTTCCCTCCATGGCGTCCTCCACACTACGCAGACGCACCCACCGACTGCCAGCCCGTTCAGCGACATCGTCTCCTTCCTCCTCGCTATCTCTCGCCCTCAATATCGTTCTCAGCGCCGCAGCCGCCGCGCTGCTCCCCTCCGCTCACGCATACACATGGAATTTCGCGAACACCCCGACCCAGTGTGGGACGCTCACCGTCACCATCGCAGACTCCAACTCGAAGGGCAAGGGTAAAGGGGACAGCAGCAGTGGGACACCACCGTACCGTATACTCATCCTGCCTTTTGGATCCAGCCCGCTTCCAAACACTATCGAGGCGCGGAGGATCATGGATATCCCGTTTCCGGGAAACGCGACCCAGGTGTCGTTCACGCTGCCGTATCCTGAAAACTCACAGTTCGTTGCTGTGGTGAGTTCCGCCTTTCTTTCTTTACTCTTTTTTTCTTCTTTCTTTTTCTTTGGATGTTCGTTTTTATGTTACTCGCTCCACTGTACCGCTCTGCCCCGCTACCCAGTCTCCGCGAATCCAATCGCACTCTCAAGCCTCGACACATCCCGCTTCCCTCAGCCCGATCCTCCGAATACTGCCCGTTCCATTTCGTGTGCCCCTAGCGTCTCCAACATTTGCGCTTCACAACCCCCATCTCGCTCCACCCGCCAACTCCCACCCCACCTGCGACACAGCGCGCCACCTCCCCTAGCCCTCCTTAGACTTATTCGCGGTCCGGCGCGGCGCTGTGAACGCACAACTCCTTCCTGCGGGACGTGGAATGCGTTTCCCATATTGCAGTCACACTGCGGCATACATTGCCCGCTCCGCTGGGATTGAAATTGGGATATGGATGGGATGGACCTGACCGGCTACAATTACGGCCGTGCTGCGATAGCACGATAGTCCTGGGCAGCCCCGGGTGGCTAGCTCGCGCCTAGTGCTGGAACGCTCACGCCGGTGCTTGTCATGGGCTCGCCCCGTGGGCTTAAAAAAGGGCCTTCGATATCATCGGGCCCCGTTTTGGGAGATACGGTCTCTGTATGCCTGTGTTGTCGCGTGTGGACCAATCCTTCTCGCGCCGACGCTGCGCCATCCCACTGCCGTCTGCACGTCGTCGACGCAGCGCAAGCGCGGATGAGCGAGATTAGACGACAGCGCCTATCTATGTATCGTCGTCGGCAACGCCTCGTCACCAGAGCGCTATCTGTGCCGCAACTCAGCCCCCCACGTCAATGGTGCCGTCACGTTGATCGTCCTCCCTTATCAGCCTCCATTCGTGTCTTTCGCGCCTAAATATAGCGCGTGGGGCTAGGAGGGAAGAGCGTGCATAGCACCGGTGGGCGTGCGCAGTCCTTCGCCTTCGCGACTTCTTTTCCGTGTTCGTGGGCGACGATTTTGTGATCCCCCATCGCGCATCATCGCCTGGTGGGTTTCTGCAGCTGCGCGCCGAGAACACCGGTTTTCCTATACCTATTCGACTTCGCCAGCTCCACCGCGGATATGGACGCGGATGTACCGTCTGTGGCAACCATCAGCCTCCTGCGCCTCCTGCCTTACGCCCATCTCCATACACCTCGCCTCGCCTCGCCTCGCTTCAAGTTGTTGGTTGACAGAGATGGCGCTGGGTCTATTCATGGCGGTTGCGCCGCAGCCCCGCTATGCTATGCGTGGCCTGGTCGCATCTCGTTGATCGCCCCATCGCCCATCAGCTACAATCTGCCAATGATCGCGCTAGGACATATGTTAGTGCAGACCGGGAATAGCGTCGGCGATGGTGGTTATGCGTATGCTTGGCGCTGTATTTTGGCGCGCTGGGATACGGGTGTGCTGGGGTAGATGGGCTGCGCAGTGTGGTTTTTTTTTGGCTGTTCGCTTTAGGGTCGTGTGTGGTCCAAGGGAAATTGGGGACAAGAGGAGGTGGAAGGCGTTCATTTCCGCGTGTGGACGGCGCTTTATTATTATCTGATCGATGGCTGAGCCAGTCAGGCTAAGGACGCGAAGGATCACCGACGACCTGGAAGGATGATTGCGCTGGGGTGCGACGATTGGATGCTCTTCATTCTCGTTTCATTTCGTTTTCCTTCGTCTGATTTACTTTCGTTGCCTTTTTTCTTGCGTCCATTTGTCCTGCTTATTTTCTGAATCGGAGGAACTAACCATTTTTTTCCCTCACAGGTCAGCGATGCAACAGGGTTCGGTTCAGGCGGCACGAGCGTCGCCGCGCAGGTGACGGCGTCGAACAACGCGACGTGTTTCGACGCGACCAAATCCGTCCAGCCGCTGTTCGTGTTCTCCATCAACCCGCTGTACCAGATCGTGCAGTGCACGGATACGCGGATATGGTGGGACCCTACGACGGTGCAGGGGTGCGTTTCCTCTCTCTCTCCCCCCCCCCCCTCATCTCTTTCAAGTGATTTTTCTTTCTCTCCATCTGATCGCCGTGTGTATGCTATAGCACACCCAATTTCCTGGGCATCATCCCTGGTGGAGAGTCGTTTGCGATCCCCGAGGGCCCGATCACGAATGTCACGGAGCAGGGCACGGGGTTCACGTGGAAGCCGCCTCTGCGCGGCGGGACGACGCTCATCCTCGTGGGCGGGGACGCGCGGGGCAACGGGACGGCGGGCAGCGCGCTGAACTCGGTGTCGTCCGGGATCAACAACGACGGGAGCTGTTTGTCGGACAGCAGTCCGAGCTCGACGCCAGGCAGCCCGGCAGGCGGCAGCTATCCGACGTCGAATAGCGGAGGGTGAGTGCAAGGCGTCCATGTCTATGTGTGGTGGTGGTGCTCTGGCGCGCTGTGATGCTCACGTTGATGCTTCTGTTTTTCAAAGCACGACCGGCAGCGGCGGTGCGACGAATGTCGGCGGGATCGTGGGCGGCGTGATCGGCGGCCTCGCACTGATCATCATCGCGCTCATCCTCTTCTGGGTCTACCGCCGGCGCGGGCGCACGCAGAAGCGGTACAAGGAGCGCCCGGACCTGATCAACGCGGACGACGACGACGAAGACGAAGAGGGCGACGGGCCGCGCGCGACGCACGGTCCGGGAAGCGCGCGGCGCAACGAGCTGCCGCAGTACTACCAGCCGGAGCCGTTCATGGTGCCGGACCCGACGCTCGACGGCACGAGCTCGCTGCACGGCGGGACGCAGACGGGGACGGGGACGATGACGGACGACGCGGAGGGCCGGCGCCCGCTGAGCGGCGCGACGTCGAGCTTCTACACGCGCGCGACGACGCCGGACGCGGCGTCGTCTGCGCTCGGCGGTGGCGGCGGCGCGGGGGAGCGGCGGAAGGGGGGCGCGCCGAGGCCGATGCGCGCGGTGAATATTATACAACATGATGATGCGGGCCCGAGCCTGCCGCCGGAGGAGCCGGAGACGATTGAGCTGCCGCCGGCGTATACGGCGCTGGGGCAGCGGAAGGCGGGCGGTGGGGAGGATGCTGCGTCTTGAGCTGTGAGTTCGGGCTTGGGGCGATGGGCACGAGGCATGGGAGCAGGGGGTATGTTGGCTTTTTGTTTTTTTTCCTTAATGGTGCTTTTTGATTCTGCTGGCGGTTGTGCACTGGATAATGTTTTGTTTTTGCTGCGCTTGGCGCTCTTCGATGGGCATCTTTTGCTTATTTACTAATCTGCGTCGACGTATTTCACCCACGGCGCACGTATCCTCTTCTTTCGTCTTTTGTTTTCATGCAATTAGTGCTGCCTGTTTTCTTTAGTAGTTACTTATGTTCGGCCCAGCCAGCTACCCTCTCTTGCTCAGCTTCTGTCTCCTCCATACCTATCCTCCTTCCGCTTGCACCCCACCCCTCCTCCAACAATCTTCCGACTACCCAAAATCATCTGCGACATTTTGATATCCATCCCACCTCCCATCCCTTCTCATCTTGTCTTCCGATAACCCCGCCCATCCACGACCCTTTATATCCCACATCGCCCCATTCTTACCGATACCACGACCACACATCATAGCCCTACGCCTTTCTTCACAAGCGAGCATTCGGTTGTTTGGCTGGTTGAGCAGCTGTTGCGTCAGGTGTCTACTTAATTGGCGCCTGCCCAAGCGCTCGTCTCTTGATGGCATTAATTCAACGAAGCGTGCCTTCGACCCTCGACTACTTACCACCATACCCCACTCACAGGTTCATGAACGACGTTCTGGACCTCGGATATATCTTTGGACTGGAAACGCAACATGTAAAAGAACATTACGATTCATCCACTTTCCCATCTTTTTAAAGCCCCTTCTTCCAAGTTCCTATATCTGTTCAGCTACGATTGCAAGTATCTTACACGTTCCCTTTCGTTATTATGTTCCTTCCATGTTCTGCTGCCTGCGAAAATGCCGCGCTCGAATAATTCCGGTGCGCATTCTGTTGTTTTTCGCCCAGCCCATCATTTACGATATCTGTTTTTTTTTTCTCTTTCTCGCTATGTTTATCTAGTTCTCTAGGGCATCTTCCTCAAATGATACCAACTCTCAGAAATTGGTTGGATGAGATCTGTGCACGGAGACCATGAGCGGATTCCACGGCGTACTGCGTCATCTTTCTTCGAGGAACCCTTATGCTTATGCGTAATAATTTTGGTCTCTGTTGCCCGTCTGACCTTGCAATGGATGCTTTGAACCTGGCATAGCCTTCTGGTATGCCCAACAGTGCTTCCTTGAACATGAATCAAACATAGCATCGCGTTATCTGAGCTGTGTAGAGAGAGGAATTCATATCCGGGTATTACGATCGACGGCGAGCTTTCATAGACACTACATGTGCGCGTGCATCTCGGAATCAACACGCGTCGCGCATGCGCATCAACACGCGCGCTGCTCGCAACGCGCAGGATGATAACGCAAAGTTCCCAAGGCATAGCCCGCTCCTAACACCTGGCTCGGGCTCTTGCTGATTCCTAACAGCCTGATACACGTCTCAGCATCAACGAGTCTATCCGCCAACACAACGCAGCAGATGTGCGGTTTCCCTGCTGGCGTCCTCGTGGGCTGCGGCACATGCCTCCAGCCGCCCGCTCTTGCGATACGCGATCGGCAGGGCAAAAGCTGGCAAAAAAGGTGTTGTATCTCAATTGTATAGTCCATTATTTTCCCGTAGCAACTCTTCGGCGTACCCGCGTGCGCTGTATCTGTGTTTCTTTTTGAACAATACAAATGAGCTTGTATATAAGCGCAAATTATGAGAGGACAAGGTCGACCGATGTGCCGGACTGAGAAGATGCAATGTTGATGCAGGGTCCCGGACAATACGCCTCGAGGCAGCCTCGCGTTTGGCAGGCCGCAAAAAATTGAAATGAAAATGCATCATCTAATCTCAGGGATATAAGTCGACCCATCCTTCCTCCCAACTCTGACCGTAACCCAATCTCCCTCCACGCACACCACAGCCTGCCCATCTTATCCAATGTAGGTTGCACGTCTTTTACAGCCTGGAGGAAATACTGATGACATCGGGCCGTTCATTAGCACCTTTCAGTTTCTTCATTCGACTCCGCTACTTTGTCTGCCGCCGCTCACACACACACACACACACACCAGCCTCCACACTTCTTCTGAAAGTACTAGCCATGTCGACCCAGGAGGATTCTACTATCGTCGTGCGTATTCTTTGTTCATGTCCCAAAGTTGCATGTGCTCATTGCGAATGCATCCCATATCCACTTCAAATTCGCCCCTAACTCGTGTCACTGTTCACTTGACTCTTTCCCTGCGACTACGACCTCCACGCAACTTTCACTCGACTACAGCCAGGAGATATTGTTGCAGTGCGCCATGGCCTGAAGGGCAGGCAGGAGGGCCTCGTCATTGGCTCGCACTATGATTACGCTGTACGTGCGCTTTCCTCATACTATTACGTATCAATCCCGTCTTCAGGCTCTCGTCGCCTTCCACGCGGATGTACTAACCTCAATTGTTCGTCCTTAGGGCCGCCAGATCGTCGAAGTGCAGCTCGAGGGCGAGCTCTTCCATGCATGGTACCCCACCGTCACCCACGTGCGGCGCACCATCTCGTACTCGCAACCCTCAGTCAGTCGCCGTCGCACCGTTGAGCGCCGGGTGTACTGGTGATCAGAGCTCCATGTACCACGGATGACAATTGACGAACTTGGAAACAAAAGTATCAAGTTTATCAGGATCGTCCACGTTATTCCCTCTCATTTTTTTACTCTCATGGCACGGAACATTCAATGACGATGGAACTTTACGCCCCGGATTGCGCATAGGCGTAAACAATGTCCAAATTTTTCTCTGTTCTCTTCATCCAACCCTTGTACATATATTATGACTTTACATACACATCACACTACTTTCATGGCCAGTGGGCCGGCGTACATATACATAGAGTCTAAGGTCTTTTTGTTTGACGAACAGAGAGAATGACAATTATCGTTTTATTTATCGGTATTCAATAACGTTCCAGTTCTTCGCATAAATTATGTTTGAACTTTTTCTGTGCAGGAATGAACGAGCTTGTACTGTTGGGAGCGCGAGTCCTTTGAAAGCATCACGAGTGGGTGCTTCGGACAGGCTTTTCCGAAGTTTTCGAGTTCTTGAATTGTTGATCGCTATCCGGCATTGGTCGTTCGTTGACGTCTCTTACCTATCCACTATGTATCTTTGAATTTTATTCTCATCTGAGATCTCGAGTACGTATGTCATGCATTTGTGCTGCGCTTCAAGGAAACTAAAGATTCTCGCCTTTCCGTCATATAAGCTTCCATAGCGCAGCGCTGAAACCTATCTGATACCGACAAGGCCTTGAAGGTCTAAATCGGGCACATTCCGGCTGCTCATCCTCTGAAGTAAGTACGCCCTTCGAGTCCTCCGCATGATCATTTTCAATATTAACCCGCTCGCCATCTGTCATTCATGTTAATGTTATTCGACAGATCAACCTGTTTGTTTCATGTCTATTGCTTGACTCGTCTCGAAGATGGTGAGCGATAAATTTAGGAAAATGAAAAGCCTTGTCTATGTATTACCCTGCCTACATAGGACAAGCGCCCGGTTTATTTTAATCCGCCAAGGCGCTTGTCTCTCGGCTCCGCATCGTGCCCACTGCGCTCTCCTTGCAACCCCGTCCTCGCTCCATCTTTGATGTCTTGCACCCTGATGGTTGGTAGGACTCGCAAGTATTCGTCGCATGTTTCCCCTTTGTCTGATGCACAGCTGCCCTAGCCTCTGGCCCGAATCCTCATCTTCCTTCCGTTGCCAGTGCCTGTCGGGCATGGCTCCTAATGATTGGGAATCGCAGCCCACATCGGTTCCCCAAGGGACTTACTTACTGCCAGGCCAACAGCCTGCCGGAGTTCCCTTACATTGCTATCACTAGCTACCATGTACATTGCAATGCTATACTGATACTGTGCCTCTATCCGCTTCAACATTGATTCACACAAACGATACATTGACCTGCTACTTCGGCCAGAGGTTCCCAGTTCAGGACAAAGATCAGATCAGATCAGCAAGGCTCGAATTCTCTTGCAGCCTTCAGTTTTGCAGTACTCTCAAAAAATCTCGAAACAACATTGGCGGCCAGAAGCTTACTGTCTCTCACATTCGCCGTCACTTAGGATCCAGAGGACGGCTTCGAGGATTTTTCGTCTGAGGCTGGTATTTTACTAACACGAAGTCTAGGTACTCGAGAAAATTCAATTCAGAGAATTCCCGGAACAATTCGCGGTCTTTGTAGCCACCAATTGTGCTTCATAGTAGAAATCAGATCATCAAAATTGTACGAAAATTCCAAGAAAATTCTCGCCGGCGAGTCGAGAATAAGTCTCTCTGTTTGTTTGCCATACTATCTGAAAATACATTCTCTGAGTCCTCCATATGGTCGTTTTTAACATCAACCATCTGTCAATCCTACTATTACTCGACCCATGAGCTTGTTCATGGTTTAACGTACATCCCTCTGACTTGTATTGAAGAAGATGAAGGATTGATTTAGAGAGGTAGAATTTAGAAAGCATCTGACGTGGAAAACATGTTCAAGTTTATGCATTGCGTTGTCCGGTATAAGCGCCCATCGATTATTTGAATTTTCCAAGGCGCTCGGCGTGCCCACTTGCTATTCCTAACGACATGTGGAAGCTATTAGTAGACGCATTTTTTGGTTAAATTACAGCAAAGGATCACGGTGTTGGCTACGGAAGTTTCTTTGAAGTACATATCCGCCCACACTGCCTTTCTTGCACACCTCATGCCACTAATACTTAGGTCTTGTCGCCCGTTGCCCAACATGTCAGTGATGTCACCAAGATGTCACTCACTAAAATTAATTGAGTATCAATCAAGGTCAGCGATTGCAGCGGGTTTTACAGACGATGGGTTGCAATGCTCTACCTGCCTTATACCGAGCTTTATGTATTTGTCACAAGTTTCTCCAGGCTCTCGATTCAAACGGTCTGGCAGTGAGGATAACGGAAGATGGATAGTATGGAGTCGTTCCATGATCCATCGAGATAGATAGAACACTAGGCGAGTAGTTATTTTTGAGTAGGGCGCATAAACAATAGAATGATCATTCTATTTTTTGTCTTGAACGCTTTTCGCGTGCGTCGCCGTCAAATCATTCCATAGCCCAGTTGCCGGCTAAGGTCTGGCGCTGATGCACTGTGCCACCAGACAGTTCACTAAAATAGACCAGATTATGTCAAAATGTCACGTTGTACATGCTTCAATCGTCAATGTAAACATCGGGTACAACGCTTCTTGACACCATCTGACACCATCTTGAACCCAACACCTTCATCTACACATTGCCTCTTCCACACTCGGCATACGGGATATCCAGAAGCCAACAATTTCCCTGGTCCCAAAGGTAGGGGACACCCTCGGTGTATACGACGGGAAAATGAACGGTCTAATTGACAGCCAGAGTCCCCGCATCTAGTCATCAAGCACTTTGAGGGGCTATAGGTCTGCGTTGACGGCATACTTGTTATGATGCATGAAGCTCATTAATTCATACAGGCATGTACATTGTACTCTATTGTATTGACCTTCATTGGTTTTCTCCAGGATGAGAAGTCACAGCCTCCAGGCACCCTTGGTAATAATATCGAGGCTGTTGGGACGTCGAAAGGCTCAGTACATATGCCTGTGGCAAGCCCATTTTGGAATCGGTTCCGGCGTGAACATTCGGGGCGCTCTTTGGAGTATCTTTCGGTGGATATCACCCAAGATAGACTGCGACTATAAGCGTATTTCTCGGGGACGGTCAAAAGCAGTTGTAAACGGTTTCATAACTCATCGTTTTCTATTGCTTTACCCGCAGCATGGATTTGGGGACAATCTGAAAACAGAAGGCCGTCGGGTCTTGCAATAGTACACAGCCTTGTGGGGACAGATGAGTGTTCGTCGTAAATCGCACATATAAAATACAGGGAGTGCTGTCTCTCAAGTGTCAATTGGCAATTGTCGCTCATACCGATTACATTCTCTTCTCTAGTGCTGCATGCTTAGCTCGCCTACTCCCGATCCTAGCAATTGCTTTACCGCCCAAACTATCCCGGATTTATTCGATAATGGGGTCTTGAACCCAGATGTTGGCGGGATTGCCGTTGCGATATCGAGTAAGACTTCCCGTTTCGTTTCGTGATAGAAACTGATAAGTTTCAATAGATATTGTGATCAATCTGACATTGCGTAAGTTTAAACCCACCTCGTACTTGTTATCCAGTTCTAATTGCGTTTTCAGCGATTCTTCTTCGTTGGGGCAGTGACTCCGACGTTCAGACCACTATCCTTATGCTTCTCACCCAGGTCTACCCTATCATATTGGCGACAGCGACAAGCATAAACACGACTAACTTGAGCTTATTCGATGCTCACTTTGCAATCACTGCAACTGCATCCCCTGTCTCTATTTATCTAGTCTATTCTTCCTTCCGTGATTTAATTGGCTGTCCAAATCGCCTCTTTGCGAAATTGTCCAATGGCAAGAAAATAATTCGCTTTCTAGGACTCACTCTTCCGATAATATGGGTCAGCCTCAATATCCTTATATCATTCTCTCCTCGCGCTTTCAAAAATAGCCCGCAAAATTGTCAAAAGATGTCCTTTCTGGCCTGGATTCAATACCAAACTATGTCTAACTTTGTCGGTATTTTGGACATCATGGGCCAAAGAGATTTGTGGACCGATTTGCAAGGAAGAGGAGGTTTAGGCACACTATCTCTCGTCACCATGTGGATCTGGGCTATATACGTGGTATATCATCGATATGATATTTACGACGAGATGTGCTTCCGGAAGCAAGAGCAAAATGACCGACAGAAGGGATCGCAAAGTCTTGTCCACACTCAAAAGCTCGGTGCAAGGGTTTTTGTGGGCCTTAGACGTATTATTCTATTTCCGCTGTCCAATCTCATTTCCTCGTCTTGGTAATTGACGATATTTCCTTCCTATCGATTCCAAGCGCTTACAGGAGTTATTTGAATAGGCACGTTGTCACCTCTTCACACCCCTGGATGATCTTCGCCTTCATGATCTTCCTGCACTGGAGTTGGATCCTCGGCCTTCGGAGAGGCATGACAATTGAGCGGTATCAACTTTCTTATGGCCAAGTGCGCTTTCCTACTAAAAATCTTCATGATGATACAGATTCATCACCTGACGCTTTCTCAACCAGATCATGTCTCTCTTTTCTGTCCTTCCGCCTCTATTATCTATTTCTCAGTTGCTCTATAACCGCGGCGTAGAATTTTATGAGTTCATTCGAAATCTATGGCCATCGTTCGTAGGAGGCCTTTATTTTCTCGTCGCCGGATCAACCAATCCTTGGATCCACCACTGGGAAAATGATGCAAAGCGAAAACAATTTCCACGAAGGACTTCAGCTCTCGTATTCGAACGAGATTGGATAACCGGTACTTAGGATCTATTTGCTTCCAATAGGTGATGAATGCTAATCATTCTTATGCATCAACAGTTTCTCTGATCTGGTTAGCGGCGACGATGGCTGATGTCTTCTGGATCATTGGTTGTCAGTACTGAGATATTTGGAATACAATCATGCAGTCTGAACTAAACACTCCGCGTATAGATGTGAAAGGCGGCTCACAGCCCACTTCACGTACTCCAGTCAATAACCCCCACAGAGCATGGAAGCCTTTCTCCATATCCAGTGCGTCAACTCCTCCACATTCACGACATCGGCGACTGAAACTTCGGCGAAGTGTACATCTATGGATACTGCCTATGTTATGTCAACGTCTGGTTTTGGTCATTGTTCTACCACGGAACGGGGGCTAATATTCCATCGCCGTCACTGTGGCCTCTATCAACGCTCTGCGAGCACCCAAAAACTTCGACCTGGTTTGATAAGCGCCGAAAAGATTATCCCTTACGATTTCTTAGAATCGTGCTTGCTCCAGTGGCGCTCATAACTTGCGCTGGTCCCCTTTTTGCCCCGTTTGCCGCACTCCCTTTGGCGCAGCAGGTGAGGTTTGGTGACTCTTCCTTGAGGCGTGCATAGATAACTCATGAAATTCCAAAGTGGCAATGGACCCATGCTTGCGATTCCTTCGCGGGAGAAGTGGAATTACAAGGGATCACTAATCCCTTACAGACACCCGTCGCCCATTTCTACTATCCTGCCGACGACGCCGGGCAAACCATACAAATCACATATGCTTTGGTCGGCAATTTTGACGTGCCTGGTTTTTTCCATAATCTTACGTTCAATGGGCCTTTCAGCCCAACTTCGACGCCATTGACAGATGTGTCTACCATCTCATATAACCTCACCGATCTTACCTTCTCAGTGTATTGCCAGCACTCATCAAAAGTCCCATGTGCGATTGGGAACTACACCACATCACCTTATTTATCTTTCATAATCCGTGACCCAGATACTGGGAAAGCAGTACGCCTCCGAGCCCAAGACAAGGAATGGGAATTCTCTAACGATGCTCCGAACTTCATCCTCAAGTTGGAAGATTCCAATGGTGATTTGGGTAATGTTGATATTCAGTCGGCCGTTACTAAACGAAGCCATTGCGAGACTCTGAAGGTCTGTATGGCTTCTGATACTCTCAATTCCGCTACGCTTGTGCCTCTTGGTATCATTATCATGGCTCAAGACGTTTATTCGCAATATTGTTCCCAACCTCGGCTCTACACCGTCTGATTTAACTTCGAAAACATTCCGTAATATTTCTTATAATTTGTATTTGAACTGATATCGCTTGACCGTACTCACTTATACCGATAATCTGGGTAGTCTGAACACGAACTCTGTAATATTTGCATCAATATGTAGTAGTAATACGAGCTAAACATGACAATCACCTCCTGCTTGGATTTGCGGCGTAATGAGTTGGACTAGCTTGCCCTGATTAAACGTTGAGCGTAAGTTGCAAATCAACCTACCGAATCAGAAATATAGGAAGTATGTGCACTGGATGTGCATATAGATCCAAGCAGGCAAAGGTTTTCGGCACTGGTTCGTTCAGTACAGGAGGACAGGATAAGGAACGCCTCCAGGGATGGTTTATTCGATACTCGCCTGAATGCTGGGATGGTTTGCTCGCCATGCCACCTCGAAGCGTCTTTCCATACGTGCGTCCTCTCGTCCCAAGAGTGAAGCCATCCTTGTTGATCACTGCCTCTCCCAATAGAGGCATGTTCTCAGTCTTGCGATACCGTCACAAAGATTATACCGTATACACGACACATGGAACGCGGTCAGAATAACCCAGAATTCGACACGAGAACCCATAAAGTCAAACCGGACAGATAGACCGCCGCCCGTGGTATCACCAACAGCCTCAAAAACGGCTAAAGAAAACCAGACGTCAGTGCAAGCTAAAAGCATCTCTGACGATTTTGCAAAAACATACCTAGGAAGCTAAACGCTAGTCGCGAGGCAGATAGGTACTCTGTGGGTGGGGGTGAGTAGCCAGCCCAGAGAACTAAACGGTATTTCGCCAGACTGCACCGACGTCTTGACGATTTTCACCTCTGACCAGGATGTTCTCCGCAAGCTACCACCCGGCCCAGTACGACGCCTCAACACTGGTAGGCAGGCTTGCCGCTGCTTAAAGTATTCTGAAGCTCAGGCTGGAGCTGTATGCTGGTAGCCTCAGACGCCAAGAAAGAATGGTTGGAGGACGAACACAGAATGAAAGAAAACAACCAAACAATAGTAGTGCATCCGTTCAACGGGATGTGGCCCTGGTATGGCCGCGCACCCACAAACGACGAGATTGGACAAAACGCGCGTCGCGCGCGCAACGGGGCACTCCCAATCATTCGGCAAATCAAACCCGGAGCCGAAGAAAACGCGTGACTCGTCCCTGATCGATTGATCATCCATCACCTGCTGACCGCGCTAAGATTAAAGATTAGACCACGATCACGATCGGCGTGATGGCGTGATGGGTGGGCAATCAAAAACCCTCTAAATTTAAATTAGTAAATTACGCCCTTGCCCTTATCCATCCACAGCCGCTATGATTAAGAGGAGTAGCGCCGCGCGCAGCCTCGAGGCCCGCACCGGCTAAAAGGAATACGAAGGCCCACCTTTCATACCACAACGTCCCGCACTCAAGTTACAACTTTACATGATGTAACCAGAGCAGCACATCGCACATCGCACATCGCGCATCGCTCGCTCACTCCAGCTGAAGCGCGAGATTTTTTTTTTTTTTTTTTGGGGGGGGGGGGGGGGGGGGGAAAGTATAATAAATCGATATCAATTCACAGCTACAACGTAACAACAAAACGAGGAGAGGGAAAGTTCTGATCCGAGAAACAACAAACAAATGATTGCAACAAAAAAGAGAAAAAGCGTGGACACATATCAAAAAGGAAGAAGGTAGAGGAAGAGCGGAACCAAAAAATTTCTTTATCTGTTTTTGTTTTGTTTTTTTTGGCCGACGACGGGCGGGCAGTGATGGGATGGGAACGGGGGGATGTCGTATGTAGGGTAGGGGTAACAGGGTAATAATAAATGTCACAGTGGCGAGGCGAGGACTCGAGACGAGAGGGGATCGGAATAAGGAGGACGATGGAATTCGTATGTAGATGCAAAACATCGATAACGAAAAGCGCACACAGAAACTAAAACAAACAAACAAACAAACGAAAAAAAAAAGATGTGTAGGACTAGAAGACATAGTTTATACGGAGGGGGGACACACACGACGAAAGAGGCTGACAAAACAAGAACGCAAGACTATAGACTGAGCGAGGTGGGTGATCAAAAAGGAGAAAAAGGGACAGGGAAAAACGACTATCGTATCGGGTGGGTGGAATCATAGAATGCGGACGAGGAGCGATGGGGACAGTTCGAGGCGGAACGAAATGGTGGGAAGATGGTGGTGGCGAGGCGGACCCGCCGCTGATCATCATGCCCAACGGCAGGCATGTGGTCATAACAGGCGAATCCTCAATCGGAGGGGAAGAAAAAGAAGAAGAATAGGACTGGGAACGAAGTCGAAACATAACCAAAAAAAAAAAGGGAAAGATTGAGCGAAATAATAATCAACCCAATCCAACCCATAATACGTGGAGATTTAGCGTGATGGTGATCTAATATTAAGAGAACATGAATAGAGGCACACAAAAACGAAGGTGAACTTTTGAGAGACAGAGAAAGGCAAAACCACGAAAAAAGAAAAGAAACTAGTTCGCGCATCTCTTGCAAGACGCAACATCACCTCGGGGAACACCCCCTAACCAGAGCGGCTCCCAGCCCCCTCCGCCGCCCTCCACGGCCGCTCGCGGTCCAGATCCAAACTCGCCAACGTCCCGTTCAGATCCTGGATATCCGCGTCCCCCGCCTCGCCCCGCCCCGCCTGGCCAGACGACGCCGGCCGCGAGATCGGCGCCTCCGAGCGCCCCGGCGCGCGGTTCAGCGGCGCAGGCGGGTCCGAGCTCTCCGAGAACGTGTACAGCGTCCCCGCGGACGAGCGCCCCGACGCCGGCCCCGGCGAGATCTTCGTCCCCGCCCCACCGCCGCCTTGGCCGCCGCCCGCGCCCGTGTTCACCTTCAGCTCGTGGTGGTGCGGGTGCGGGACCGGGAAGAAGCCCGGCGCGTACGCCTTCGACGGGTGCGGCAGCGCCTCCAGGCGCGCGTACGAGTCGCGGCGCGTGCTCTCCGACGACGACGTCATGTAGAGGCTGCTGCCCGGCTCGGGCGAGAACGGCGAGAAGTTCGACTGCGCGCGGTGCAGCTCAGGGCGCGCAGCCGCGAAGGCGCTGCTGACCGCGGACGCCGCGTCCTCCTGGTGCTGGTTCTGCTGGTTTTGCTGCTGCTGCTGCTGGCGCTGCTGCTGCGTGTGCTGGAGGATCGGATGCCCGCGCTTGTTTTGCTGATGCTCGTCGTCGTTCAGCATGGCATGGCCGAAACCGCTGTTGAGCAGCGCATTCTCGATCTCGCCCATATCCGATGGCGCCGAGGACCCGGCGCCTTGGAAGTACCCTTGCGAAGTGAACTTCTGCAGTATAGCCAGCGCTTGTTCTTGAGTGAGGGAGTTGGAAGTAGGCGCGAGCGGCGGCGGGTTGAACTGCGACTGGATGGCAGCGCTCTGTGCGGCCTGGGCAGCGGCCTGGGCGGCTTTATCTACGACGATGCAAAACGTTTAGCGTGCACACGACGCGAACATGCCACGGCAACTCACATTGACTCCTGCCCCAGCTCAGGCGGATCCTGCTCCCACCAATGGGAAAGCCCTGCATCTTCTCAATCGCCATCTCCGCGTCCGCCTTGCGCACAAACTGCACGAAACCACAATGCTTGCCCACAGGAACCTTGACCTAAAATTAAACAAAGTTTAGACGACGTGCAAAACGAGTGGCACATTATCGAACGTACGTAATGGATGTCACCAAAGGGCACGAAAAAGGTCCTGAGGGTCTCCTCCGAGATCAAAGGCGACAAACCGCCCACGAACACAGTGGTGTTGTACGGGTCCGTCGACGTCAACTGCTCGCCGTTGGGGCCGATAAGGTTGCCCAAGATGGCGCGGGCCTGCGCGTGATGCTTCCAAGACTCCTCCGAAATCATATAGCGCGACCCCGGATCCTCGCCCTGCTGGCCCAACGCCTGCCGCATCTGCGCTTCCTGGAGATACGGGCTCGCGCTCGAGAGCTTGAACGGGCTCGGCGAGGAGTCCGCACCCCCATACTGCTGCGCAAGGCGGGCGAGCACATCGCCCGCCATGTCGTCCGTGCCAGACGACATGAAGCTCGAGTTGGAGAGGCTGGTGCTCGACCCGGTGCCGGAGCTCAGCGAGTTGCTCGAGTGCGAGCCGCCGATGGACGAGTTGGTCGCGGTGTTGGAGGGGGCGTTGCTGTTTAGAGACATGTTGGAGCCTGTGGCGGCAATAGGCGCCGACACACTCTTGGTTTGGGTTTGGGGTTGGGCGGGGCCAATAGGATTCGGGAGGCCGTACCCAGGCACCATTTGCGTTGACGACATAGCAGCCTGAGGGGCCGGCGGAGGGAAATGAACACTAGAGAGATCGAAAGACGGAAGCGCAGCGGGTGCCTTGAACTTGGCCGTGGCCGGCGAGATACGCACTAGATAGACCCATATCAGTGAGTATATGCGCCTCATTTTTGCGCAAAACAGGACATGACATACTGGGACGAGAGAGGCAGTACAGCCCATGCATTTCAATCAGCGCGCGCTGCTGGTCTGCCTCATCGGTGAAACTGAAATGCTACGTCAGTTGAGGGCGATATATGCGGTGCGGAGCCGGCGTACCGAACGAAACCATATCCTCTCGACACCCCCGTCAGCGGATCCAGCATAATCTTCGCACTCTTGCAGCTATAAAAGGGCGTGATAAACTTTGGCTCTCGGTCGTTGCGGAGGCCCAGGACGGGATTACGGAAGACGGCCACCAGGTCGGAGTTCGACGTTTCAGGCGCGAGATCGCCGACGAAGATGCTGTATTCCTTGGGATACTGCTGCGCCGCTGCCGGCTGGGGTCCGGCGACAGCGGGGAAGGACGCGGCCATGGGCGAGGTCGCAGAGATCACGGACGAGGCCCAGTTCATGACGAAGGGCTTCGCGGAGTTGGGCATGGGCACGGGCCCGCCGTTCTGGCCGTTCGCGACCTGGGCGAGGACGGAGGCGGCCTGGGACGGGGAGGGGAAGGTGAGGAAGCAGTAGCCGGGGTTGTTGGGCTGCTGGCCGGTGGCGGGGTTGGGGGCGGGGTGGGGGACCTTGATGCTGACGGGGTCCCACTTCATGAGGTCGCAGACCTGCTTGGCGTATGCTTCGTCCATCCAGGGCTCGAGTTCGCCCCACCACAAGGTTGAGCGGGCGGCGAGGGAGGCGGTGGTGGTGGGCGCAGGCTGGTGGGGCGAGGACGCGGGCGGGGGGTGGCGGAGGAAGAGGGCGTCGCGGTCGGGGGGGCTGGAGGAGGGGTAGCTGGCGGGCGGGTTGTGGGGGGCGGCGGGGGACGGGGGCGAGGGGCGGTGGTGGTGGTGGTTGAAGGCGAGGAAGGGCGCGGGGCTGGCGAGGTGGGCGAGGCCCGCGCTGGGATTGTTTCTGTTTGGTCCAGAGGATTCTGGGAGGGGGGTGCTGTAGGGAAAGTCGCGGGGGTGGTCCTGCATCGCGAACGATCGCTGCATCGCACCGAAGCCGCCGTAGCTGCCCGCGGGCGCTGGCGCGGTGCGTGCGCCCGCATACGGATCGCGCTCGCCTGAGCGCGGACGGGTTGCGAGACCGGGGGGGTATTCGTAGTCGTGCTGGTCTGAGCGCGACATTGGATCTGGGAGATTAGCAAGTTTTGGGTGACAACGAAAAGCCGAAAAAACGACGGGACGTGAAGCAAGAGACAGATAGCGCAGACAGCACGGAAGTATCGACGAGAGAGCAGCAACCAAAACAGCAGAGAAACACAAATCAACGGGGCAGGGTCCAAGCCGCGGCGGGGCGAAAGTGGGGGCTGCCTTCGCCACAACTTTGTTTATAGAGGGGTTTCAAATTTGCGGAGTCGAGAATGCAGACGCGAGTTTCCCGCGCCCCTGTCCAATCCTCCGACCATCTCTGAGTCTCCTTCAGGCGGACAATGCCTCCTCTTGTGTGAGCTTGTAGGTCCCAGTGGCGGTGCGTCGCCCTCTCTGCCGTCAGCGCGCTCTAGAGCCTATTAAAATTAAGCACGACGTACAGGCTCGAAGACAATGGCCCCGGGCAGGGAGGATGACTGCCATGCGCGCCTTCTGCATTGTCCCATGGCCTTGTGATGACGGACATGTCGAATCCGATCGCGTTAGCCTCGAGCTCTCAACGTTACCACCCTCGAATTCCATGTTACCAAACCGTCCAAATCTACCCAGACAAGTATCTGCCCTTTCCGGACGCCCACCCATCAATCTGCGCATCTGCCGTCCCCGGTTAACGTCCCCGGTTAAACACATCGCTAATAATACGCGTTGCAAATCCGTCGAACAATGGATTTCCTTCACGGCGTCACTTCCACACGCGACCAACCACGCCGTGCTTTTTGAAGATGTCAACAGACACTGGCGTGTTTCGCGTCGCGTTTTCCTTCCCGCGAATCTGCGACTCACAATCAACATACTTTTATAGCACATCCGCCGCCCTATCTCCGCGCTAAGACTGGGGCGACTTGCCAGGACTTGCCATAACGGACAACTCTGTGTGTTGCATCGAGATCGACCATCAGCAATCAACGAACGCATTGAGAGTCATTCGCGTCGCATTCCCATAAATACCGGTCCTGCCAGCCCAGAATGCCCACTGACGTGAGCTGATAGCACTCTCTCCATTGTTCCTGGGCGTCGTGCATCTGCTGTACCCAACGCCGTGTATAAATGGTGTTGTAAGTAATGTAATCTCTCTTCATTATCCCACAGCTAAGTATATCCATCATCATACATACATCCTGACCTGTTTTAAATAGTCAAGTCTTCTAAGGTCGACGTTACCTCGGACTTTCCAAATGAATCAACCACGAGGCACATTCCATGGACAGTGCCACCCATTGTTCAGACAATGTTCAGATTTCTAAATAGGCTCGTTATCCTGATCCGTCCACTCTCCGATATCGCGCACCGTGTGCTTTTGGTGCTGCTTCTTGTCCTCATGCGTGATCACATTAAATCACACTTCTTCTCGTTTCTTTCTCAGGCATCATCACACTGCTCCTTCTTATGATCAGGCATCGTCACCCCAGTATTTCACGATCGTGCACGCCTCTTCTTCGTTCGACGTCGTCGAATGCCCCTGCCTATGCAAGTGGGGCGAACCGTGCTACATACGTGCCGCAATCGACTGTGTTGTGCCTCTTGTTCGGAGTGCATGGGACTTTAACCTCCTTTAACCCATACCAAGGATAACCTTAACCCTTAAGTAGTAAGGTAAGGGTTGATTGAAAGCTGACTCGAGCGCCGTGCGATGCAATCAGGAGGTTGGAAATTCCATCCATTGTCCGCAGCTCATTCCAGGTCCGTCACGACAACTCTCCAGTTCAAGTTCACCGTGTCCTCTCCGTTCATCTCCTCCCGTCGACTAACATGGACGGTACAGCCAAATTTTACCTGGCGTGGACGAAGCGAATTAGTGGGAGCTCGAAAATTCCTGCATGGAAAAGCATGCTAGTTTACGTCGGGAGCGCAGTCAAGTTAATTGCAATTTCTGGACTGGTATCGGCCCTTCAGCCTTGCAGAGTTGGGATCCGGATGGGTTATAAATTGGGTTATGGAGTCCCTCATGGTGCGCCTCGATGCGTGAATTTGGGACTCAGAACCCTCCGTGCGGCATTTTGTTTGTTATTGGTCTCTGCAGATGGGGTATGGGGAGCTACATATATACTTACAGCGGTTCCATAGATGTCAGAGCAGAGGCATTGGTGTCGCTGTTGTGGGATATGGAAAGGGTCAGGCAGGCTATGTTCCGTCGCGCCCTCGCGGTGAAAATATATGCCCGTCTGCTGCCTGCACCCCGCCTGCCCTGCACACTGGTGCACTAGGCTGCAATTTGTTGTCTGGGATATCAATAAATTTCCATCATTTATGTAGTTGAGCCAATTTGAAATGAGTCAATGTCAGTGTTACTGTTAGGTAAAAATAAGCCAGGCGCAAATATAATTGCTTACATCAGCGATGTGGCCAGGGGCGAAAGCGGCGCCTCAATGAAAGAACTGAATGTGGTCAGGAGGCCTGTCCTTCTCGACGCCCTTCTCGACGCCTTTCTTCGCTCCCCCATCACATTCTCCCTTACAGCACCGACCTACCCTACTTTTTCTGAAAACAACACCCGGCTCTCCTCCAAAAAATTTTCACCCCCCATCCTGTAGCGCACACGTACGCGGCCAGGATACCCAGCAACAACAACGACCTTCCTACCAGTGCCGTCCCAGGGGCCCTCCATGCCCCGCCGACCGTCGGCGTCCGTCGGGCCCTCCGTGGCCAGTACGCCCAATGCCAGCAGCATCCTCGTGCACCGCACGACCGAGTCGCACCACGCCTTCCCGCCGCCGTCCCAGAACCACTCGCTGCAGGCCCTCGGCGCCTCCGTCACCCCGCAGCAGAAGATCGTGCAGGTGCTCGTGCAGCGCCTGAAGCAGAAGGTGCGTACGGGGCGGCCGTGCTGCCTGCCATGTGCTGCGTGATCGCTGATGCTGAAATAGCTGCCCTGCAATTCTGGCCTGCCGCTGGACCGCGTCGAGACGGAAAAGGCGACGATGCAGGCGGTGGAGACGCTCGTGGAGCTCTCGCGGGACTATCTGGACATGATCGCGTGGGCGCTGAGTGAGCTGCTCGACCGTCTCGCCAAGGTGCGTCCGTTCCTCTCTGGGGGCCCACGGTGCCAACGGTGTCTGTTTCTAGCAAGTCGATGTGCACACCGGGCACCTCACTATCGAGGTGCTGCAATCGCAGCTGTTCATCCTCAAGGTGCTGTCCATGGCGATGGCCTCGCGGTGGTCACAACAGGCGCCTCCCAGCGCGCGCGCAGACGACAGCCCGGACTCGCCCATCTCCCCTGACGCCAAGACGCAGGCGCCCTCGGAGCACTCGTCCACCGCGTGGCAGGAGCCGCCGGCGCTGGACGACTCGTGCGTCAAGTACATCCTGAGCGTGATGGTGCTGTTCATGCGGCAGACGGCGACGGCGGAGGTGCCGCTGATGCTGCAGACGCGGTCGACGGACATCGCGTTCCGCGACTACGACGAGACGGACGCGGCGGCGAGCGCCGCGGAGCCGCCCCCGCCGCCACCACCTCCTCCACCTGCCGAGGACGCGACGCTGCTGCGGGCGCGCGGGTCGGCGACGTCCGTGCGCTCGAGCCGGGTGAGCATCCGCGCGAGCATGCACCTGCCCGCGGCGAACACGGTGTACGAGAAGACGCACGTGTCGTTCATCCGCTCCGCGACCGCGATCAACAACCTCATTGCCAAGTATGTGGGGCGCATTGTGTTCCATATCTCCGCGTCGAACTGGAATGTGGTGTATGACCGCCTCTCGTCTGGTGAGTTCTTTTTGCATCGTTTTTGGGTGCTGATATGGTGCAAATCCCGAGTAAAAATGGCCCTTTTTGCTGCTGAAATTGCCTAAACGGAGGTAAAGTTTTCAAAATGAGCGTAGGTCGCAGCCTCCAATCGGGTTCTGGTATCGTGCGCGCAGAGTTTAGCCCACCCCGAAGGGCAAGGTGACTCGGAACTACGTACGCTACGTACTCACGCTAACTCTACTTTGCAATGGAATGAACTTACGTGCAGCCGGGTTCGTGTGTTTCGTGCGAGCGATGGGTCAATGTTTACGTGCGGCCGAGTTTGTGTGCTTTGTGCGAGTGGTGGGTTGATGCTATCGTGATTCGTATACGTGCAGCCGAGTTTTTGTGCTTCGTGCGAGTGGGTTGACACTATCGTACACAATCCGATTAGATAGTTTGTAATGAAATAAAATGGATTAACTTACCATCTGTCGGTTTCGTGCACTTTTGCATGAAGAGTCGAAGACCGAGTTTCCGCGAAAAATGCCTCGATTCAACATCTCCAAATGCAAAGTAAACCCTAATATCTGCCAATTAGACCAATTTTCAATAATCTCAACCCTATTACTCACCAAGCAACCAAGATCTCAATTCTCAGAATCAACTAATTCTGCGAGGGAGTGAAATCAACAATTATTCAGTCATTTGAACAGAAATCACTAACCACAAAGCAAGATCTCGTACGAAACACACTGCGGCAATCTCGCGGGAACTCTAAATCTCTAATTTCAATACAAGCCCCCGAAATCAAGCAAAATCACTTACGTGGAGACCGTATACAATTCGTATGAACCACAATCTCGCAGGAACTCTAAATCTCTGATTTCAGTACAAGCCACCGAAATCAAGCAAAATCACTTACTTTCAGACCGTATCATTGCTCGCCAGAAATCCAAAAGTTATATCTAGTACCTCCGCACATTTACGAGACTAGCTGCATTGTGAATAGACCGGAATAATGATGGGGAGTTCTGTATGTCGCACTCGTAGGCGACGCCGCCGCGATCTCGCGGGAAATCCAAATATCTAATTTCGGTATAAGGCACCAAATTTCAAAGACGGCGAAGCCACGTACATTGAGACTATCTGTGCTCACGGGAAATCCAATACTCTAACTAGAATATAATAGTTAGTGCCACAGCAAGATATTCAATCAGAATCACATACCAGTCTAAGGTGGTAACATTGCTCTCGGGAAGTCCAAAAATCTAATTAACATACGAGGCGCCAATTAGTGCCGCAACGTTGTATTCTGAATCATTTACATACCATATCCCGGATCTGACATTCCAAGCTCCACTATCTCGTGTCGATGGCCGCGGGAACTCCGAAAATCGAATCAGAATTCGGGGCTTTGCTTGCAGGCCGCGGGCGGTGGCGGCGACTCGCAAGACGTCCGAAAATCGAATTTCGAGGGCAGTCAGAATCAGAATTCGGGGCTATGCTTGCATGCGGCGGCGGCGAGACGTCCAAAAATCGAGTTTGGAGTGTGCCAGTGGTCAAGTCACTATGATAAGACAAAGGTGGTAAAATGAGATAATGGGAAGTGAAAATATCGAAATCGAATAACAGAAGGCTTACATAGAAATAGCAAGCCATAGAACTGACGCGGATGCGTGTGAATAGAAGTGCGCCTTCTGTTATGCATGGGCGCTTAAGTTAGAGAGAATGATTGAAGCTAAGACAAGGTGCGGTAGAGTACTTAGATTGACAGAGTAACACCGTTGTAGATAGGGCAGTGGACATAGAACAAAATTAGGGCATTAGGACGGGTTAGAATGGTACACATCCTATCCCAATGTTTCCAGTCTTTATACTCCCAGAGTGCCAAGCTGGACCAATCCTTCCACGTCTCCATCACCATATCTCCGATGACTAATTTTTCGAATGCACGGTGGCAAATCCTTAGCTTCAAACTACTGTTACTGATTCCGATCCCTGCAAAATCATGGTGCAGGGATGAACCTTCCTCATAGCTCTATACTTCTTTCTTCCCTCCGTCGTCTGAAGATTTGAACTGCTTGCATTATTATCCTAATGACATTTTATCTGCTGAATAGATTTCTTTTCTTTATAATTCTCCAAGTCAGATTTAACATTGATTCCGTCCACAAATGATCCACATCTCATTCCATATTACTTATCCATCTCCGAAAATAGAAAAATCTCCCTTACACATAATTCCATAGTGTAATTTCTTCTAGCAGCTTCAATATCGCTGACTCGGGTCCGATCAGGCCAATTATTTCGACAACTGTGTGCAGTTTCACGGACACACCAAGAAGCCAAGTACTCAACGGACGTCGGAATCCATATTATCGCCTCCATCCCCAAATTGCCGCCGTAAATCCAAAAGAATGGTTCTTTCTAATAATATCATAAGAAGCGTCAGTGACGAAATATAGGTCTCACACTACTTTGCCCGCCGTCCGGTACACCAATGAGATCTTCGCTACTGGACGAACGGAATCCATTACAATAGACATGGTAGTTTAGCAGGGTTGAAGCGTTGCGAGCGGCAATTGTCAGCAAATTCTCTGCTATGTCCGGCGAACGTAATTCCGAGCAAGCCGCAAGATAGCATAGCCAAGTACAGGAGTACCGAATAAAACATAGAAATAGATCCCGCATTCCGTAGAGAAGATATGGCGTGAATACAACGATTATTTACATTAAAGCAATGAGTGTACTTGCGAGGTTGAAGCGTTGCGACTTGTGAGCGGCAAAATCTGACATCATGATTCATTTGTGTCCCATTCACTTCCAGTCGGTGGGGATGCACTTGAAAGCCTAATATTCGCATAGATGCTGCTTTCCAGAAAGAAATAAGTTACAAGAAGCCGTTGGTAGCTTGCCGCCGCGCGCGAACGAGCCAAGCGCCGTGTTTACTGTGTCCCCGAATTAGGCGCCGCTGTTGCGCCGGCGCGACGGTGCTGAATACGGCACAATACATTTGCTCGCAGAATTGCGCGCATTTGCATTACACATAAAAGAGCGGCCGTGGTCATTGTTAATTGTATCTAGTGTCTTATCAATCGGGGTGTTTACTCTAGTTCCAATTATTTGAGTGCTAGTTGTCAAGTTAATGAAGGAGTTTGGTCATTTTGCAACAGCAGATCAACACCAAATGGTCGTAAAATTGAACCGTCGAGTTAATCCTTTCATATGGGTTGAAGCAGATCGAAGATTCTTTTCAGAATCCGTTGGTAGCTTGTCGCCGCGCGCCGCGAACGAGATTAAGCGCCCGGGCCGTGCGCACTGTGCCACCATTTTTGGGCGCCTGACTATGACAATATACGCATCTCCTGCAAGTGGTAAGCATCATAAAAAGGCGGCCCATACATGGTTTATTGTACCTGACCTTCAATGAACTTAAATTTCTAATCTAATTGATCACAGAGACGGGCGTTCGGATATTCACTACTTTGTTAAGAACATGCTCCTCCTCTCCCAATCCGTCATTTGAAGCGCACGAATTGTATCGAACCTAACAGGGTCAAATATTACATATAGTACTAGCATTTTTGTTTAGTGCTGCGACCGCGATGCGGCGCGATGTACGAGACGACGGCGAAATCAAGATGCAATCAATTGAACCATCGCGCGCATCCGCTGCTCTCTGCCGAATTCACTTGGAACGCTCGTAAATGTGGTAATACATAGCCCCGGTACGCTTCTATTGAACACCAAAAAATTGGAGCGGCCAGACGAGGCCAGACAGTGGTAGCCGTACCGAGCATGATCCTCTCCTCCCACCCCATTTCGTGTTTCCAGACCATTTCGCATCGCACGGGGACCTGGAAAAAGCCACGTCAACGCCGGTATTAGTGCCATCAAGGGTCCTCTCTAGTGCGTTGCCAGCGAAGATCGCGCGCTTGAACTTTCCGCCTGCAAGAAGATGCATTTGCTGAATGCTTAGGTTCGGAGCAATGCATCGAATAAGCAATCTAGTGCCATTTCCCTTTAGTTTTACGACATGGTAATATGGCCTACTGAGTGAAGGGTTGCTGGGTGGGTGGGTAGCAGCTGTACTTGACCGCGGCACAGCGGAGGTTCGCAGTTTTGAGAATATAGAAACATGAACTGCATGCTTTACACTCGATAACAAACTTGCATAAAACACAATAATTAAGTCGCTTTTCTGTATTCTAGTTGTAATAAAAATGGTCTGTGGGTTCTCCTATTGATAACTGGTATGGTTTACAGACACAGGCAAGGAGGCGCAGCGGACGCGGACGAGAAAACGGAGGAGGAGATGCGAATCAAGATTCGCTTAGCATATGCGGACCCTGGACGAGATGTTTCCAATCCAACGTTTTCATTTCATGTACGTACACATCTACCAAAGCCGTATATAAGACTACGGATATCTCTCTCATTCCTTCATCCTGCTCTCCTCTCCTCTCCTGGCTTCTCCTCTGCTTTCCTCTCTTCTCCTCTGCTCTGCTCTCCTCGTCTTCTCTCGGCTTCCTCTATCTCGCCGAGCTCGACGGTTCTGGTTGGCGCTGCTCTCCTCCACACGTCCACTCGTCGATGGCGATGTTATCCGGCTCTCTATCAAGTGAGCTTTTGTCATTCTTATGTGATATACCTGATGATTAACGCGCCGCACCTTATGTCGGCGACAGCGCGCACGTCGCATTCCATGCCGCGAACGACTAATGGTTAGCAGCGCGCTCCTTGAACATGACATACGCACCGTGCTAATGTCGTCCTCCCTCGGCAGATAGCCCTTCGAGCTTCAGAACGCGTACTAAGTAGGTTACAGCTCGTCTCTGCAGCCGTGACATTGCTCACCGCCACGGATAGCGCCTGCAAGGCCGTCCGTCCTCGCCGATGCCGCGCGATACGCCAGCGCCGTGCCCTTGCGCAACTGGATCAGCCAGCCTCGGTGCTGGTCAAAGCCAGGGTAAGTGGAGATTACAAACATTCTCATCAACTTACTCACCCGTATCCTGAGGAACCACGCGCGCCGTCCTCGGTTGTTGACTGGTCCTTCCGCCCGTTGTCGTCCTCCTCGTTGGTAGATGGGCGGCCGTTCAGGTATGGCGCCGAGCTGTTCGCGTCGTCGTCCGTGGGCCGGGATCCATTCCGCAGGCCCTCCGCGCATTCGCCTGTATGCCGCGCAAAGGCGGCGCACGTCGACTTCGATGTGAGTGGTTCCTGTACGGTCGAATCAGCGCCGCACTCACTGACGCCCTCCCCTGCGGATCCCCTTCCTCGTCGTCGTTATGCACATCTCCTTCTCATCGCGTTGCTGACCCGTATTTCGGGTGCTCCACGCTGCGTGGATTGCAGTTGTCCGTCACTTCCAGAGATCCCCGCGGCGCGGCGCTGAACGAAACGCGGCGCTATCGTCGTAGTGAGTGATGTTTATACAGTGGAGGAATTGGCGCGCTCACTGACGTTTTCCCGCAGCAGCGCGCTGTTGCTCGCGTCCCCTACTCCCTCGCAGTTCGAGTCGTTGTCGTACAAGCAATGCCACGCCGTGAGTCTCCCATATCCCTACCTCGTCGTTTCGTTGCCGACTACGCTTCGGAGTCCGTATATCGTGCGGATCGACGCATTGCCATGGCCGTTCTCTGGGGTAGTGGCGTCGCTGCACCGGTTTGCCTAGATTACTGCTGTGAGCGCGACGCTGAGAGGAAGGGCGATGAGAGGCGATCCACACACCTGGGCACTGTGGCTCCTGCGCCCTGTCGTACGATCTGAATGTCGACGTGCGCCGACGTCGTCCAGATATCTTGCTCGCGCGTTCCGTTCTTCGCTGTGGTCTTCGTCTGTCGCTCTGGAAGTGCTGCCTGGTGCTGCTGGTAAATTGGGCGCCGGGTGACGTTTGCTCATAGGTACGCACCGGTGCTCTCGTCCCGTATGCTCGCGAGTCGAGCCGTTGTCGTCCAGGTCACGCCGTGAGTCGGGCATCCAATAGCCCCGCGTCGTCGTCTAGTGGTGCTGTGGTGTACGTATCGCCCATGCCGTTCTCTGGGTCGTCGCGGTGTTGCGGTGTTGCCTAGCTCACAGCTGTGAGCGCGATGCGGAGAGGAAGGGAGATGGGATGGGGTTTACACACCTATGAGCTGCGCGCTGTCCGTACTTGTGGATTCTGCGCGCCGTGCTGCCCGTGGACCTCCCGCCCTTGCTCTCAGCCTATCCGTGCGCCCAGGATGTTTGACGCCCGCCGGGAGGGCTCGCGGTCGCGTTCCGTGGTGTATGCCGCTCTAGATTTGTTCTTGGTATGCTAAGCTGAGGTGCTGGTATCGGGCGCCCGCACGATGTGTGCGGATGTCGTCCAGACATCCTCCTCGCGCTCGCCGGCACAGTGGGTTTCGTTCTGATGTTTGTATGCCGCGCTAGAGGTGCTGGGGGTAAGTGGAATGCCGAGTGACGTGTTCTCGTAGGTACGCACCTGTGCACTCCTCCCCTACGTCGCGTCGTTGTTGTCCAAGGTACGCCGGCTGCTCGGCTTCTGCGCACGGTGGTGCGCATGGACGACGATCCGGGCGATCTGAGCGTTGGACGCTCGCCAGATGGGCCCCGACGTCGTCTACATCTCCTCCTCGCGCTCGGTATGCCGCTCCGCAGGTGCTAGTGGTAAGCTGGGCCTCCGATGTCACAATGTAGGCGTCGCGACGGTGTTGCTGTCGTTGTTCTCGCGTCGGGGAGAAGAATGCGCGGCGGAATGATGATACGGTCGGCTGCCAAGGTGTAGGGCGCGGAGCCATGCTGAGCGTGGGCTGCGCTGTTGAGGGTGATGGGGATGAGCGCAGAGGGTGGGTGTTGATTTTGGGTGTTGGCGCTGTAAGAGGCAAGTAAGAGGCATGTGGGTGAGTGATCGAACTCGGCGCTAGAGTGGGCTTACCGTAGTGTCGGCAGCCATTGTGATTGCTATCGAGAGCGTGGGCGAGGGCATCGCGGAGAGGCGCTCGCCGTTCCGGTGGATCACGTGGAAGCGGAGGTGGTCGTGTCGTAGTTTTCGCGTCGAGGGGACGACTCCGGGGCGGGAAGAAGAGAGGAAACGGAACGGAGGACGGGTCGGAGTGGACGGAGTGCGTGAATGCGAGGTGGAGTAGGGTGGGATATCGAACGGGAGCAGGCAGGCAGAGGCAGGCTACCTCGCGGTGAAAATGTGTGCGAGGCTGCGACGCGCGTGCCCTGCAGAGTGCACTAGGCTGCATCTGTTGTCTGGGATATCAATAAATTGCCATCATTTCGTTGAGCCAATTTGAAATGCGTCAATGTCAGTGTTACTACTGTTAGGTAAAAATACGCCAGGCGCACTTGCGGGCGAATATAATTGCTTACATCAGCGATGTGCCAGGGGCGCAAGCGGCGCCTCAACGAATGTGGTCAGGAGGCCTGTCCTTCTCGACGCTCTTTTCTGCGCCTTTCTTCGCTCCCCCCTCACATTCTCCCTTCTGTCACGCCACCACCGACCTACTCCACTTTTTCTGAAAACAACCCCTTCTCCCCCCTCCCAAAACTTTTTCACCCCCCATCCTGTAGCGCACACGTACGCGGCCAGGATACCCAGCAACGACGACCATTTTCCTACCAGTGCCGTCCCAGGGGCCCTCCATGCCCCGCCGACCGTCGGCGTCCGTCGGGCCCTCCGTGGCCAGCACGCCCAACGCCAGCAGCATCCTCGTGCACCGCACGACCGAGTCGCACCACGCCTTCCCGCCGCCGTCCCAGAACCACTCGCTGCAGGCCCTCGGCGCCTCCGTCACCCCGCAGCAGAAGATCGTGCAGGTGCTCGTGCAGCGCCTGAAGCAGAAGGTGCGTACGGGCTGCGTGCCATGTGCTGCGTGATCGCTGATGGAAAATAGCTGCCCTGCAATTCTGGCCTGCCGCTGGACCGCGTCGAGACGGAGAAGGCGACGATGCAGGCGGTGGAGACGCTCGTGGAGCTGTCGCGGGACTATCTGGACATGATCGCGTGGGCGCTGAGTGAGCTGCTCGACCGTCTCGCAAAGGTGCGTCCGTTCTCGATGCGGGGCCCACGGTGCCAACGGTGTCTGTTTCTAGCAAGTCGATGTGCACACCGGGCACCTCACTATCGAGGTGCTGCAATCGCAGCTGTTCATCCTCAAGGTGCTCTCGATGGCGATGGCCTCGCGGTGGTCCCAACAGGCGCCGCCCAGCGCGCGCGCAGACGAGAGCCCCGACTCGCCCATCTCCCCTGGCGCCAAGACGCAGGCGCCCTCGGAGCACTCGTCCACGGCGTGGCAGGAGCCGCCGGCGCTGGACGACTCGTGCGTCAAGTACATCCTGAGCGTGATGGTGCTGTTCATGCGGCAGACGGCGACGGCGGAGGTGCCGCTGATGCTGCAGACGCGGTCGACGGACATCGCGTTCCGCGACTACGACGAGACGGACGCGGCGGCGAGCGCCGCGGAGCCGCCCCCGCCGCCACCACCTCCTCCACCTGCCGAGGACGCGACGCTGCTGCGGGCGCGCGGGTCGGCGACGTCCGTGCGCTCGAGCCGGGTGAGCATCCGCGCGAGCATGCACCTGCCCGCGGCGAACACGGTGTACGAGAAGACGCACGTGTCGTTCATCCGCTCCGCGACCGCGATCAACAACCTCATTGCCAAGTATGTGGGGCGCATTGTGTTCCATATCTCCGCGTCGAACTGGAATGTGGTGTATGACCGCCTCTCGTCTGGTGAGTTCTTTTTGCATCGTTTTTGGGTGCTGATATGGTGCAAATCCCGAGTAAAAATGGCCCTTTTTGCTGCTGAAATTGCCTAAACGGAGGTAAAGTTTTCAAAATGAGCGTAGGTCGCAGCCTCCAATCGGGTTCTGGTATCGTGCGCGCAGAGTTTAGCCCACCCCGAAGGGCAAGGTGACTCGGAACTACGTACGCTACGTACTCACGCTAACTCTACTTTGCAATGGAATGAACTTACGTGCAGCCGGGTTCGTGTGTTTCGTGCGAGCGATGGGTCAATGTTTACGTGCGGCCGAGTTTGTGTGCTTTGTGCGAGTGGTGGGTTGATGCTATCGTGATTCGTATACGTGCAGCCGAGTTTTTGTGCTTCGTGCGAGTGGGTTGACACTATCGTACACAATCCGATTAGATAGTTTGTAATGAAATAAAATGGATTAACTTACCATCTGTCGGTTTCGTGCACTTTTGCATGAAGAGTCGAAGACCGAGTTTCCGCGAAAAATGCCTCGATTCAACATCTCCAAATGCAAAGTAAACCCTAATATCTGCCAATTAGACCAATTTTCAATAATCTCAACCCTATTACTCACCAAGCAACCAAGATCTCAATTCTCAGAATCAACTAATTCTGCGAGGGAGTGAAATCAACAATTATTCAGTCATTTGAACAGAAATCACTAACCACAAAGCAAGATCTCGTACGAAACACACTGCGGCAATCTCGCGGGAACTCTAAATCTCTAATTTCAATACAAGCCCCCGAAATCAAGCAAAATCACTTACGTGGAGACCGTATACAATTCGTATGAACCACAATCTCGCAGGAACTCTAAATCTCTGATTTCAGTACAAGCCACCGAAATCAAGCAAAATCACTTACTTTCAGACCGTATCATTGCTCGCCAGAAATCCAAAAGTTATATCTAGTACCTCCGCACATTTACGAGACTAGCTGCATTGTGAATAGACCGGAATAATGATGGGGAGTTCTGTATGTCGCACTCGTAGGCGACGCCGCCGCGATCTCGCGGGAAATCCAAATATCTAATTTCGGTATAAGGCACCAAATTTCAAAGACGGCGAAGCCACGTACATTGAGACTATCTGTGCTCACGGGAAATCCAATACTCTAACTAGAATATAATAGTTAGTGCCACAGCAAGATATTCAATCAGAATCACATACCAGTCTAAGGTGGTAACATTGCTCTCGGGAAGTCCAAAAATCTAATTAACATACGAGGCGCCAATTAGTGCCGCAACGTTGTATTCTGAATCATTTACATACCATATCCCGGATCTGACATTCCAAGCTCCACTATCTCGTGTCGATGGCCGCGGGAACTCCGAAAATCGAATCAGAATTCGGGGCTTTGCTTGCAGGCCGCGGGCGGTGGCGGCGACTCGCAAGACGTCCGAAAATCGAATTTCGAGGGCAGTCAGAATCAGAATTCGGGGCTATGCTTGCATGCGGCGGCGGCGAGACGTCCAAAAATCGAGTTTGGAGTGTGCCAGTGGTCAAGTCACTATGATAAGACAAAGGTGGTAAAATGAGATAATGGGAAGTGAAAATATCGAAATCGAATAACAGAAGGCTTACATAGAAATAGCAAGCCATAGAACTGACGCGGATGCGTGTGAATAGAAGTGCGCCTTCTGTTATGCATGGGCGCTTAAGTTAGAGAGAATGATTGAAGCTAAGACAAGGTGCGGTAGAGTACTTAGATTGACAGAGTAACACCGTTGTAGATAGGGCAGTGGACATAGAACAAAATTAGGGCATTAGGACGGGTTAGAATGGTACACATCCTATCCCAATGTTTCCAGTCTTTATACTCCCAGAGTGCCAAGCTGGACCAATCCTTCCACGTCTCCATCACCATATCTCCGATGACTAATTTTTCGAATGCACGGTGGCAAATCCTTAGCTTCAAACTACTGTTACTGATTCCGATCCCTGCAAAATCATGGTGCAGGGATGAACCTTCCTCATAGCTCTATACTTCTTTCTTCCCTCCGTCGTCTGAAGATTTGAACTGCTTGCATTATTATCCTAATGACATTTTATCTGCTGAATAGATTTCTTTTCTTTATAATTCTCCAAGTCAGATTTAACATTGATTCCGTCCACAAATGATCCACATCTCATTCCATATTACTTATCCATCTCCGAAAATAGAAAAATCTCCCTTACACATAATTCCATAGTGTAATTTCTTCTAGCAGCTTCAATATCGCTGACTCGGGTCCGATCAGGCCAATTATTTCGACAACTGTGTGCAGTTTCACGGACACACCAAGAAGCCAAGTACTCAACGGACGTCGGAATCCATATTATCGCCTCCATCCCCAAATTGCCGCCGTAAATCCAAAAGAATGGTTCTTTCTAATAATATCATAAGAAGCGTCAGTGACGAAATATAGGTCTCACACTACTTTGCCCGCCGTCCGGTACACCAATGAGATCTTCGCTACTGGACGAACGGAATCCATTACAATAGACATGGTAGTTTAGCAGGGTTGAAGCGTTGCGAGCGGCAATTGTCAGCAAATTCTCTGCTATGTCCGGCGAACGTAATTCCGAGCAAGCCGCAAGATAGCATAGCCAAGTACAGGAGTACCGAATAAAACATAGAAATAGATCCCGCATTCCGTAGAGAAGATATGGCGTGAATACAACGATTATTTACATTAAAGCAATGAGTGTACTTGCGAGGTTGAAGCGTTGCGACTTGTGAGCGGCAAAATCTGACATCATGATTCATTTGTGTCCCATTCACTTCCAGTCGGTGGGGATGCACTTGAAAGCCTAATATTCGCATAGATGCTGCTTTCCAGAAAGAAATAAGTTACAAGAAGCCGTTGGTAGCTTGCCGCCGCGCGCGAACGAGCCAAGCGCCGTGTTTACTGTGTCCCCGAATTAGGCGCCGCTGTTGCGCCGGCGCGACGGTGCTGAATACGGCACAATACATTTGCTCGCAGAATTGCGCGCATTTGCATTACACATAAAAGAGCGGCCGTGGTCATTGTTAATTGTATCTAGTGTCTTATCAATCGGGGTGTTTACTCTAGTTCCAATTATTTGAGTGCTAGTTGTCAAGTTAATGAAGGAGTTTGGTCATTTTGCAACAGCAGATCAACACCAAATGGTCGTAAAATTGAACCGTCGAGTTAATCCTTTCATATGGGTTGAAGCAGATCGAAGATTCTTTTCAGAATCCGTTGGTAGCTTGTCGCCGCGCGCCGCGAACGAGATTAAGCGCCCGGGCCGTGCGCACTGTGCCACCATTTTTGGGCGCCTGACTATGACAATATACGCATCTCCTGCAAGTGGTAAGCATCATAAAAAGGCGGCCCATACATGGTTTATTGTACCTGACCTTCAATGAACTTAAATTTCTAATCTAATTGATCACAGAGACGGGCGTTCGGATATTCACTACTTTGTTAAGAACATGCTCCTCCTCTCCCAATCCGTCATTTGAAGCGCACGAATTGTATCGAACCTAACAGGGTCAAATATTACATATAGTACTAGCATTTTTGTTTAGTGCTGCGACCGCGATGCGGCGCGATGTACGAGACGACGGCGAAATCAAGATGCAATCATTGAACCATCGCGCGCATCCGCTGCTCTCTGCCGAATTCACTTGGAACGCTCGTAAATGTGGTAATACATAGCCCCGGTACGCTTCTATTGAACACCAAAAAATTGGAGCGGCCAGACGAGGCCAGACAGTGGTAGCCGTACCGAGCATGATCCTCTCCTCCCACCCCATTTCGTGTTTCCAGACCATTTCGCATCGCACGGGGACCTGGAAAAAGCCACGTCAACGCCGGTATTAGTGCCATCAAGGGTCCTCTCTAGTGCGTTGCCAGCGAAGATCGCGCGCTTGAACTTTCCGCCTGCAAGAAGATGCATTTGCTGAATGCTTAGGTTCGGAGCAATGCATCGAATAAGCAATCTAGTGCCATTTCCCTTTAGTTTTACGACATGGTAATATGGCCTACTGAGTGAAGGGTTGCTGGGTGGGTGGGTAGCAGCTGTACTTGACCGCGGCACAGCGGAGGTTCGCAGTTTTGAGAATATAGAAACATGAACTGCATGCTTTACACTCGATAACAAACTTGCATAAAACACAATAATTAAGTCGCTTTTCTGTATTCTAGTTGTAATAAAAATGGTCTGTGGGTTCTCCTATTGATAACTGGTATGGTTTACAGACACAGGCAAGGAGGCGCAGCGGACGCGGACGAGAAAACGGAGGAGGAGATGCGAATCAAGATTCGCTTAGCATATGCGGACCCTGGACGAGATGTTTCCAATCCAACGTTTTCATTTCATGTACGTACACATCTACCAAAGCCGTATATAAGACTACGGATATCTCTCTCATTCCTTCATCCTGCTCTCCTCTCCTCTCCTGGCTTCTCCTCTGCTTTCCTCTCTTCTCCTCTGCTCTGCTCTCCTCGTCTTCTCTCGGCTTCCTCTATCTCGCCGAGCTCGACGGTTCTGGTTGGCGCTGCTCTCCTCCACACGTCCACTCGTCGATGGCGATGTTATCCGGCTCTCTATCAAGTGAGCTTTTGTCATTCTTATGTGATATACCTGATGATTAACGCGCCGCACCTTATGTCGGCGACAGCGCGCACGTCGCATTCCATGCCGCGAACGACTAATGGTTAGCAGCGCGCTCCTTGAACATGACATACGCACCGTGCTAATGTCGTCCTCCCTCGGCAGATAGCCCTTCGAGCTTCAGAACGCGTACTAAGTAGGTTACAGCTCGTCTCTGCAGCCGTGACATTGCTCACCGCCACGGATAGCGCCTGCAAGGCCGTCCGTCCTCGCCGATGCCGCGCGATACGCCAGCGCCGTGCCCTTGCGCAACTGGATCAGCCAGCCTCGGTGCTGGTCAAAGCCAGGGTAAGTGGAGATTACAAACATTCTCATCAACTTACTCACCCGTATCCTGAGGAACCACGCGCGCCGTCCTCGGTTGTTGACTGGTCCTTCCGCCCGTTGTCGTCCTCCTCGTTGGTAGATGGGCGGCCGTTCAGGTATGGCGCCGAGCTGTTCGCGTCGTCGAACATGGGCCGGGATCCACTCCGCAGGCCCTCCGCGCATTCGCCTGTATGTCGCGCAAAGGCGGCGCACGTCGACTTCGATGTGAGTGGTTCCTGTACGGTCGAATCAGCGCCGCACTCACCGACGCCCTCCCTTGCGGATCCCTGTCCTCGTCGTCGTTACGCACATCTCCTTCGCATCGCGTTGCTGACCCGTAGTTCGGTTGCTCCATGCTGCCTGCCTGGATTGCAGTTGTCCGTCACTGTCACTTCTAGAGATCCCGCGGCGCGGCGCTGAACGAAACGCGGCGCTATCGTCGTAGTGAGTAATGTTTATATAGTGAAGGAATTGTCGTGCTCACTGACGTTTTCCCGCAGGCTCTCGTCCCCTACTCCCTCGCGATTCGAGCCGTTGTCGCACAAGCAATGCCACGCCGTGAGTCGCCCATATCCCAACCTCGTCGTTCCGTTGGCGATCACGCTTCGGTGTCCGTATATCGTGCGGATCGGCGCATCGCCATGGCCGTTCTCTGTGGCAGTGGTGTCTTCGCTGCAACGCCGGTTTGCCTAAATTACTGCTGTGAGTGCGACGCTGAGAGGAAGGGCGATGAGAGGAGATCCACACACCTGGGCACTGTGGCTCCTGCGCCCTGTCGTACGATTTGGATGTCGACGTGCGCCGATGTCGTCCGTATATCTTGCTCGCGTGTTCCGTGCTTCGCTGTGGTCTTCGTCTGTGGCTCTGGAGGTGCTGCTGGTCAGTTTTGCGCCGAGTGACGTTTGCTCGTAGGTACGCACGGATGCTCTCGTCCCCGACGCTCGCGAGTCGAGCCGTTGTCGTCCGAGGCACGCCGTGAGTCGGGCATCCAATAGCCCCGGGTCGTCGTCTAGTCGTGCTGTGTGTATCGCCCATGCCGTTCTCTGGGTCGTCGCGGCGCTGCGGTGTTGCTTTGTGAGCGCGATGCTGAGAGGAAGGGGGATGGGATGAGCTATACACACCTATGAGCTGCGCGCTGTCCGTACTTCTTGGATTCTGCGCGCCGTGCTGCCCGTGGACCTCCCTCCGTTGCTCTCCGCCTATCTGTTCGCCCAGGATGCTCGCCGCTCGCCGGGAGGGCTCCGATGTTCTCCTCGCGGTCGCGCTCCGTGGTGTATGCCGCTCTGGATTTGGTGTTGGTATGCTAAGCTGAGGTGCTCGTATCGCGCGCTCGCCCGATGTGTGCGGATGTCGTCGAGACATCCTCCTCGCGCTCGCCGGCACAGTGGGTTTCGTTCTGTTGTTTGTATGCCGCGCTAGAGGTGCTGGTGGTAAGTTGAATGCCGAGTGAGGTTTTCTCGTAGGTGCGCACCGGTGCTCTCGTCCCCTACCCCTCGCGATCGCGTCGTTGTTGTCCAAGGTACGCCGGCTGCTCGGCTGCTGTGCGCGGTGGTGCGCATGGACGACGATCCGGGGGATCTGAGCATCGGACGCTCGCCAGATGGGCACCGACGTCGTCGAGATCTAGCGCTCGCCGGCCCACGCGGTTCCGTTGGTCGTGGTGATGTGTTTATGCCGCTCCGCAGGTGCTGGTGGTAAGTTGGGCCATCCGATGTCACGATGTAGGCGTCGCGTTGTTCTTGCGTCGGGGAGACGAACGCGCGGCGGAATGATGATACGGTCGGCTGGCAAGTTGTAGGGCGCGGAGCCATGCTGAGTGTGGGCTGCGCTGTTCAGGGTGATGGGGATGAGCGCAGAGGGTGGGTGTTGATGTTGGGTGTTGGCGCTGTAACAGGCATGTGGGTGAGTGGTCGAACTCGGCGCTAGAGTGGGCTTACCGTAGTGACGGCAGCCATTGTCATTGCTATCGAGAGCGTGGGCGGGGGCATCGCGGAGAGGCGCTCGCCGTTCCGGTGGATCACGTGGAAGGATAGCTGGTGGTGTCGTAGTTTTCGCGTCGAGGGGACGACTCCGGGGCGGGAAGAAGAAAGGACACGGAACGGAGGACGGGTCGGAGTGGGCGGAGTGCGTCATTGCGAGGTGGAGTAGGGTGGGATATCGAACGGGAGCAGGCAGGCAGAGGCAGGCTACCTCGCGGTGAAAATGTGCGCGAGGCCGCAACGCGCCTGCCCTGCAGAGTGCACTAGGCTGCATCTGTTGTCTGGGATATCAATAAATTGCCATCATTTCGTTGAGCCAATTTGAAATGCGTCAATGTCAGTGTTACTGTTAGGTAAAAATACGCCAGGCGCACTTGCGGGCGAATATAATTGCTTACATCAGCGATGTGCCAGGGGCGCAAGCGGCGCCTCAACGAATGTGGTCAGGAGGCCTGTCCTTCTCGACGCTCTTTTCTGCGCCTTTCTTCGCTCCCCCTTCACTTCCTCCCTTCCGTAACGCCACCACCGACCTACTTGAAAACAACTCCCTCTCTCCCCTCACAAAACTTTTTTCACCCCCATCCTGTAGCGCACACGTACGCGGCCAGGATACCCAGCAACAACAACGACCTTCCTACCAGTGCCGTCCCAGGGGCCCTCCATGCCCCGCCGACCGTCGGCGTCCGTCGGGCCCTCCGTGGCCAGCACGCCCAACGCCAGCAGCATCCTGGTGCACCGCACGACCGAGTCGCACCACGCCTTCCCGCCGCCATCCCAGAACCACTCGCTGCAGGCCCTCGGCGCCTCCGTGACCCCGCAGCAGAAGATCGTGCAGGTGCTCGTGCAGCGCCTGAAGCAGAAGGTTCGTACGGGGCGGCCGTGCTGTGTGGTGTTCGTTTGATCGCTGATGCTATGCGGTAGCTGCCTTGTAATTCTGGCCTGCCGCTGGACCGCGTCGAGACGGAAAAGGCGACGATGCAGGCGGTGGAGACGCTCGTGGAGCTCTCGCGGGACTATCTGGACATGATCGCGTGGGCGCTGAGTGAGCTGCTCGACCGTCTCGCAAAGGTGCGTCCGTTTGTCTCGCTGTGCGATGGGGGCCAACGGTGTCTGTTTCTAGCAAGTCGATGTGCACACCGGGCACCTCACTATAGAGGTGCTGCAATCGCAGCTGTTCATCCTCAAGGTGCTGTCCATGGCGATGGCCTCGCGGTGGTCACAGGCGGCGCCTTCCAGCGCGCGCGCAGACGACAGCCCGGACTCGCCCATCTCCCCTGGCGCCAAGACGCAGGCGCCCTCGGAGCACTCGTCCAGCGCGTGGCAGGAGCCGCCGGCGCTGGACGACTCGTGCGTCAAGTACATCCTGAGCGTGATGGTGCTGTTCATGCGGCAGACGGCGACGGCGGAGGTGCCGCTGATGCTGCAGACGCGGTCGACGGACATCGCGTTCCGCGACTACGACGAGACGGACGCGGCGGCGAGCGCCGCGGAGCCGCCCCCGCCGCCACCACCTCCTCCACCTGCCGAGGACGCGACGCTGCTGCGGGCGCGCGGGTCGGCGACGTCCGTGCGCTCGAGCCGGGTGAGCATCCGCGCGAGCATGCACCTGCCCGCGGCGAACACGGTGTACGAGAAGACGCACGTGTCGTTCATCCGCTCCGCGACGGCGATCAACAACCTCATCGCCAAGTATGTGGGCCGCATTGTGTTCCATATCTCCGCGTCCAACTGGAATGTGGTGTATGACCGCCTCTCGTCGAAGATCGCGTTCCTGGCGTCGCCCAAGGCGTCGGACAACGCGAACCCGGATGTGATCGACCTGCATTTGATGTCGTACAGCATCCTGGACAGGAATCGCTTGGTGGTGCTGCTCAATCGTGCGTCGATTACTAATTTATCCTGGGTGGGATGGTGAGTTCTTTTTGCATCGAGTTTTGGGTGCTGATGACGTCTTTTTGGCTGCGAATCGCGAGCAAAAACAGTGGTTTTCGGTGGTGAAATTGCCTAAACGGGGGTAAGGTTTTCAAAATGAGCGTAGGTCGCAATGTGCAATCGGGTTCTGGTATCGTGCGCGCAGAGTTTAGCCCACCCCGAAGGGCAAGGTGACTCGGAACTACGTACCCTACATACTCGCACTAACTCTACTTTGCGATGGAATGAACTTACGTGGGGCCGAGTTCGTGCACTTGTGCAAATGACTTGAAATTGGGTTTGTGCTTCGTGCGAGTGACCCGAGATTGGGGTTGTGCAAAGGCCACCCGGCGCTATCGTACACGACGCTATCGTACACAACCCGATTAGATAGTTTGTAATGAAATAAAATGGATCAATGTACCATCGGTTTCGTGAGCTTTTGCACGAAGAGTCAAAGGCCGAGTTTGTGTGAAATGAAGGTTTTGTGGGTTTCGTGCGCTTTTGCATGAAGAGTCGAAGACCGAGTTTGCACGAAAAATGCCTCAATGCAAAGTAAACCTATCTGCACCAATTAGACCAATTTCTGATAATCTTAACCCTATTACTCACCGAGCAAGCAAGATCTCAATTCTCAGAATCAACTAATTCTGCGAGGGAGTAAAATCAACAATCTTCCAAGCATTCCAACAGAATTCACTTACCAGATCTTGTACGAAACACACTGGCAATCTCGCGGGAACTCTAAAGATCTGATTTGAGTACAAGGCACCAAAATCGAGCAAAATCACTTACTTGGAGACCTTATACAATTCGTACGAAACACAATCTCGCGGGAATTCTAAATCTCTAATTTCAATACAAGCCACCGAAATCAAGCAAAATCACTTACTTTCAGACTGTAGCATTGCTCGCCAGAAATCCAAAAGTTATATCTACCCCCGCACACTTTACCGGACTAGCTGCATTGTAAATAGACAGGAATAATGATGGGGAGTTCTGTATGTCGCACTCGTAGGCGACGCCGCCGCGATCTCGCGGGAAATCCAAATATCTAGTTTTGATATATGGCACCGAATTTCAAATATGGCGAAGCCACGTACATTGAGACTATCCATAGCATTGCTCACGGGAAATCCAAAACTCTAACTAGAATATAATAGTTAGTGCCACAGCAAGATATTTCAGAATCATTCACATACCAGTCGAAGGCTGTAATGTTGCTCGCCGGAAGTCCAAAAATCTAATTAACATACGAGGTGCCTAATTAGTGCCGCAACGTTGTATTCTGAATCATTTACATACCATATCCCGGATCCGACATTCCAAGCTCCACTATCTCGTGTCGATGGCCGCGGGAACTCCGAAAATCGAATCAGAATTCGGGGCTTTGCTTGCAGTCCGCGCCGGTGTGACAAGATGTCCAAAAATCGAATTTGGAGTGCGGTGAAGTCAATATGATAAGACAAAGGTGGTAAAATAAGTTAACGGGAAGCCAAATGTCAAATTTGAGTAATAGAAGGCTTACATGGAAATAGAGAACCATAGAAGCGACGCAGATGTGTGTGATCAGAGCCTATGCATGGGCGCTTAAATTAGAGATCGTGATCGAAGCTAGGATAGACATGATAGAGTACTCACATTGATGTGGTAACACCATTGTAGATAGGGCAGTGGACATGGAACAGAAATACCATGTGGCATTAGGACGGGTTAGGATGGTACACATCCTATCCCAATGTTTCCAGTCTTTATACTCCCAGTGTGCCAAGCCGGACCAATCCTTCCACGTCTCCATCACCATATCTCCGATGACTAAATTTTCGAATGCACGGTGGCAAATCCTTAGACTCAAACTACTGTAACTGGTCCCGACCCCTGCACAAAATCACGGTGCAGGGTGAACCTTCCTCATAGCTCTGTACTTCTTCCGTCTGAATATTTGAGCTGCTTGCATTATTATTCTAATGACATTGTATCTACTACAATATATTTCTGTTTTCCGAGTCAGATTCAATGATTCCTTCCACAAATGATCCACAACTCATTCCAAATTATCCATCTCCGAAAATAGAAAATTCTCCCTTATACATAATTCCATAGTGTAATTTCTTCTAGCAGCTTCAATGTTGCTGACTCGGGTCCGATCAGGCCAATTATTTTAACAACCGTGTGCAGTATCACGAACACACCAAGAAGCCAAGTACTCAATGGATGTCGGAATCCATATTATCGCCTCCATCCCCAAATCGCCGCCGTAAATCCAAAAGGATGGTTCTTTCTAATAATATCATAAGAAGCAAAAGGTAACAAGTAAATCTCACACTACTTTGCCCGCCACCCGGTACACCAATGAGACCTTCACTACTGGACGAATGGAATCCATTACAATAGACATGGTAGTTTAGCAGGGTTGAAGCGTTGCGAGCGCAATTGTCATCAAATTTTATGCTATGTCCGGCAAACGTAATTCTGAGCAAGCCGCAAGATAGAAGCTTTGCAAGCGGAAATATCATTAAAGTCTAAGCCAAGTACAGGTGTGCCGAATAAAACATACAAAATAGATCCCGCATTCCGTACAGAAGATTTGCCGTGTACAAAATTAAAGCAACGAGTGTACTTGCGAGGTTGAAGCATTGCGAGCGGCAAAATCTGACATCATTTGTGTGCCATTTCACCGCGCGGCTGAACCGCCGTCTCGGCGCGCCGCGCATTCACTTCCAGTCGGTGCGGATGCACTTGAAAGCCTAATATTCGCATAGATGCCGCTTTCCACGAAGAAATAAGTTACAAGAAACCATTGGTAGCTTGCCGCCGCGCGCGAACGAGCCAAGCGCCGTGTTTACTGTGTTCCCGAATTAGGCGCCGCTGTTGCGCCGCCGCGACGGTGCTGAATTCGGCGTAATACATTTGCTCGCAGGATTGCGCACATTTGCATTACACATAAAAGAGCGGCCGTGGTCATTGTTAATTGTATCTAGTCTCCTATAAATCGGGGTGTTTACTCTAGTTCCAATTATTTGAGTGCTAGTTGTTAAGTTAATGAAGGAGTTTGGTGATTTTGCAACAGCAGATCAACACCAAATGGTCGTAAAATTGAACCGTCGAGCTAATACTTCTATATGGGTTGAAGCAGATCGAAGATTCTTTTCAGAATCCGTTGGTAGCTTGTCGCCGCGCGCCGCGAACGAAATTAAGCGCCCGGGCCGTGCGCACTGTGCCACCATTTTTGGGCGCCTGACTATGACAATATACGCATCTCCTGCAAGTGGTAAGCATCATAAAAAGGCGGCCCATACATGGTTCGTTGTACCTGACCTTCAATGAACTTGAATTTCTAATCTAATTGATCACAGAGACGGGCGTTCGGATATTCACTACTTTGTTAAGAACATGCTCCTCCTCTCCCAATCCGTCATTTGAAGCGCACGAATTGTATCGAACCTAACAGGGTCGAATATTACATATAGTACTAGCATTTTTGTTTAGTGCTGCGACCGCGATGCGGCGCGATGTACGAGACGACGGCGAAATCAAGATGCAATCAATTGCACCATAGAGCGCATCCGCTGCTCTCTTCTAAATTCACTTGGAACGCTCGTAAATGTGGGAATACATAGCCCCAAGACGCTTCTATTATACACCAGAAAATTGAAGCGGCCAGACGAGGCCAGACAATGGTAGCCGTACCGAGCATGATCCTCTCCTCCCACCCCATTTCGTGTTTCCAGACCATTTCGCATCGCACGGGGACCTGGAAAAAGCCACGTCAAACGCCGGTATTAGTGCCATCAAGGGTCCTCTCTAGTGCGTTGCCAGCGAAGATGGCGCGCTTGAACTTTCCGCCTGCAAGAAGATGCATTTGCTGGATGCTTAGCTTCGGGCAAGGCATGGAATAAGCAATCTAGTGCCATTTCCCTTTATTTTACGACATGACAATATGGCCTACTGGATGAAGGGTCGAGGGGTGGGTGGGTAGTAACTGTACTTGACCACTGGTAGACGAGGTTCGCAATTTTGAGAATGTAGAAACATGAGCTGAACACTTTACACTCGATAACAAACTTGAATAAAACACAAGAAATAGGTCGCTTTTCTGTATTCTAGTTGTAATAAAAATGGTCTGTGGGTTCTCTTATTGATAACTGGTATGGTATACAGACACAGGCAAGGAGGCGCAGCGGACGCGGACGAGAAAACGGAGGAGGAGATGCGAATCGAGATTCGCTTAGCGTACGCGGTCCCTGGACGAAATGTTCGCAATGCCACCATTATCATTTCATCGTACGTACACATCTACCCAGAGACATATATAAGACTACGGATTCCTCTCTCATTCCTTCATCCCGCTCTCCTCTCCTCTCCTGTCTTCTCCTCTGCTTTCCTCTCTTCTCCTCTGCTCTGCTCTCCTCGTCTTCTCTCCACTTCCTCTATCTCGCCGAGCTCGACGGTTCTGGTTGGCGCTGCTCTCCTCCACACGTCCCCTCGTCGATGGCGATGTGATCCGACTGTCCTACAAGTGAGCTCTTCGGGTTCTTAAGTGATATACCTGATGATTAACGCGCCGCACCTTATTTCGCCGACAGCGCGCACGTCACATTCCATGCCCGCGTACGACTAATGGTTAGCAGCGGGCTCATTGAACACGACATACGCACCGCGCTAATGTCGACCTCCCTCTGCAGATATCCCTTCGAGCTTCAGAACGCGTAGTAAGTACCTTGTTGCTCATCTCTGCCGCCGTGACATTGCTCACCACCACGGATAGCGCCTGTAAGGCCGTTCGCCCTCGCCGATGCCGCGCGATACGCCAGCGCCGTGCCCTTGCGCGACTGGACCAGCCAGGGTAAGTCAAAATTACGAACATTCCGAATCGTACTCACCCGTATCCTGAGGAACAGCGCGCGCCGTGCTCGGTTGTTGACTAGTCCTTCCGCCCGTGGTCGTCGTCCTCGTTGGGAAGTGGAGCAGATGGGCGGCCGTTCAGATATGGCGCCGAGCTGTTTGCCTCGTCGTCCATGGGCCGGGATCCATTCCGCAAGCCCTCCGCGCATTCGCCTGTACGCCGCGCAAAGGCGGCGGACGTCGACTTCAGGCCTAACAGATGTGAGTAGTCCCTGTACAGTCGAATCCGCGCCGCACTCACTGACGCCCTCCCTTGCCTTCCTCGTCGTCGTTATGCACATCTCCTTCCCATCGCGTTGCGGACCCGTATTTCGGTTGCTCCATGCTGCCTGGATTGCAGTTGTGCGTCACTTCCAGAGATCCCGCGGCTCGGCGCTGAACGAAACGCGGCCGGCGCTGTTGTCGTAGTGAGTGATGTTTATACAGTGGAGGAATTGGCGCGCTCACTGACGTTTTCCCGCAGGCTCTCGTCCCCTACTCCCTCGCGATTCGAGGCGTTGTCGTGCAAGCAATGCCACGCCGTGAGTCTCCCATATCCCTACCTCGTCGTTTCGTTGCCGACTACGCTTCGGAGTCCGTATATCGTGCGGATCGGCGCATCGCCATGGCCGCTCTCTGTGGTAGTGGTGTCACTGCGCCGGTTTGCCTAGATTACTACTGTGAGCGCGATGCTGAGAGGAGATCCACACACCTGAGCACTGTGGCTCCTGCGCCCTGTCGTACGATCTGGATGTCGACGTGCGCCGATGTCGTCCATATGACTTGCTCGCCCGTTCCGTTCTTCGCTCTGGTCTTCGTCTGCCGCTCTGGAGGTGCTGCTGGTAAGTTGGGCGCCGGGTGACGTTTGCTCATAGGTACGCACCGGTGCTCTCGTCCCGTATGCTCGCGAGTCGAGCTGTTGTCGTCCGAGGCACGCCGTGAGTCGGGCATCATGTAGCCCCGCGTCGTCGTCTGTGTGCATCGCCCATGCCGTTCTCTGGGTCGTCGCGGTGCTGCGGTGTTGCCTGGCTCATAGCTGTGAGCGCGGTGCTAAGAGGAGGGGAGATGGGGTGAGATTTACACACCAGGGACCTGCGCGCTGTCCGTACTTCTTGGATTCTGCGCGCCGTGCTGCCTCCCTTGCTCTCCGCCTATCCGTGCGCCCAGGATGTTTGACGCTCGCCGGGAGGGCTCCGGTATTCTCCTCGCGGTCGCGTTCCGTGGTGTGTGCCGCTCTGGATTTGTTGTTGGTGTGGTAAGCTGAGGTGCTCGTATTCTCGTTCGATGCGTGCCGATGTCGTCAAGACATCCTCCTCGTGCTCGCCGGCCCACTGGGTTTCGTTCTGTTGTTTGTATGCCGCGCTAGAGGTGCTGCTGGTTAGCTGAGCGCCGAGAGATGTTTACTCGTAGTTACGCACCTGTGCTCTCGTCCCCTACCCCTCGCGATCGCGTCGTTTTTGTCCAAGGTACGCCGGCTGCCTGACTTGTGCGTGCCCATGGAGGACGATGCGGGCGATCCGAACGTCGGACGCTCGGGAGATGGGCGCCGACGTCATCCAGATCTAGCGCTCGCCGGCGCACGCGGTTGCGTTGGTCGTGGTGATGTGTTGACGTGCTGCTGGTAAGTTGGGCCGTGTGATCTCACGATGTAGGCGTCGCGACGGTGTTCGAGCCGTTGTTCTAGCATCGGGGGGACGAACACGCGCCGGAATGATGATACGGTCGGCTGCCAAGGTGTAGGGCGCGGAGCCATGCTGAGGGTGGGCTGGGCTGTTCAGGATGACGGGGATGAGCGCAGAGGGAGGGTGTTGATGTTGGGTGTTGGCGCTGTAAGAGGCATGTGGGTGAGTGGTCGAACTCGGCGCTAGAGTGGGCTTACCGTAGTGTCGGCAGCCAGTGTCATTGCTATCGAGAGGGTGGGCGCGGGCATCGCGGAGAGGCGCTCGCCGTTCCGGTGGATCACGTGGAAGCGGAGGTGGTCGTGTCGTAGGTTTCGCGTCGAGGGGACGACTCCGGGGCGGGAAGAAGAAAGGAAACGGAACGGAGGACGGGTCGGAGTGGGCGGAGTGCGTCATTGCGAGGTGGAGTAGGGTGGGATATCGAACGGGAGCAGGCAGGCAGAGGCAGGCTGAGCCCTCGCGGTGAAAATGTGCGCGAGGCTGCAACGCGTCTGCCCTGCAGAGTGCACTAGGCTGCATCTGTTGTCTGGGATATCAATAAATTGCCATCATTTCGTTGAGCCAATTTGAAATGCGTCAATGTCAGTGTTACTGTTAGGTAAAAATACGCCAGGCGCACTTGCGGGCGAATATACATTGATTACATCAGCTATGTGGCCAGGGGCGAAAGCGGCGCCTCAAGGAATGTGGTCAGGAGGCCCTGTCCTTCTCGACGCCTTTCTTCGCTCCCCCCTCACATTCTCCCTTCCGTAACGCCAGCACCGACCTACTCCCCTTTTTCTGAAAACAACCCCTTCTCCCCCCTCCAAAACTTTTTTCACCCCCCATCCTGTAGCGCACACGTACGCGGCCAGGATACCCAGCAACAACAACGACCTTCCTACCAGTGCCGTCCCAGGGGCCCTCCATGCCCCGCCGACCGTCGGCGTCCGTCGGGCTCTCCGTGGCCAACACGCCCAACGCCAGCAGCATCCTCGTGCACCGCACGACCGAGTCGCACCACGCCTTCCCGCCGCCCTCGCAGAACCACTCGCTGCAGGCCCTCGGCGCCTCCGTCACCCCGCAGCAGAAGATCGTGCAGGTGCTGGTGCAGCGCCTGAAGCAGAAGGTGCGTACATGCTGCTTGTCATGTGCTGCTTGATCGCTGATGCTGTGGGGGGATAGCTGCCATGTAATTCTGGCCTGCCGCTGGACCGCGTCGAGACGGAGAAGGCGACGATGCAGGCGGTGGAGACGCTCGTGGAGCTGTCGCGGGACTATCTGGACATGATCGCGTGGGCGCTGAGTGAGCTGCTCGACCGTCTCGCAAAGGTGCGTCCGTTTGTCTTGCTGCGCGATGGGGGCCAACGGTGTCTGTTTCTAGCAAGTCGACGTGCACACCGGGCACCTCACTATAGAGGTGCTGCAATCGCAGCTGTTCATCCTCAAGGTGCTCTCGATGGCGATGGCCTCGCGGTGGTCACAACAGGCGCCTTCCAGCGCGCGCGCAGACGACAGCCCCGACTCGCCCATCTCCCCTGGTGCCAAGACGCAGGCGCCCTCGGAGCACTCGTCCAGCGCGTGGCAGGAGCCGCCGGCGCTGGACGACTCGTGCGTCAAGTACATCCTGAGCGTGATGGTGCTGTTCATGCGGCAGACGGCGACGGCGGAGGTGCCGCTGATGCTGCAGACGCGGTCGACGGACATCGCGTTCCGCGACTACGACGAGACGGACGCGGCGGCGAGCGCCGCGGAGCCGCCGCCACCACCTCCTCCGCCTGCCGAGGACGCGACGCTGCTGCGGGCGCGCGGGTCGGCGACGTCCGTGCGCTCGAGCCGGGTGAGCATCCGCGCGAGCATGCACCTGCCCGCGGCGAACACGGTGTACGAGAAGACGCACGTGTCTTTCATCCGCTCCGCGACGGCGATCAACAACCTCATCGCGAAGTATGTGGGGGGGTTGTGTTCCATATCTCGGCGTGGTGTATGACCGCCTCTCGTCGAAGGTCGCCCAAGGCGTGGTGAGTGCTTTTTGGATCGTGTTTTGGGTGCTGATGATGTCTTTTTGGCTGCGAATCGCGAGGGAAAACAGTGGTTTTTGCTGCTGAAATTGCCTAAACGGGGGTAAAGTTTTCAAAATGAGCGTAGGTCGCAGTCCGCAATCGGGTTCTGGTATCGTGCGCGCAGAGTTTAGCCCACCCCGAAGGGCAAGGTGACTCGGAACTACGTACCCTACATACTCGCGCTAACTCTACTCTGCGATGGAATGAACTTACGTGCGGCCGAGTTCATGTGCTTCGTGCGAATTGGGTTCGTGCAAAGGCGACCCGGCGCTATGGAATGAACTAATGTGCGGCCGAGTTCATGTGCGTCGTGCGAGTGACCCGAAATTGGGTTTGTGCAAAGGCCACTCGGCGCTATGTTACAATCCAATTAGATAGTTCGTAATGAAATAAAAAGGATCAACTTACCATTGGTTTCGTGCGCTTTTGCATGAAGAGTCAAAGGCCGAGTTTGTGTGAATTGAAGGTTTTGTTGGTTTTGTGCGCTTTTGCATGAAGAGTCGAAAACCGAGTTTGCGCGAAAAATGCCTCAATGCGAAGTAAACCTGTCCACGCCAATTAGACCAATTTCTGATAATCTTAACCCTATTACTCACCGAGCAAGCAAATTCTCAATTCTCAGAATCTGCGAGGGAGTAAAATCAACAAACATTCAATCATTCCAACAGAAATCACTAACCACATCTTGTACAAAACACAATGTGGCAATCTCGCGGGAACTCTAAAGATCTGATTTGAGTACAAGCCACCGAAATCGAGCAAAATCACTTACTTGGAGACCTTATACAATTCGTATGAAACACAATCTCGCGGGAACTCTAAATCTCTGATTTCAATTCAAGCCCCCGAAATCGAGCAAAATCACTTACTTTGAGATTGTAACATTGCTCGCCAGAAATTCAAAAGTTATATCTACCCCGCACACTTTACCAGACTAGCTGCATTGTGACCACCGCGATCTCGCGGGAAATCCAAATATCTAATTTTGGTATGAGGCACTGAATTTCAAATACAGCGAAGCCACGTACATCGAGACTGTCTGTAGCATTGCTCACGGGAAATCCAAAACTCTAACTAGAATATAATAGTTAGTGCATAGCAAGAAATTTCAGAATTAGTCACATACCAGTCTAAGGCTGTAACATTGCTCTCGGGAAGCCCAAAAATCTAGTTGAAATATGAGGCGCCTAATTAGTGCTGCAATGTTGTATTCTGAATCATTCACATACCATATCCCGAATCCAACATTCCAAGCTCCACTATCTCGTGTTGATGGCCGCGGGAACTCCGAAAATCGAATCAGAATTCGAGGCTATGCTTGCAGGCCGCGGCGGCGAGACATCCAAAAATCGAATTTCGAGGGCAGTCAAGTCACTATGATAAAACGAAGGTGGTACAGTGAGTGAATGGGAAGTCAAAATATCGAAATTGAATGACAAGAGGCTTACATGGAAATAGAGAGCCATCGGGCGGTGGCGGCGACTCGCGAGATGTCCGAAAATCAAATTTCGAGGGCAGTCAGAATCAGAATTCGGGGCTATGCTTGCAGGCGGCGGTGGCGAGATGTCCAAAAATCGAATTTGGAGTGCAGTCAAGTCACTATGATAAGATAAAGGCGGTACAGTGAGTTAATGGGAAGTCAAAATATCGAAATTGAATGACAGGAGGCTTACATGGAAATAGAGAGCCATAGAAGCAACGTGGATGTGTGTGATCAGCCACTATGCATGGGCGCTTAAATTAGAGATAATGATCGAAGCTAGAATAGAAACGATAGATCACTCACATTGACGTGGTAACACCATCGTAGATAGGGCAGTGGACATGGAACAGAAATACCATGTGGCATTAGGACGGGTTAGGATGGTACACATCCTATCCCAATGTTTCCAGTCTTTATACTCCCAGTGTGCCAAGCCGGAGCAATCCTTCCACGTCTCCATCACCATATCTCCGATGACTAATTTTTCGAATGCACGGTGGCAAATCCTTAGCTTCAGACTACTGTTACTGATTCCGATCCCTGCAAAATCATGGTGCAGGGATGAACCTTCCTTATAGCTCTATACTTCTTTCTTCCCTCCGTCGTCTGAAGATTTGAACTGCTTGCATTATTATCCTAATGACATTTTATCTGCTGAATAGATTTCTTTTCTTTATAATTCTCCGAGTCAGATTTAACATTGATTCCTTCCACAAATGATCCACGTCTCATTCCATATTACTTATCCATCTCCGAAAATAGAAAAATCTCCCTTACACATAATTCCGTAGTGTAATTTCTTCTAGCAGCTTCAATATCGCTGACTCGGGTCCGAGGCCGCCAATTATTTTAACGACCGTGTATAGTATCACGGACACACCAAGAAGCCAAGTACTCAATGGACGTCGGAATCCATACTATTCCCTCCATCCCCAAATTGCCGCCGTAAATCCAAAAGGATGGTTCTTTCTAATAATATCATAAGAAGCGTCAGTGACGAAGTATAGGTAACAGGTAAATCTCACACTACTTTGCCCGCCGCCCGGTACACCAATGAGATCTTCGCTACTGGAAGCACGGAATCCATCACAATAGACACGGTAGTTTAGCAGGGTTGAAGTGTTGCAAGCGGCAATTGTCAGCAAAGTGTACGCTATGTCCGGCGAACATAATTCTGAGAAAGTCGCAAGATGTGCAAAGCTTATTTAAATTAAAGCAATGAGTGTACTTGCGAGGTTGAAGCGTTGCGAGCGGCAAAATCGGACGTCATTTGTGTCCCATTTTGCCACGCGGCTGAACCGCCGCGTCGGCGCACCACACATTCACTTCCAGTCGGTGGGGATGCACTTGAAAGCCTAATATTCGCATAGATGCTGCTTTCAAGGAAGAAATAAGTTACAAGAAGCCATTGGTAGCTTGCCGAGGCATGCGAATGAGCCAAGCGCCGTGTTTACTGTGTTCCCGAATTAGGCGCCGCTGTTGCGCCGCCGCGACGGTGCTGAATACAGCGCAATACATTTGCTCGCAGAATCGCGCGCATTTGCATTACACAGAAAAAAGCGGCCGTGGTCATTTTTTTAAAGGTATCTAGTCTCTTATAAACCGGGATGTTTACTTCCAATTATTTGCAAGTCACCAAGTGCTAGTAGTTAAGTTTATGAAGGAGTTTGTTGATTTTGCAACAGCAGATCAACACCAAATGGTCGTAAAATTAAACCGTCAAGTTAATCCTTCCATATGGGTTGAAGCAGATCGAAATTTTATTTCAGAATCCGTTGGTAGCTTGTCGCCGCGCGCCGCGAACGAGGTTAAGCGCCCGGGCCGCGCGTACTGTGCCACCATTTTTGAGCGCCTGAATATGACAAAAGACACATCTCCTGCAAGTGGTACGCATCATAAAAAGGCGGCCCAGACATGGTTCGTTGTACCTGACCTTAAATGAATTTAAATTTGTGTTCTAATTGATCACAAAGACGCGCATTCTAATATTAACTACTTTGATAGCAGCATGCTCCTCCTCTCCCAATCCGCCACTTGGAACGCACAGAATGTAGCTAACTTATTAGGGTAGTATATTACATACAGTACCAGCATTTTGGGCTATTGTTGCGACCGCGATGCGGCGCGATGTACGAGACGACGGCGAAATCAAGATGCAATCAATTGAACCATCGCGCGCATCCGCTGCTCTCTTCTAAATTCACTTGGAACGCTCGTAAATGTGGTAATACATAGCCCCGGTATGCTTTTACTGTACACCAGAAAATTGGAGCGGCCAGACGGGAGCTGACAATGGTAGCCGTACCGAGCATGATCCTCTCCTCCCACCCCATTTCGTGTTTCCAGACCATTTCGCATCGCACGGGGACCTGGAAAAAGCCACGTCAAACGCCGGTATTAGTGCCATCAAGGGTCCTCTCTAGTGCGTTGCCAGCGAAGATGGCGCGCTTGAACTTTCCGCCTGCAAGAAGATGCATTTGCTGGATGCTTAGCTTCGGGCAAGGCATGGAATAAGCAATCTAGTGCCATTTCCCTTTATTTTACGACATGACAATATGGCCTACTGGATGAAGGGTCGAGGGGTGGGTGGGTAGTAACTGTACTTGACCACTGGTAGACGAGGTTCGCAATTTTGAGAATGTAGAAACATGAGCTGAACACTTTACACTCGATAACAAACTTGAATAAAACACAAGAAATAGGTCGCTTTTCTGTATTCTAGTTGTAATAAAAATGGTCTGTGGGTTCTCTTATTGATAACTGGTATGGTATACAGACACAGGCAAGGAGGCGCAGCGGACGCGGACGAGAAAACGGAGGAGGAGATGCGAATCGAGATTCGCTTAGCGTACGCGGTCCCTGGACGAAATGTTCGCAATGCCACCATTATCATTTCATCGTACGTACACATCTACCCAGAGACATATATAAGACTACGGATTCCTCTCTCATTCCTTCATCCCGCTCTCCTCTCCTCTCCTGTCTTCTCCTCTGCTTTCCTCTCTTCTCCTCTGCTCTGCTCTCCTCGTCTTCTCTCCACTTCCTCTATCTCGCCGAGCTCGACGGTTCTGGTTGGCGCTGCTCTCCTCCACACGTCCCCTCGTCGATGGCGATGTGATCCGACTGTCCTACAAGTGAGCTCTTCGGGTTCTTAAGTGATATACCTGATGATTAACGCGCCGCACCTTATTTCGCCGACAGCGCGCACGTCACATTCCATGCCCGCGTACGACTAATGGTTAGCAGCGGGCTCATTGAACACGACATACGCACCGCGCTAATGTCGACCTCCCTCTGCAGATATCCCTTCGAGCTTCAGAACGCGTAGTAAGTACCTTGTTGCTCATCTCTGCCGCCGTGACATTGCTCACCACCACGGATAGCGCCTGTAAGGCCGTTCGCCCTCGCCGATGCCGCGCGATACGCCAGCGCCGTGCCCTTGCGCGACTGGACCAGCCAGGGTAAGTCAAAATTACGAACATTCCGAATCGTACTCACCCGTATCCTGAGGAACAGCGCGCGCCGTGCTCGGTTGTTGACTAGTCCTTCCGCCCGTGGTCGTCGTCCTCGTTGGGAAGTGGAGCAGATGGGCGGCCGTTCAGATATGGCGCCGAGCTGTTTGCCTCGTCGTCCATGGGCCGGGATCCATTCCGCAAGCCCTCCGCGCATTCGCCTGTACGCCGCGCAAAGGCGGCGGACGTCGACTTCAGGCCTAACAGATGTGAGTAGTCCCTGTACAGTCGAATCCGCGCCGCACTCACTGACGCCCTCCCTTGCCTTCCTCGTCGTCGTTATGCACATCTCCTTCCCATCGCGTTGCGGACCCGTATTTCGGTTGCTCCATGCTGCCTGGATTGCAGTTGTGCGTCACTTCCAGAGATCCCGCGGCTCGGCGCTGAACGAAACGCGGCCGGCGCTGTTGTCGTAGTGAGTGATGTTTATACAGTGGAGGAATTGGCGCGCTCACTGACGTTTTCCCGCAGGCTCTCGTCCCCTACTCCCTCGCGATTCGAGGCGTTGTCGTGCAAGCAATGCCACGCCGTGAGTCTCCCATATCCCTACCTCGTCGTTTCGTTGCCGACTACGCTTCGGAGTCCGTATATCGTGCGGATCGGCGCATCGCCATGGCCGCTCTCTGTGGTAGTGGTGTCACTGCGCCGGTTTGCCTAGATTACTACTGTGAGCGCGATGCTGAGAGGAGATCCACACACCTGAGCACTGTGGCTCCTGCGCCCTGTCGTACGATCTGGATGTCGACGTGCGCCGATGTCGTCCATATGACTTGCTCGCCCGTTCCGTTCTTCGCTCTGGTCTTCGTCTGCCGCTCTGGAGGTGCTGCTGGTAAGTTGGGCGCCGGGTGACGTTTGCTCATAGGTACGCACCGGTGCTCTCGTCCCGTATGCTCGCGAGTCGAGCTGTTGTCGTCCGAGGCACGCCGTGAGTCGGGCATCATGTAGCCCCGCGTCGTCGTCTGTGTGCATCGCCCATGCCGTTCTCTGGGTCGTCGCGGTGCTGCGGTGTTGCCTGGCTCATAGCTGTGAGCGCGGTGCTAAGAGGAGGGGAGATGGGGTGAGATTTACACACCAGGGACCTGCGCGCTGTCCGTACTTCTTGGATTCTGCGCGCCGTGCTGCCTCCCTTGCTCTCCGCCTATCCGTGCGCCCAGGATGTTTGACGCTCGCCGGGAGGGCTCCGGTATTCTCCTCGCGGTCGCGTTCCGTGGTGTGTGCCGCTCTGGATTTGTTGTTGGTGTGGTAAGCTGAGGTGCTCGTATTCTCGTTCGATGCGTGCCGATGTCGTCAAGACATCCTCCTCGTGCTCGCCGGCCCACTGGGTTTCGTTCTGTTGTTTGTATGCCGCGCTAGAGGTGCTGCTGGTTAGCTGAGCGCCGAGAGATGTTTACTCGTAGTTACGCACCTGTGCTCTCGTCCCCTACCCCTCGCGATCGCGTCGTTTTTGTCCAAGGTACGCCGGCTGCCTGACTTGTGCGTGCCCATGGAGGACGATGCGGGCGATCCGAACGTCGGACGCTCGGGAGATGGGCGCCGACGTCATCCAGATCTAGCGCTCGCCGGCGCACGCGGTTGCGTTGGTCGTGGTGATGTGTTGACGTGCTGCTGGTAAGTTGGGCCGTGTGATCTCACGATGTAGGCGTCGCGACGGTGTTCGAGCCGTTGTTCTAGCATCGGGGGGACGAACACGCGCCGGAATGATGATACGGTCGGCTGCCAAGGTGTAGGCGCGGAGCCATGCTGAGGGTGGGCTGGGCTGTTCAGGATGACGGGGATGAGCGCAGAGGGAGGGTGTTGATGTTGGGTGTTGGCGCTGTAAGAGGCATGTGGGTGAGTGGTCGAACTCGGCGCTAGAGTGGGCTTACCGTAGTGTCGGCAGCCAGTGTCATTGCTATCGAGAGGGTGGGCGCGGGCATCGCGGAGAGGCGCTCGCCGTTCCGGTGGATCACGTGGAAGCGGAGGTGGTCGTGTCGTAGGTTTCGCGTCGAGGGGACGACTCCGGGCGGGAAGAAGAAAGGAAACGGAACGGAGGACGGGTCGGAGTGGGCGGAGTGCGTCATTGCGAGGTGGAGTAGGGTGGGATATCGAACGGGAGCAGGCAGGCAGAGGCAGGCTGAGCCCTCGCGGTGAAAATGTGCGCGAGGCTGCAACGCGTCTGCCCTGCAGAGTGCACTAGGCTGCATCTGTTGTCTGGGATATCAATAAATTGCCATCATTTCGTTGAGCCAATTTGAAATGCGTCAATGTCAGTGTTACTGTTAGGTAAAAATACGCCAGGCGCACTTGCGGGCGAATATACATTGATTACATCAGCTATGTGGCCAGGGGCGAAAGCGGCGCCTCAAGGAATGTGGTCAGGAGGCCCTGTCCTTCTCGACGCCTTTCTTCGCTCCCCCCTCACATTCTCCCTTCCGTAACGCCAGCACCGACCTACTCCCCTTTTTCTGAAAACAACCCCTTCTCCCCCCTCCAAAACTTTTTTCACCCCCCATCCTGTAGCGCACACGTACGCGGCCAGGATACCCAGCAACAACAACGACCTTCCTACCAGTGCCGTCCCAGGGGCCCTCCATGCCCCGCCGACCGTCGGCGTCCGTCGGGCTCTCCGTGGCCAACACGCCCAACGCCAGCAGCATCCTCGTGCACCGCACGACCGAGTCGCACCACGCCTTCCCGCCGCCCTCGCAGAACCACTCGCTGCAGGCCCTCGGCGCCTCCGTCACCCCGCAGCAGAAGATCGTGCAGGTGCTGGTGCAGCGCCTGAAGCAGAAGGTGCGTACATGCTGCTTGTCATGTGCTGCTTGATCGCTGATGCTGTGGGGGGATAGCTGCCATGTAATTCTGGCCTGCCGCTGGACCGCGTCGAGACGGAGAAGGCGACGATGCAGGCGGTGGAGACGCTCGTGGAGCTGTCGCGGGACTATCTGGACATGATCGCGTGGGCGCTGAGTGAGCTGCTCGACCGTCTCGCAAAGGTGCGTCCGTTTGTCTTGCTGCGCGATGGGGGCCAACGGTGTCTGTTTCTAGCAAGTCGACGTGCACACCGGGCACCTCACTATAGAGGTGCTGCAATCGCAGCTGTTCATCCTCAAGGTGCTCTCGATGGCGATGGCCTCGCGGTGGTCACAACAGGCGCCTTCCAGCGCGCGCGCAGACGACAGCCCCGACTCGCCCATCTCCCCTGGTGCCAAGACGCAGGCGCCCTCGGAGCACTCGTCCAGCGCGTGGCAGGAGCCGCCGGCGCTGGACGACTCGTGCGTCAAGTACATCCTGAGCGTGATGGTGCTGTTCATGCGGCAGACGGCGACGGCGGAGGTGCCGCTGATGCTGCAGACGCGGTCGACGGACATCGCGTTCCGCGACTACGACGAGACGGACGCGGCGGCGAGCGCCGCGGAGCCGCCGCCACCACCTCCTCCGCCTGCCGAGGACGCGACGCTGCTGCGGGCGCGCGGTCGGCGACGTCCGTGCGCTCGAGCCGGGTGAGCATCCGCGCGAGCATGCACCTGCCCGCGGCGAACACGGTGTACGAGAAGACGCACGTGTCTTTCATCCGCTCCGCGACGGCGATCAACAACCTCATCGCGAAGTATGTGGGGGGGTTGTGTTCCATATCTCGGCGTGGTGTATGACCGCCTCTCGTCGAAGGTCGCCCAAGGCGTGGTGAGTGCTTTTTGGATCGTGTTTTGGGTGCTGATGATGTCTTTTGGCTGCGAATCGCGAGGGAAAACAGTGGTTTTTGCTGCTGAAATTGCCTAAACGGGGGTAAAGTTTTCAAAATGAGCGTAGGTCGCAGTCCGCAATCGGGTTCTGGTATCGTGCGCGCAGAGTTTAGCCCACCCCGAAGGGCAAGGTGACTCGGAACTACGTACCCTACATACTCGCGCTAACTCTACTCTGCGATGGAATGAACTTACGTGCGGCCGAGTTCATGTGCTTCGTGCGAATTGGGTTCGTGCAAAGGCGACCCGGCGCTATGGAATGAACTAATGTGCGGCCGAGTTCATGTGCGTCGTGCGAGTGACCCGAAATTGGTTTGTGCAAAGGCCACTCGGCGCTATGTTACAATCCAATTAGATAGTTCGTAATGAAATAAAAGGATCAACTTACCATTGGTTTCGTGCGCTTTTGCATGAAGAGTCAAAGGCCGAGTTTGTGTGAATTGAAGGTTTTGTTGGTTTTGTGCGCTTTTGCATGAAGAGTCGAAAACCGAGTTTGCGCGAAAAATGCCTCAATGCGAAGTAAACCTGTCCACGCCAATTAGACCAATTTCTGATAATCTTAACCCTATTACTCACCGAGCAAGCAAATTCTCAATTCTCAGAATCTGCGAGGGAGTAAAATCAACAAACATTCAATCATTCCAACAGAAATCACTAACCACATCTTGTACAAAACACAATGTGGCAATCTCGCGGGAACTCTAAAGATCTGATTTGAGTACAAGCCACCGAAATCGAGCAAAATCACTTACTTGGAGACCTTATACAATTCGTATGAAACACAATCTCGCGGGAACTCTAAATCTCTGATTTCAATTCAAGCCCCCGAAATCGAGCAAAATCACTTACTTTGAGATTGTAACATTGCTCGCCAGAAATTCAAAAGTTATATCTACCCCGCACACTTTACCAGACTAGCTGCATTGTGACCACCGCGATCTCGCGGGAAATCCAAATATCTAATTTTGGTATGAGGCACTGAATTTCAAATACAGCGAAGCCACGTACATCGAGACTGTCTGTAGCATTGCTCACGGGAAATCCAAAACTCTAACTAGAATATAATAGTTAGTGCATAGCAAGAAATTTCAGAATTAGTCACATACCAGTCTAAGGCTGTAACATTGCTCTCGGGAAGCCCAAAAATCTAGTTGAAATATGAGGCGCCTAATTAGTGCTGCAATGTTGTATTCTGAATCATTCACATACCATATCCCGAATCCAACATTCCAAGCTCCACTATCTCGTGTTGATGCCGGGGAACTCCGAAAATCGAATCAGAATTCGAGGCTATGCTTGCAGGCCGCGGCGGCGAGACATCCAAAATCGAATTTCGAGGCAGTCAAGTCACTATGATAAAACGAAGGTGTACAGTGAGTGAATGGGAAGTCAAATATCGAAATTGAATGACAAGAGGCTTACATGGAAATAGAGAGCCATCGGGCGGTGGCGGCGACTCGCGAGATGTCCGAAAATCAAATTTCGAGGGCAGTCAGAATCAGAATTCGGGCTATGCTTGCAGGCGGCGGTGGCGAGATGTCCAAAAATCGAATTTGGAGTGCAGTCAAGTCACTATGATAAGATAAAGGCGGTACAGTGAGTTAATGGGAAGTCAAAATATCGAAATTGAATGACAGGAGCTTACATGGAAATAGAGAGCCATAGAAGCAACGTGGATGTGTGTGATCAGCCACTATGCATGGGCGCTTAAATTAGAGATAATGATCGAAGCTAGAATAGAACGATAGATCACTCACATTGACGTGGTAACACCATCGTAGATAGGGCAGTGGACATGGAACAGAAATACCATGTGGCATTAGGACGGGTTAGGATGTACACATCCTATCCCAATGTTCCAGTCTTTATACTCCCAGTGTGCCAAGCCGGAGCAATCCTTCCACGTCTCCATCACCATATCTCCGATGACTAATTTTCGAATGCACGGTGGCAAATCCTTAGCTTCAGACTACTGTTACTGATTCCGATCCTGCAAATCATGGTGCAGGGATGAACCTTCCTTATAGCTCTATACTTCTTTCTTCCCTCCGTCGTCTGAAGATTTGAACTGCTTGCATTATTATCCTAATGACATTTATCTGCTGAATAGATTTCTTTTCTTATAATTCTCCGAGTCAGATTTAACATTGATTCCTTCCACAAATGATCCACGTCTCATTCCATATTACTTATCCATCTCCGAAAATAGAAAAATCTCCCTTACACATAATTCCGTAGTGTAATTTCTTCTAGCAGCTTCAATATCGCTGACTCGGGTCCGAGGCCGCCAATTATTTTAACGACCGTGTATAGTATCACGACACACCAAGAAGCCAAGTACTCAATGGACGTCGGAATCCATACTATTCCTCCATCCCCAAATTGCCGCCGTAAATCCAAAAGGATGGTTCTTCTAATAATATCATAAGAAGCGTCAGTGACGAAGTATAGGTAACAGGTAAATCTCACACTACTTGCCCGCCGCCCGGTACACCAATGAGATCTTCGCTACTGGAAGCACGGAATCCATCACAATAGACACGGTAGTTTAGCAGGGTTGAAGTGTTGCAAGCGGCAATTGTCAGCAAAGTGTACGCTATGTCCGGCGAACATAATTCTGAGAAAGTCGCAAGATGTGCAAAGCTTATTTAAATTAAAGCAATGAGTGTACTGCGAGGTTGAAGCGTTGCGAGCGGCAAAATCGGACGTCATTTGTGTCCCATTTTGCCACGCGGCTGAACCGCCGCGTCGGCGCACCACACATTCACTTCCAGTCGGTGGGGATGCACTTGAAAGCCTAATATTCGCATAGATGCTGCTTTCAAGGAAGAAATAAGTTACAAGAGCCATTGGTAGCTTGCCGAGGCATGCGAATGAGCCAAGCGCCGTGTTTACTGTGTTCCCGAATTAGGCGCCGCTGTTGCGCGCCGCGACGGTGCTGAATACAGCGCAATACATTTGCTCGCAGAATCGCGCGCATTTGCATTACACAGAAAAAAGCGGCCGTGGTCATTTTTTTAAAGGTATCTAGTCTCTTATAAACCGGGATGTTTACTTCCAATTATTTGCAAGTCACCAAGTGCTAGTAGTTAAGTTATGAAGGAGTTTGTTGATTTTGCAACAGCAGATCAACACCAAATGGTCGTAAAATTAAACCGTCAAGTTAATCCTTCCATATGGGTTGAAGCAGATCGAAATTTATTTCAGAATCCGTTGGTAGCTTGTCGCCGCGCGCCGCGAACGAGGTTAAGCGCCCGGGCCGCGCGTACTGTGCCACCATTTTTGAGCGCCTGAATATGACAAAAGACACATCTCCTGCAAGTGGTACGCATCATAAAAGGCGGCCCAGACATGGTTCGTTGTACCTGACCTTAAATGAATTTAAATTTTGTTCTAATTGATCACAAAGACGCGCATTCTAATATTAACTACTTTGATAGCAGCATGCTCCTCCTCTCCCAATCCGCCACTTGGAACGCACAGAATGTAGCTAACTTATTAGGGTAGTATATTACATACAGTACCAGCATTTGGGCTATTGTTGCGACCGCGATGCGGCGCGATGTACGAGACGACGGCGAAATCAAGATGCAATCAATTGAACCATCGCGCGCATCCGCTGCTCTCTTCTAAATTCACTTGGAACGCTCGTAAATGTGGTAATACATAGCCCCGGTATGCTTTTACTGTACACCAGAAAATTGGAGCGGCCAGACGGGAGCTGACAATGGTAGCCGTACCGAGCATGATCCTCTCCTCCCACCCCATTTCGTGTTTCCAGACCATTTCGCATCGCACGGGGACCTGGAAAAAGCCACGTCAAACGCCGGTATTAGTGCCATCAAGGGTCCTCTCTAGTGCGTTGCCAGCGAAGATGGCGCGCTTGAACTTTCCGCCTGCAAGAAGATGCATTTGCTGGATGCTTAGCTTCGGGCAAGGCATGGAATAAGCAATCTAGTGCCATTTCCCTTTATTTTACGACATGACAATATGGCCTACTGGATGAAGGGTCGAGGGTGGTGGGTAGTAACTGTACTTGACCACTGGTAGACGAGGTTCGCAATTTGAGAATGTAGAAACATGAGCTGAACACTTTACACTCGATAACAAACTTGAATAAAACACAAGAAATAGGTCGCTTTTCTGTATTCTAGTTGTAATAAAAATGGTCTGTGGGTTCTCTTATTGATAACTGGTATGGTATACAGACACAGGCAAGGAGGCGCAGCGGACGCGGACGAGAAAACGGAGGAGGAGATGCGAATCGAGATTCGCTTAGCGTACGCGGTCCCTGGACGAAATGTTCGCAATGCACCATTATCATTTCATCGTACGTACACATCTACCCAGAGACATATATAAGACTACGGATTCCTCTCTCATTCCTTCATCCCGCTCTCCTCTCCTCTCCTGTCTTCTCCTCTGCTTTCCTCTCTTCTCCTCTGCTCTGCTCTCCTCGTCTCTCTCCACTTCCTCTATCTCGCCGAGCTCGACGGTTCTGGTTGGCGCTGCTCTCCTCCACACGTCCCTCGTCGATGGCGATGTGATCCGACTGTCCTACAAGTGAGCTCTTCGGTTCTTAAGTGATATACCTGATGATTAACGCGCCGCACCTTATTTCGCCGACAGCGCGCACGTCACATTCCATGCCCGCGTACGACTAATGGTTAGCAGCGGGCTCATTGAACACGACATACGCACCGCGCTAATGTCGACCTCCCTCTGCAGATATCCCTTCGAGCTTCAGAACGCGTAGTAAGTACCTTGTTGCTCATCTCTGCCGCCGTGACATTGCTCACCACCACGGATAGCGCTGTAAGGCCGTTCGCCCTCGCCGATGCCGCGCGATACGCCAGCGCCGTGCCCTTGCGCGACTGGACCAGCCAGGGTAAGTCAAAATTACGAACATTCCGAATCGTACTCACCCGTATCCTGAGAACAGCGCGCGCCGTGCTCGGTTGTTGACTAGTCTTCCGCCCGTGGTCGTCGTCCTCGTTGGGAATGGAGCAGATGGGCGGCCGTTCAGATATGGCGCCGAGCTGTTTGCCTCGTCGTCCATGGGCCGGGATCCATTCCGCAAGCCCTCCGCGCATTCGCCTGTACGCCGCGCAAAGGCGGCGGACGTCGACTTCAGGCCTAACAGATGTGATAGTCCCTGTACAGTCGAATCCGCGCCGCACTCACTGACGCCCTCCCTTGCCTTCCTCGTCGTCGTTATGCACATCTCCTTCCCATCGCGTTGCGGACCCGTATTTCGGTTGCTCCATGCTGCCTGGATTGCAGTTGTGCGTCACTTCCAGAGATCCGCGGCTCGGCGCTGAACGAAACGCGGCCGGCGCTGTTGTCGTAGTGAGTGATGTTTATACAGTGGAGGAATTGGCGCGCTCACTGACGTTTTCCCGCAGGCTCTCGTCCCTACTCCCTCGCGATTCGAGGCGTTGTCGTGCAAGCAATGCACGCCGTGAGTCTCCCATATCCTACTCGTCGTTTCGTTGCCGACTACGCTTCGGAGTCCGTATATCGTGCGGATCGGCGCATCGCCATGGCCGCTCTCTGTGGTAGTGGTGTCACTGCGCCGGTTTGCCTAGATACTACTGTGAGCGCGATGCTGAGAGGAGATCCACACACCTGAGCACTGTGGCTCCTGCGCCCTGTCGTACGATCTGGATGTCGACGTGCGCCGATGTCGTCCATATGACTTGCTCGCCCGTTCCGTTCTTCGCTCTGGTCTTCGTCTGCCGCTCTGGAGGTGCTGCTGGTAAGTTGGGCGCCGGGTGACGTTTGCTCATAGGTACGCACCGGTGCTCTCGTCCGTATGCTCGCGAGTCGAGCTGTTGTCGTCCGAGGCACGCCGTGAGTCGGGCATCATGTAGCCCCGCGTCGTCGTCTGTGTGCATCGCCCATGCCGTTCTCTGGGTCGTCGCGGTGCTGCGGTGTTGCCTGGCTCATAGCTGTGAGCGCGGTGCTAAGAGGAGGGGAGATGGGGTGAGATTTACACACCAGGGACCTGCGCGCTGTCCGTACTTCTTGGATTCTGCGCGCCGTGCTGCCTCCCTTGCTCTCCGCCTATCCGTGCGCCCAGGATGTTTGACGCTCGCCGGGAGGCTCCGGTATTCCTCGCGGTCGCGTTCCGTGGTGTGTGCCGCTCTGGATTTGTTGTTGGTGTGGTAGCTGAGGTGCTCGTATTCTCGTTCGATGCGTGCCGATGTCGTCAGACATCCTCCTCGTGCTCGCCGGCCCACTGGGTTTCGTTCTGTTGTTTGTATGCCGCGCTAGAGGTGCTGCTGGTTAGCTGAGCGCCGAGAGATGTTACTCGTAGTTACGCACCTGTGCTCTCGTCCCTACCCCTCGCGATCGCGTCGTTTTTGTCCAAGGTACGCCGGCTGCCTGACTTGTGCGTGCCCATGGAGGACGATGCGGGCGATCCGAACGTCGGACGCTCGGAGATGGGCGCCGACGTCATCCAGATCTAGCGCTCGCCGGCGCACGCGGTTGCGTTGGTCGTGGTGATGTGTTGACGTGCTGCTGGTAAGTTGGGCCGTGTGATCTCACGATGTAGGCGTCGCGACGGTGTTCGAGCCGTTGTTCTAGCATCGGGGGGACGAACACGCGCCGGAATGATGATACGGTCGGCTGCCAAGGTGTAGGGCGCGGAGCCATGCTGAGGGTGGGCTGGGCTGTTCAGGATGACGGGGATGAGCGCAGAGGGAGGGTGTTGATGTTGGGTGTTGGCGCTGTAAGAGGCATGTGGGTGAGTGGTCGAACTCGGCGCTAGAGTGGGCTTACCGTAGTGTCGGCAGCCAGTGTCATTGCTATCGAGAGGGTGGGCGCGGGCATCGCGGAGAGGCGCTCGCCGTTCCGGTGGATCACGTGGAAGCGGAGGTGGTCGTGTCGTAGGTTTCGCGTCGAGGGGACGACTCCGGGGCGGGAAGAAGAAAGGAAACGGAACGGAGGACGGGTCGGAGTGGGCGGAGTGCGTCATTGCGAGGTGGAGTAGGGTGGGATATCGAACGGGAGCAGGCAGGCAGAGGCAGGCTGAGCCCTCGCGTGAAAATGTGCGCGAGGCTGCAACGCGTCTGCCCTGCAGAGTGCACTAGGCTGCATCTGTTGTCTGGGATATCAATAAATTGCCATCATTTCGTTGAGCCAATTTGAAATGCGTCAATGTCAGTGTTACTGTTAGGTAAAAATACGCCAGGCGCACTTGCGGGCGAATATACATTGATTACATCAGCTATGTGGCCAGGGGCGAAAGCGGCGCCTCAAGGAATGTGGTCAGGAGGCCCTGTCCTTCTCGACGCCTTTCTTCGCTCCCCCCTCACATTCTCCCTTCCGTAACGCCAGCACCGACCTACTCCCCTTTTTCTGAAAACAACCCCTTCTCCCCCCTCCAAAACTTTTTCACCCCCATCCTGTAGCGCACACGTACGCGGCCAGATACCCAGCAACAACAACGACCTTCCTACCAGTGCCGTCCCAGGGGCCCTCCATGCCCCGCCGACCGTCGGCGTCCGTCGTGGCCAACGCCCAACGCCAGCAGCATCCTCGTGCACCGCACGACCGAGTCGCACCACGCCTTCCCGCCGCCCTCGCAGAACCACTCGCTGCAGGCCCTCGGCGCCTCCGTCACCCCGCAGCAGAGAAGATCTGCAGGCTGCCTGAAGCAGAAGGTGCGTACATGCTGCTGTCATGTGCTGCTTGATCGCTGATGCTGTGGGGGGATAGCTGCCATGTAATTCTGGCCTGCCGCTGGACCGCGTCGAGACGGAGAAGGCGACGATGCAGGCGGTGGAGACGCTCGTGGAGCTGTCGCGGGACTATCTGGACATGATCGCGTGGGCGCTGAGTGAGCTGCTCGACCGTCTCGCAAAGGTGCGTCCGTTTGTCTTGCTGCGCGATGGGGCCAACGGTGTCTGTTTCTAGCAAGTCGACGTGCACACCGGGCACCTCACTATAGAGGTGCTGCAATCGCAGCTGTTCATCCTCAAGGTGCTCTCGATGGCGATGGCCTCGCGGTGGTCACAACAGGCGCCTTCCAGCGCGCGCGCAGACGACAGCCCCGACTCGCCCATCTCCCTGGCGCCAAGACGCAGGCGCCCTCGGAGCACTCGTCCAGCGCGTGGCAGGAGCCGCCGGCGCTGGACGACTCGTGCGTCAAGTACATCCTGAGCGTGATGGTGCTGTTCATGCGGCAGACGGCGACGGCGGAGGTGCCGCTGATGCTGCAGACGCGGTCGACGGACATCGCGTTCCGCGACTACGACGAGACGGACGCGGCGGCGAGCGCCGCGGAGCCGCCGCCACCACCTCCTCCGCCTGCCGAGGACGCGACGCTGCTGCGGGCGCGCGGGTCGGCGACGTCCGTGCGCTCGAGCCGGGTGAGCATCCGCGCGAGCATGCACCTGCCCGCGGCGAACCGGTGTACGAGAAGACGCACGTGTCTTTCATCCGCTCCGCGACGGCGATCAACAACCTCATCGCGAAGTATGTGGGGGGGTTGTGTTCCATATCTCGGCGTGGTGTATGACCGCCTCTCGTCGAAGGTCGCCCAAGCGTGGTGAGTGCTTTTTGGATCGTGTTTTGGGTGCTGATGATGTCTTTTGGCTGCGAATCGCGAGGGAAAACAGTGGTTTTTGCTGCTGAAATTGCCTAAACGGGGGTAAAGTTTTCAAAATGAGCGTAGGTCGCAGTCCGCAATCGGGTTCTGGTATCGTGCGCGCAGAGTTAGCCCACCCCGAAGGGAAGGTGACTCGGAACTACGTACCCTACATACTCGCGCTAACTCTACTCTGCGATGGAATGAACTTACGTGCGGCCGAGTTCATGTGCTTCGTGCGAATTGGGTTCGTGCAAAGGCGACCCGGCGCTATGGAATGAACTAATGTGCGGCCGAGTTCATGTGCGTCGTGCGAGTGACCCGAATTGGGTTTGTGCAAAGGCCACTCGGCGCTATGTTACAATCCAATTAGATAGTTCGTAATGAAATAAAAAGGATCAACTTACCATTGGTTTCGTGCGCT